>OX461809.1:44372990-44972990 GCA_949802685.1 Dicyrtomina minuta | reverse complement strand
TCTATTCGATTTCAATTTGACAGGTTTCAAAAATTGAATCCTATAAACCGGGTTCCAAGTAAACCGACTCACACGAACGTGTATGGAATGCGACTTAAAGCACCACATTCCTGGGTCCCAGAAATGAGGATCTTTAGCATTCATAAACGCTGCATGACTATTACCGTCGAACATGGGTAATAAATCATTTAAATGACCGAGGTTTGCATACTCAGCGAGAATTTGTTTCAAAAAGGCTATAAGCCCCACAGCTTCTATCTGTGTAAAAGCCATTCTGCTCGGCAAACCCTTCTCATTTGCTTTCGAAAAATGGAAATAATAGCAAGACAATGGATCAAAATAATTAAATCTGCATTTCAAACCACTAACTATTTTAGTGTCTTCGGTCTGAAAGAACCTAGGGTCAGATGGTTGAATAATAGTGATCGCAGGCAACTTCTCGTCACTATCAGAATCATCGTCTTCTTCAGAGTCGTAATCACGCCTAGAAAGAGCTGCAAGTACCTGTTTCTCGTCTTTATCGAGGGTTCCAGTCTGTTTAGGCGATTCTAGTTTGTCCTCCCCCCTCAACTTTAACGTCATTTTTCCTAGACGGGCGGGCGGCGCTTCTACGTCGTTGTTGACGTCATCCTCTCCGCCTTGGTTTACTCGAAAACTTAATTTTCGTTTTGCAGACAGCTTTTTAGTTGATTCTTTTTCATCTAAAGTTTCATCTCGGTCACCGGCGTCAGGTGTTTTATTCCATCCATTAACGTCAGATCCAGCTTCTACGTCAGCTTCATTATCTGCTGTGCAATCTCGAGTGGTTAAAGTTTCCAAGCGGATCGGTGTGATCCGTGTTCGCGATCGGGTTCCTCTCGTGTTAGCAGCAGCACCAGCAGCAGGCACAGCACCATCAGCAGAGGCTGGACGGTCCGCCTCAGCGACGTAGGCCAGCTGCGACAATTCCTTGCTCAATTTAGCCGGGTGCACACTGCAAGCAGGCAAATTCCTGGTTTCTGAAAAGCAAACATAAATTTTAAAAACAAGTTATAGCTTAGTTAGTGCTTGACTGACAAATTACACATTTACTTCTCAGCGTATGATGAAAAAATCAACTTACTGTTTTTGGGGGTTTTGAGAGACGACATTGCACGACCGAGTTATTTAGTAATAACAAGTGAGACAGAAGACAAAGTAGCTTTTTGATGTTTCAAATCAAAGTGAGTAAAATATGCCTCAAGTTTTGAGATTTTATACCAACCAGCGTTTAGTCAAAACATGTAGCTAGTTACACAAGAGTGATTTTATTTATTTCCTTCCAAACTTGAAGGACAATGTTAAAAAGAGAGAGGTTTCCGCCTTAAAAACCAACGCAATTATTAAATAATTAGTTTCAACTAAAAAATTTCGTGCTTTGCAAGATCATTGTTGCGTGTTTTTTAAAATAAAAAAACACACTAATGCCCTGTAATTAACGAAATCATCTTATTAAAAAATGATGTTCAATTCGTGTTTTTATGAGTTGTGAGCAATTTTAATTTGATGTATGGGAGTTTTTTATTTGTATTTCCGCTAGCAAGTGTAATAAGCGTTTAAAACTCATCAGCGTGCATCACCTTACTTATTTTAAAGGAAATGAACACAAGTAAAAATTTTTACATAATTTGACCGTCAAAAGTATAAGCAGATGCAATATAAAAGAATTTGCAACATCAAGTAAAAGTATCAGTCCGATTTGTAATGTCTTGCTCAATAATTGCAGCCGTATTTAACAACGACAACGAATTTCAAGTCAGTATTACCAGTTTTGGCAAACACAGCGACGTATTTGACAAATATTTGAAATTAAATTCTAAATCTGAAACGTTTAGTTGTTTTAAGTCATCACTACTCACAGCACTTCAATGCGATACTTTAAATTGCCCCTTTGTTAAAGCTTTTAACGAAACCACTGTATTATTCGCAGTAAATAAAAAACTTAAAAAAGCATTAAAGTCTTTATTCACTACAAAACTTGTGTACACTGTTCAAGAAGCTTTTGACATTACACCGGGTAGTAGTGTCGCAAACAACGAGTGGTGCCCGCCAGAGGTTTGCGACACGCGCAGCACGGTATATCTTATTAACGAACGTTTGTGGTATAACATTGAGGATTATCTATATCCACTTATATTGTGCGTACAGTCAAATTCGTAATAACTAAAATGTCAATAGTGTCGCCAAGTATTGTACTAGAATGGCAAAAAGAAATTCAAATACCATTTGTGCCTCGGCTCAATATTTCGGAAGATCAGTTAACTAATAAGCAAAGAGAAATACTTAACAGAGTTAAATTTCAGTGTAGTTTACCCTCCGGAGTAGACGCGAGTACCCCACTTCGATGTATTGTGCAAGGATTTAGCGGGACGGGAAAGTCTGCGTTAATTTCTCACATTTTAAGTTTTTTAGAAAATCAAAAAACAACTCGCAGTGACTTTGACTACCTAATTGGCGCTCCTACGGCTGTAGCGGCCTATGGAGTACAAGGCCGTACACTGCACAGTATTTTTGAACTCACAAAGTATTCGGGTAGTCTGTTTGACAAAGCAGAAAAAATAAAACATGGCAATGCAATTAAAAAAGCGTTTAAAAATATTCGATTTTTGCTCATTGATGAAATGAGTATGATGGGATTGTCAATGTTGTATTACATACACCGATTTTTTCAACAATTATTTGAGAAAAATTCAGACGAGTATTTTGGAGCAATTAACGTGATCTTATTCGGTGATATTCTTCAGCTTAGACCAGTAAAAGATATCATGTTATGCACCCCGTTGTCGAAATTAAAACAGCGGTTTCAGAAGGCAGGTGACGTATACAAATCATTTGATGTTGTGTACAGCCTAAGGACTCAGTTGCGGCAAATAGGGGAAGATCCGACTCAAGTTAAGTTTCGATCGTTACTAGAGCGACTTAGCACAGGTGATTCTAATTCTGATGACGTTGCGTTGCTTCAAACAAGAAGAAGTTGCGAGCTAAGCAATGAAGACTGGGAGTCGTTTGAAGAAGCTGTAAGGATTTTTGCAACCAACAAAGAAGTGGACAAATATAACAGGTAATAATCAATTTTATCAATACAAAACGTGGGGTTTACATTGACCGTTGATAATTGTTTTTATTAAATTTTAGAAGACAACTTAATAAACTTGATGCTGACAACTTTAATTTACCGATAACTGGAATGGTTTCACCCCCCGACCCGCTGGTTCTTTGTGTTGGAGCTAGAGTTATGCTTACCAGAAATTTATGGATTAATGCCGGGCTTGTTAATGGAAGTTTTGGAACTGTGCGTAGCCTTGAGCTGAATCCAGACCACTCTCCACGCTTTGTTCTTGTGACGTTTGACCAATTTAACCAACCTGATCTTTTAATTAACGGACCTAATGGTAGCGGCGTTCCAATTTTTCCAGTTAAAGATTTACACGATGAAAAAGAAGGAAATTGTTACCCTGTTATTACTTTTTTTCCCCTACGACTAGCTTACGCTTGTACTGTGCATCGCATTCAGGGGGTTACGCTCGAAAAAGCGTGTATTAAGCTAGGTGAGCAGCAGTTTTGCCCTTCACTTGACTTTGTAGCTTTATCAAGAGTTAAAAAATTCAATGATTTAATGATTTTGGATAAAAATATTACCCTAGAGCGACTTTTGAGTGGCACGAGGCGTTTTTATTCTCATTACTCTATTTTAAATGATGAAATGAACCGTCTGGATAGTATTGAGACCATTTGTAAAATTTAAAGTAACTACATGAATTCAAGACTTCATACTATGCACGACAATAGTTATGCGGCAGAACATTAAAATTATTCTTTGTTTCGCTCCAGCAAGCAAAATACGTTTTGACTTTTTCAAATTTTTTTACCAAAAATTATTTTGACTAACTAAATCTGTTTTGTCAAGCACGGTTTATCCTACTCAACCTGACGTAACTACATGCGTTCAAGACTTGGCAAAATGTACAACAATAGTTACGCGACAGAATATTAAATTTGATTGTTTTTTCATTAAACCAAGGGTAAAAATTACACAGACTTTTTTGTATTTTATAAAACCAATTGAGTGCAAACCTGATTTTTCATAATAGCTTTTGGTTGGTCCTTGAAAACATCATTGGCACCAGAACAATATTGTGCTTTGGATAAAGCTCCGGATAGAATTTTGCTCAATATTGACTGATATTTAGAGTTTCCAGCAACATTTTGTTTGTCAGCCATTTCATATATCTGACAGTTTTATTAATTACGCCCACAAACGTCGTATGACCCTTGTGATGAACTAGGCGAATAATGTTTTGATTCACTCAGCACAATATCTTGTGCGTGGGTATTTTCAAATTTTTCAAACGTTTGAGAAATAAAACTGTTTCTGATTTTACGAAAGTTATTAGGTTTTGCGAACAGAGCGACCATAGCACCAACAACAATTCCAATGCTTAGTATTCCAAGTTGAATGCACGCGCTTATTCCTATAAAACAAATAAAACACACTAATAGTTTTCAAATTATTCTTGTTTAATAGTAAACTTTTCCGAAATTTATATAAATTTTTTGGATTAGCAATCACCTGAAAACAAGCAATATGACAACAAGGAATTATCAAATTCAGTAATATTATTGCTTGTAATGTTTAATTTGACTCGAACAACGTTTAAAGCTGAGAGACAGTCGATTTGATACAGGTCCGAGCCAGCAATCGTGTCTGTGAAGTTTTTAACTCTTGCGCTCGCAAGTTGTATCAAGCCGGCCGGTCTTTGAGTCGACAGCGCATAAGCTACTGCGTCCAATGTTTTGTTAGCAATAATTACTGTTTCCACTTGAGCGCATCGGCATAAAGGCATGCCAGAAATACTGACAGATTTAGTATGCACTTTTCCGGCTAAATTGAAAAAAAGTACTATGTAATATATGTATTTAAATAATAATTTGTTTAGCTGCAGTATTTTTCAACGCAAGTTTCAATTAAAAAAAACTGATTAACTTACCTAATGTAAAAAAGAGACATACTGCAAAAAAAATCTTTGCAATTGTTGTAGACGCCATTGTGTATTATGCCACGTCTGCTTTTTACGCTCGAGTGCGTATTATAACATCTTCACGCCTCAACTTAAGTCGTGAGATTCTGCATCCGCTCCCAAGTCTTCCACTGCTTTTGGTTACTTTCGTTTTTATGAGCAATTAACAAAGGAGCGTCTAGACGACTGTTAAGTAAGCCAACTGGAACGTTACTCGCTCGAATAACTTTTATGAATTCAGATAGACCTACAACCTTTTTATCCTTGAATATGTGCGACTGAGTGACGTAGCTTACCAAATCAACAATATTTGATGATTTTAATATTTGATTATCAATTAATATTTCAAACGTGTCGCTCCAAGATATATGTGAAGCCTTTTGCAAGATTTGTAATACTCTTTCAACGCGTGATTTGCTTTTTTGTGACACTAAACTAACAACTTCAGCAATCATTTCATTGGATATATTTTTATCTTTAGGTTTGTCGTCATCGTTGTCACCGTTGTAAATTTCCATTAATCTATTATATAAATCAACTTCAATCACTTTCATCAGTTTGCACGACATTTTTGAGTAAATCAAGTATTATTTCACCTTTGCAAATTTGATAAAAAACTTTTGAAAGAATGCAATTAAAGTGTGGGGCAAATTTAATTAAGGCGTTTCGAATTGCGCTCACTGAATAATTTTTTTTGCAAAGTCTTAAAAATTTTGTAGTAAGAATATGTTCTGCTTGTTGTTTTCTAGATTTTTCAAAAATTTTAAAGTTTAAAATGATTTCAAATAGTGCTTTAATTTGCTCAGAATCTAAGCTTTTTATTTTATCTTTTAATTTTGTTTTCTTTAAATCAACAAGATTTCGTAGAAACTGTGCTTCTTTTTCTAATCGCGTAGTCATTATTATTATAAAACGTACACATCACAATCACTTGATGGAAATATGTCAGACCTCAGCCGATATTTTCTGTTGCTTTTCGGATGGAATACAAAAAACAAATAACCATGATTTCGTTTTGCTGTTGCTTTTTCATACGCATCAGCAAGTTGTTTTATTTTACCTGGGCAAAACTGTTTACCAATATGAAAAATTGTGCTTATATCACGAATTTGTTCAAAAAACACTAAATAATGTGTATTAATAGATAAGTTTCGTAGCCCGTTTTCAAAAACGTTTTGAAGCAGTAGTATAATGCTAAATTCTTTGTGATGACTAGATCTGAGAAAAAACTGTTTAATTAATTTTTTATCTTTTCCCTCTGTTATAGAATCTTGTTTGTCGTCAACAATTACAAGCTTATTGCGTAAATCCATTCCTTCTAACGATTCAATATCTGTGTAGAAATGAATGTTGGGATCGCTTTTTTGTAATTTTGAAAATAATAATTGATTTTCGGCGTAGACGTATACAACTTCTTTTAAATTGACACTTATAGCTTCAGATCTACGTTTTATAATTTCTGTAGCTAATACAGTTTTTCCACACCCTGTAGGACCCGCAATAATCATTGTAAAAGGATGCGTCAACTTAAAGTCTAGTAAAGTGGGGTCCGCCATTTTAATAGATGTTAATGCAATCACCAGCTAGATGCAAATAAACATTAAAAAATATTTTCATCTTCATTTACATTGTTTTATTTTATTTCAATCTAATTTTAAAACATCCAAGTTTTTGTGTAACGGCGCTTAGCACTGGGGTTGTGAACATTGACACAACACTTTTGGTTCAAATTTGACAAAGGTGTCGGAACTTCCATCATTGGAATTCGAGCGCGAAAGCGCGAAACCATTAAATCATTTTTACGTTTATTTTGAGTGCAAAAAAGGTCTAATATTTGCTCAAAACTTTTCCCAATTACTCGATGATACAGAAAAAACAGGCAAAACTCTCCACAAACGGATGAGTGAGTTGATTGTAAATCTAAACAATTTTCTTTCACAATTTTTCCTGGTGTAAGAATATGATGAAAATAAAAATCTAAACCATACGAATCAAAGAATTCGACGTTGTTTTTTGACTGCATAAAATAGCAAACCCAATGGGAACCGCCAAATGCTTGCCCGTCTGTGTTTTGAATAATTGCCAACGGTGTTGATTTTCCTTTAATATCTTCATCAATTGTGTCAGCTGAAGTTACAACAAAATCAATAGTTTTGTGCCTCTTTTGAATTCCAAGAAGATTGTGCAATGCTTGCTCAAGTTCCCAAGTATTCATAATGAATTAATTATTAATAATAACGTTCCCTCGACTGTCAATTTCAATAATTGATTGAAATTGCTGAAAAACTACACAATTTATTGCCTGTGGGAGAGCTTTTTTAAATTGCAGATTAACTTTGACTTGCCCGTTCTTTATGAGGCTAAAGTTGTCACCGGTGGATGGAAGAAGGTCAAATACAATCAAGTTCTTGCCTGTAATAAAACACAAACATTATGAAACAAATACGCGACAATGTGTATTTTAGTTTACATTTTAATAATAATAATAATTGAGTTATATTACCGTTTAGCCAGTCCGATGGTGAAATTCCGTTTCCTATAAGTTGGTCCTCAGCAGCGCAATAAACAGAATTCTGACCCAAAATATATTGTTTGGCGTCAAAATCAAAATTTATTTGCCTGTAGAGACTGGAGTTTTGATTCACTTCAAGTGAAATTTGAGACAAGTCAAAATGATGAAAATTTGAACAGCTTTTATCTAGTTTCCCAATAAATGCAGTGCTATCAACAAGTCCAACAACTAGCATTTGCGGCGAAGGTCCTGAAAGTACTGAGTCGTTTGAGCTTGAAAGCGCACCTCGTGGTATGGTCCAACTATTCATTTCCATACGACGAATGGGGTACTTGCATGTCTGATTTGCTGTTAAATGCTTATGATGGTATTGCATTACATCAGGGTGGACGGTGTGCTTCTTTAGGTACAAGACAGCCTCGTTTATAATAACTTTATAAGGGCAGTTGGGAGTGCCGGGGTCTGTTGCACAGTCGAGGGAAAACTCTGGTACGCTACGGCGCAGAACAATTTTTAAGTCAGTATTAGGAATTAAATACTTTGTTTGATTAAAAATTTCTGAGTCAATTTTCCCCAACATTTCAAATGACGCGCTTTCCCTTCCAATTGCAAAACGGCTTTTGAATCCTGCATTGTTTGCTTCTACAAATGTGTCTTGAGCTGCGTCAGGGTAGTACATTACAGATTTCATGCCTGATTCTTTAAGACTGGGAGGCTGAGTCAATATTTGATGAATAATTGATCGTATACCATAGAAATTATTAGAATCTGATACAACAACATTGTTTATTGATACTTCAACGTTGGAAAACAATGCGTAAAAAAACATAAACGTTGCTGAAACAAGATCGGTAGATGCAAGATCAGCGTTGTTTTGTTTAACAATTTTTGTGTTTAGATATAATCGAGACTCATGCGGATCCATATAAGCTTTAGGATCAGCTGGACAGTGAAGTACGATAGGGTTAAAAGTGTCTTTAACAGGAACTGATGGATAAATTGCGTCAATTTCTGAAGATTCGACGCTTATATCCGTGTCTGAAATTTCCATTAGGTTTAAATTTGATCGCATAGCTCTTTTGCTGTCCTGAAAAACAGCACCGAATCCACCAAAAGTTGTCTCCATTTTGGATATATTACTTGCGACGTAATTTAGATTTATTCTTGCACTTGCTTCCCACACACTTTCGATTAGATGTTAATCGTTGGCCTTTGGTTTTAGTACTGATTACAGCTCGAGAAGATTTACTAGCTTTACGCTTTTTCCTATTTGTGCTGCTTCGCAAAGATTCGCGACGTTTATTTTTATTTTTTGACATTTTAGAACCACTTCCGCTGAATGGAATAAGGTAGGACTTGCCATGAACTGCAAGACCGGATCCGCGTTGATTGGTCTTCATTGGTTCTAAAGTGCAATCAAATTGATCCTTGCAAACAATTTTTCGCATTATTCGCAATACTTAAAATGTAATACGACTGTGGTTGGTCTATTTTGAAAGTCCAGTACTTGTCCAAACTCGTTTAAGAGCAAAATTCGGAGTCGCGATATATTTTCCTGCTCGACTGGAATGTACTGAATGGGAGAAAATACTAAATGTCTCTCTGATTTATTATCACCTAACAAATTGACCGTTCGAAGCAGCGGGTACATTTTGTTAGCAAAGTTCTGATTGGTCACAACATCACAAAGCACTAACATCCGGTTGGAATCTTCTAGAATATCAAAGAGTGCACTAGCTTGTGCAACAGGTGGCGCGCTATGATTTAATTGTATTAATTCTTGCCCGTGAATAAATTTATAATTCTGATCAAGACCTAGAAATGCATTTACACTTGCAGGAAGTTGAATTTTAACATTTGCGGGTTGAATATTTTCAATGTTGTTGCCATGCACCGAAAAACAGGCGTCTAGTTCATTCAAAACTAAAGCATAATTTATTTCATTTATAATTTCAGCTACATTTTTTTCTTCAGGCTCGTCCATTTGAAATTTATAACTTGTTGTTCGAATAAATGATAAAGACAAAACTTGCCCCGTGTTCATTTGAGTAAATAAATGCTCGCTTGCAGCGTAGTCTGCCAAATACGATCCAGGAACAAACGTTTTACTGTCAAATCCTAACGTTCTAGCCAAATTGTCTGATAATGTTACAGATAAACCGTCGTCCGGGCTGACGTTTAATGTCGTTAACCCCAAGTGATTAATCGTTAATCGCAGCTTAACAGATGAAGCAGATAAGCTTGAGTTTATGTTAGCAATAAATGATGTAATGTTTTTTTCTCTTGCTTTCACAATCTCAATATTCTGAGTTTCATGCATTATAACATGAATTACGTTATCTTGATTTGTATACGATACAAGTTTGAGGCTCATTTCAGTTTCTAATGGAATGGCGTCCCAAACAGTTTGATCTACGTTTTTCTTAGATTCCCAATATCCTGACGGGAACCAATGATGAGCAAATCCAAGTGTGGTTGCTAGAGTTTTAGACATTATGACAGCTTCATTATCGTTAATTTCATTAACTTGAACAGCAAACGTTTCCCCCTCTCTATTCGCTGTGAACGAACGAAAAACCACGCATGGAAATGCGGCAGACTCAATCTGTTTATCAAGCTCATTAAAATATGTTCGCATTTCGGGCACAGATTTTTTTAGTGTTAACTTTTTTTCTGCTGGTGGGGTTGTACGTTCAAATAAGGGTGATGGAACATGTGTAAATTCTTCAGCTGTAGGGGCGGGAGGTGGATTGATTTTCGCGGGCCCTTTTGATTCAATCTTGACAGGCGCATCAAAGTAAATTTCAGCTAAGCCACATTCAAATCTTCCTCGCGGTAAAATTAAATTCTTGGTGAGACACGTCACAAAATTTGTTGGCGTATTATTTAACAAATTATTGTCAGCGTCACTTTTGACTGTCAAATAGAAACTCTGTTTCTCGAACAAACTGTCTCGACGACTAAAATGGTGTTGCTTTAGCATTTTAATTAATTAATTTTTAGTAATTCTTGTGCATAAAACCCCCCTGTAATTTCTTCGTTATTTAAATCCCGAATTAAATATGTTATTGGTGATGTAGGTTGAACTTTGTAAATCTTAAAAACTTCCTTTGAATAATTAGTGGAGCTTCCTTTTTCAAATAGTGTTTTAGCTCTACTTATTCGCACTAAATCGTTCACTTTAAATTTTGCAACGTCTAAACTGGGCCCATTCAGCAAGTTCCTATACAATCTCGTGAATATGTCACTTTCGTTTTCTTTTGTCACTTGGTTTGGTGGAATACCTATACTTCGATGAATTGAATTATTATACGCTTTTGTAAAGTCTTGAAGTTTGTCAATAAATCGCAATTGTCCGGTTTGTGTAAGATATCTATCAATTTTTGCAAATAAAGTTCGAATTGTTCGTTCGACTATAGCTGATTTTAAATGTGAGTAAATATGATATAGCTTAATATTTTTTTGTTTAAGGTAAGATTGTACTTTGGAACTTTTAAACGACAATTCTAGATCGCTAAATAGATAGTGTGGGGTAGCTTTTGCTTCCTTAAAAATTGATTTAATTGCAACCAATACATTTTCAGCGGATTTTGTTTTTAACGGTCTGGTGTACAGCTGACGACTAAACTGATCCACAACAAATAGGATAAAGTTATAGTTTGAATTGTGCCGTGATAACTTATTGAGCTGTTTTAAATCTAACCCAAAAATTTCGTTTTTAAATAACGATATAATTTGTCGTCTCTTAAATTTTCGTTTAATGTCTTTATAGAGCGAATACCCATCTAATTTTAAAAGCTCCTTTTCTACAGCACTTTTATCAGTCAGCCCTCTATTTAATACATACCCCGAAAGACCTGAATATGCCCCTGCAAGCCTTTGATTCATGTAATCTTTACTTATTTTTCCCATTTTTATATACTTGCTCACAAATTAAATAAATTTTTATTTAGTATGAACTTTCAGCTCAATGTTATTGTCAATAGAGAATAATTCAAAATGACTTTATTATTAAATAACGCCAATGTTTATATCACATTACATTTCCAATTTCAAAAAGATATAGAATAAGATACAATGATGACTCTGTACATAGACGGAGGTCACGCGTGAGCGAACACTCTCATAAACAACTTTGCGTCCTATTGCATCCACATGCTCAGCCGCCAGCCATGTCTGACGCTCCTTTACGCTCGCGTCCACCCACCCATGACCACTAACGAGACTCTTTCTGTCTTATTATTATTATTATCATCATCATCATCATTAATTTTGTTTTTCATTTCAATCTCCTCGGCCGTTTTTCATCGCATCACTCCCCACTGCCACCTAACAAACAAACATGCATTTTACTCGAAATTCAAGAGCTATATACTGTTGCACTACATACCCCATAGGAGCATTTTGGCTTTACTTGCATATATTTTTCCATCATTTTTCCTCATTTTTTCCACACATCTATATAGACGCGTGCATACATTTGGCCCCGCGTATACTATACATTTACACACCCCCACTCCCCCCACCCCTGCCCCCCTCCCCACTATCCACACGTGTCCCGGTGCGTCCCATTGGGTCCCATCGGGTCCCGCTCGTCCCCCATGGTCGCTCTCGTCCGTCTCTTATGGCCGGCCCCAGCGGATCGCCACAGCATCGATTGGCCTTGAATTTTTTTGGAAATGCATCTTTCTCATGGTAAAGAATGACCTCGACGTTTTTTATAAGTTAGATTTAACATGGTCGAAACACGTACATTACTATAACTACTAATAGATAAATAAATATGTTGAAAGATAAATTAAAAAATTTAAAAAAAAACATAAAATACTAGATTATTAACCCGCGTTCTTTCAAATTGGGTACAAATGTACCAGTGCATTTATGTATTGTTCAACTGCCCTTAAATTATTTATTTTTTTGCAAAATTATAGAGCTTGTAAATGTGCTGATTACTCTTGTTTTGCGCAGTTTCAAGCCTAATAGACACTGAGATTTTTGTTGAATTCAAAAAATTAAATGCTTAACGGGTTCACCTAAAACCTGATCTAAACTGAACTGAACCGAACTGGACTGCATGCATTTCCTGCAATTCAGTTCAGTCCAGTTCAGTGCAGATCAGTCTGCTTTTGTACATGACGCATGCATTTCCTACAATTCAGTTCAGTCCAGTTCAGTGCAGATCAGTCAGCTTTTGTACAAAATGCTTGCATTACCTGCAATTCAGATCAGTTCAGTTCGGTCTAGATCAGTCTGCTTGTATACGGTATTTATGCATTGCCTGTGCAGTACAAATACATCAGTTCAGTTCAGTTTAGAAATTCATTACTATGCACTTCTAGTTCCTTTAGAACTGATAAAATATATGCTCTATCTGGCAGTGAAATTCACATTTTGTTTTAATCATTTTGATTCAACACTAATCAACAATTCAGTTTATTTCCAGTATAATTAGTAGGTTTTTGTCGCTTTGCACACTATAGTTGATCAAAATAACTGTTACGTCATGCTTATATGCTATGCTTTCTATATGTAATACTAACTAAGTGTTATTTCTACCACGCTTTGTAATATTTAAATAAAACTGAATCATTAACACGTCGAAATAATTACATTGGGACTGTGTATTTTGACTGTTATAGCTAATTAATGCTAAATGATTTATTACAGAAACTAAACTAAAACCCATAAAACTATAGGAATTATAGTTAGACCCTATTACTTAAAGCAAAGCTACTTGCTAATTTTGATCTGCGCCTAACTGGCCAGTACAATTA
The DNA here is from genome assembly GCA_949802685.1 of Dicyrtomina minuta. Classification (NCBI taxonomy): domain Eukaryota; kingdom Metazoa; phylum Arthropoda; class Collembola; order Symphypleona; family Dicyrtomidae; genus Dicyrtomina; species Dicyrtomina minuta. Next base: position 44,959,668 of record OX461809.1, on the reverse strand, counting down.
CAGAACGTGTGGCTTTGCTAAAATTTTTGCAGGCTTAAGTTGTCAGTATAATTACACAAAAAATTAATTACATTGTAATTCGTAGTATTGATTTATATATTTTAATCTTGTTGAACTATTGTCAATTTTTTTATGAACTAAAATAATAATATATTATAAATATTAAAAGGTACATAAAAGAAGTACTTTTAATAAAATCGGCACGCGACGACATTTAAAGTTAAAATGATTATTTGTACTGCCCAACTAATGAAATTTTTATTATTAGGCTTAAACAAACGTATATTATTGCAACTGAATTAGCTATTTATTGTTTTAGACGCAGAGCATATAATGTGCTACACAAAATGTCGAAGCGTTAACTTATCAATCGACTCGGATGAATAACAAATTCATTTACAATTTATAGCGCATTGTGACACACGAATACACCACTAGACGACAGTGTGTCTTGAGCGAACACTGTAGGAAATTGATTTAGCTCCTATTTGGGCCGAAAAGATTTTAGTTTCATAATAGATATCTTAACGTTGGCTCTTGCAGTATTTCTGTGCCCTGTTCCTGCAGCTGCAGAAGGCAGCGAGTCATAAACTGTAATAAAAGATAATATGAAATTAACAAAATAAAGGTTAGACATCATGTAAAGATAATGCTTCGCAAAAAATGAGAGATACAAATGTATAAAAATATCATAATTTTAAACTATCAGGGGAAGGTGACAATAACTAGTTTTGGGGCTAGCGTATAAATACATATATCAACCCGGCTTGGCGGGTCAGTGGTCTAACTACTCAACTGCTAAGTCAGGGAGTTCTCCCTACATTTGGATCGTGGTTCGAGTAGAGACAGGACTTAGGTGAAGTCGGAGTGGATCAGTTTGGGGTGGGGAGTTGTGTAAGTAGACAGGTATGTATACGTGCTTATCCGTTGCCTTTATGGCACGAGACGGAGGTTGTGTGCATTTAAAGTGGAAATTTCCGCGGCCTTTCCATGTGCTACAGCATATGCATGTTTCTGCCTTTAAGACTGTTCGACCGGCTCACCTGCAGGTGGTCTTTCTCGTTCCGCCTTCTCACATAATGCAGGGGAGGATGCGTTGACGGTGGTCTTGATGCCTTCTAGTCGGGGACTGGCACTTCCAGGCTATTAGGATAAGTCAAACCACCAACTCCTCTGCGAGGGAAAAGACTATACGTGCAGTGATGCAGTTTAATATATCGCCGCTAGGAGTACGTCGGTTAAAAAGACTATATCCATAGATAACATACATACTACTGGTAGTAGATTCGATGAGTTTATCCTTCATGGTGTGCTCAAGAATCATATATACATCTGTACATTAATTCACGGTGCTGATATATTCTCAAACGGGATGAAAGGCTATACCGTACAATAATAATCATAATAATAAATGCACATCAACATTTTTGTAGCTGCAGTTTTTGTATCCGTTCACTATTGCAATATTCGTGATTTTCTAAAATTTGAAGAGAAAAAAAACGATATTTTACGTATATGCCAATATTGCTTGTAGGAATCTTTATCAAATGGCATGCAGTAAAGCTCCAAATAGAATCCGGGCCTCAAATATAGGCAGGTCTCGAATAAAAGCCGGGGGTGTTAGCTACAAGTCATATTAGAAACTAGGTCTCTAATAAAAGCGGAGTCTCTAATACAAGCCAGGTCGCCGCCATAAGGCGTAATGCTTTCTAATTCAGCCAATTATTTCGAGTTTTAATAAAAGTTGGGTCCGAACTACTAGCTGGGTTTTCAATAAACGCCGATGGAAAAAGACGCGACATGACTGACCCAGATTGTAAAGAGACCCATTCCAGAAAACCACGCCACTTTTCAATAGCACAGATCGAAAGTAACTCGAGTGCGTTTTGCGTTGTTTGGTCACAGTGACCCACTTAAGTTTTAAAAAATTCAAATTTTGTAATTTTGCCGCCTCATAAATCCTACAGTTCTTATCCGAATTTAATATTTAAGCTTTTGTAATCCTTGGACTATATTGTCTTGAAAGTACATACATTATCGATTTAGAAAAATCAAAAAAATTTATATGTTCAAAAAATTTTAAAAATCCTTATTTTTTAAGCTATTTTTTAACTAATTGTGTAAAAAAAATAAAAAATTCGAGTTTTTTTAAGTCGTGAATTTTCTGTTTTAGATAATAGTCTAAAAATTACTAAAACCTAAATTTTATTACAATTAAAATTGCATGAGAACTGTAGGAGTTACAGGGCAGCAAAATTTCAATATTTGAATTTTTTTAAACTTTGGCGGGTCACTGTGACCAAACAAAGCAAAACGCTCTTGAGTTACTTTAGATTTGTGCTAATGGAAAGTAGCCTGATTTTTTAAAAAGGGTCTCTTTAAAATCTGGGACAATCATGTCACGTCATTACGTTGTTAGTATTACATAGAAGCCAGGAAGTTCAACTTGGAGCTTCACGGTATATGTATTTTAGATTTTCTAAGATTTTGCAATTTTATACTTGATTTCATAGTCAAATGTAATTCAAATTTCAACTTTAAGAATATGACCACGGAGTAATGAAAGGTATTTTGTGGGACTACCCTCTTCGATCGCTCTGGCTTCCATTATTTGTTAGTCTTACTAACAACATTCCTCAATTACTTTTAAAAGACATTAGAATACGCCAATAAAATTACTGCACAAATACTAGATTTCAGTAATACAAGTAAAACGAGTATTGTATTCTCCTCCCCAATAATGAGGGGGTGGGAGGCCATACCTGAGTTTACCTCCCCTTCTCACATATGCATCCATGAAATTTAGCCGAAAAGATGAATTATTTTTACTTTTATAATTTAATATTAATATAAATATGAGGGTGTGAAGGATGGTAGATGTCAGATGGTAGTATTTAAGTTAATTACGGGGGTGTTCCACCACTCCGGAGGAGGCCGGAGACCTATGAAAAGAGGGGGAGAGGCTCAGCTGAAGCTCCAGCCAAGAATCTCCAGAGCAGCTACAGATGGTAAGGATGCTAATTTTATTTATTTTAATTTAAATGTATATTTTATTTAGACTGTACCAGTCTAAATAGATCTTCTTTCGTACCGTTCCGTCTGCCGCTCGTCCGTCTGCCGCTCGTCCGTCTGCCGTTCCGTCTGCCGTGCTGTATACCGTAGCCATCTACCGTACCCGTCTACCGTACCCGTCTACCGTACCCGTCTATGACTACTTGCTGTCTGTAGTCATGTAGCTTACGGTCTCGCAGTCTACAGTTACTATACGCTCGTATACATATCATATGAAACTAAATGCTAGAACAAACCCACCAGAATCCAGAATTTAGAGAAAACACAGTACCCACATAACCATTTTTAAATTCTACTACGATAAGATGTTCATTGTTGCTAATTGTACAGTTAGTAATAATTATTAAATAATTTGAACATACCTGTGCTGTTTTTGTTCTTGGCTGGAACAGTTATTAAAATTTGAAATAATATTTCAATGAATGAATCGTAATAAGCCTTTCACAATCCAACGTCAGCAATCACCACGAAATGAAGATTCCGAGCTGGGACAGCGTGAGATTTTTGAATTTCGCACTACTTTCTGTCAGAGCCAACAGAAGTAATTGGCACGAATTCAAATGTCTTACGCCGTTCCAACTCGAAATTTCATTTCGTGGTCGTGGCTAACGTTGGAAAATCTTGTGAAAGGCTTATACGATTCATGCATAGAAATTGTACTTTTAATCCCAATAACGGTTCCAGACAAGAAGGATAAAAGCACAGGTATGTTCCAATTATTTAATAATAATTACTAACTTTACAATTAGCAACAATAAACAGCTTAACGTAGTAGAACTATGAGTTGTTCGACTCTGTGTAGTGTCTGTGCGTTTTTGTGATCTCAAGCAAAATAGTGTAGAATATTCGAGTCCTGTCCCGACCCGAGTAAGGAAAAATTATAGCAAACTATAAGCAAAGCATTCAATTCACTAGTTAGCCTGTCTCTGCTGATTACTGAATACTGAAAATCCTGAAATGCCTCGTAGTTTTAGTCCTAAAGCCTAAGTTGTTGGTACAAATATAAAACAAGTAAAGCACTTGGAATGCTTTTCTTACTTCTCGTTCTGATTCGGGTTGGTTTTTAGTATTAGTTGGATACGGAGATCGGACAGATGCAGGATTGAACCATAAGTAAAGTGTAACGAGGATTAATTGGATTCGGATTCGGGTTGTATTAGCTACTTAAATCTTACATCTCTTAATTGTTGTTAATATTAGCAAATAATAGTTATATTTTGCAGTCGACGTTAAACTTAAACGTGCTTTTAGCTCCTCATTTAACTCACACATGAAAGAAGGATATATCCTCTTAAAAACAAAACTAGTAGGGGTAGTGTTGTAACTTGTTCACAAAGAACAATCGGTTTTAACTTTGTGATTGTTCTGTCACAATAACAACCACAAACTACTAAAATTGGATTGTGCACAATCACAAACTGAGGCTATTGAAATGCATTGTTAACAACTCAGTTTGTGCAGAATCTTGGACTGGAAATCACAATATTCACAAAAAATTGTGAACAAATTATAACACTACGCGGGGGGAAATCCTTAAATCAACATTTAACATAAATTTGATTAACTCTAAAGTGCCCCGAACTGTACATCAATGCAGTTAATCCTAAAGTGCCCCGAAGTGCACATCCATGTAATTAACCCTAAAGTGCCCACTATTGATCCACTGGTCAGAAAGGTATGATTCAATACATGGCTTTTCGAATCAGTTTGAAACCCCGAAAGTCAAACAATTAGAACGCATTTTGACATCCAGCAATTGTATCTTAACCGTGAAGCCCATAAATAACTAAACAAGGGAAACCCCTTGTAATAACTTTAGACTGTACTACAATTAACATTGACGTAATGTATTGTATGTCCCCCTGAAGGGCAGAAATAAACATTGGAAACAACATAGGGAATAATTTCTCGCCTTCAAGGCATTTATTAAATCATTGTAGCAGCATGGGGCGTAATTTGTCCACTTCAAGACCAGAAATAACCCCCTTAACAACACCGTATATAAACCGCTGTACTCACAGGTGACACCCGAACACTGCCTACTACTAACAGTAAAAATTTTAAAATGTTTTTGTAACTACTATTTCAAAATCAAACCAACAGTCTTAAATTTACAAAGTGCATATTTCTCACCAGAATTTCACATTTAAGACTTGGTTTGATTTTAAAATAGTAGTTACAAAAACATTTTAAAATTTTGACTGTTAGTAGTAGGCAGTGTTCGGGTGTCACCTGTGAGTACAGCGGTTTATATACGGTGTTGTTAAGGGAATTATTTCTGGTCTTGAAGTGGACAAATTACGCCCCATGCTGCTACAATGATTTAATAAATGCCTTGAAGGCGAGAAATTATTCCCTATGTTGTTTCTAATGTTTATTTCTGCCCTTCAGGGGGACATACAATACATTACGTCAATGTTAATTGTAGTACAGTCTAAAGTTATTACAAGGGGTTTCCCTTGTTTAGTTATTTTAGCTAGGATTTAGAGTTTATTTTTATACGTTCAAATTCTAAGGACAAGTAGCTCGGTGGCTGAGGTCAAGGCTTTGGAAAAATCATCCATTTTCCTTGCTTCGCCACCACGAGCTCCCGACTTCCTGAGGGACTACGGAACCACATCGACCGTACACGGCAAACGGAGCATGTAAACGGTCGAATGGTTCCAGGTCCCACCGAGGAAATTTGGTCTGTCCGGGAAATTTTGCCAATTCTATTTTGTTTTGCTTGCCAATGATGATGGAGAGTGGAGGGAGAAGTCTTACTAATTTTGCTTCTCATTGCAGAAGGACAAGTCGGCGTGAAGGTCGGAGGCCTGGGGAAAAAAAGCCATTTCCCGGTTGCCCTCAACTCCAACGCAGCTGGACGGGACGGACAAGGGACAGGGACGGGCGTTTGTGTTGCTGAGCGATCTAAATGGCAAACGCCCTTTGTCCCCTGTCCCTCAGAACAACAGCAACGACTTGTCCTGAATTTTGTATTAAATAATGTAAGTTTTTATTTTTATTTAGGTTAATTTGTTTTTATTTATTCTGCAGAAGGATCGTTGAGGACGTGGTGCTGACTCCGTGCCCAGCAACCACATCCAGCCCAGAAAGGACGGAGAGGTGCGGTCGAGTGTGTCTGTGAAACCCAGGAAGGCATGCGACAGACACACACCGCACCATTACGACCAGTCCAGGCCGACCAACGACCCTGAATTTTGGATGCCGATCCGGTAAATTTATAATTTTACATTTTATTTTAATTAAGTTTTTAGTTTTTATTTTAGTTAAGTTTAATTTACCAATTATATTAGTAGGGGAGGTTGGGCGGACGATGGCAAAGCCATGTTGCAGAGAGATACGGACTGTGTATCTGCTTCACTGTCCACTCCAACGTGGAGGACAAACCCGCAAAAGTTAGCTTGAGCTCCGGGTTCGCCTCTACCTGTCTCCCCTCAATTTTGAAGTTATTTTTATTAATTTTTATGTATGAGCCAGTGTCCCTAAATTACGTTCAGCGAGTTTATGAGAACTGCGGCTGACGACTGAATGAGTTTGTCAATAATTTATGCATTATTTTATAATTATATGTTTGATGACCTATTTCTAGATTCGAATATGGAAAATGAGAATCAACACAAGATTTTCCAATTTGAGAAATGAGAACACTTAACGAACGGAGAAGAGAAGGTAAGTTTAAGAATATAAGTTTATATTAATGATTCAAATTAGAAAAGAAAAGATAAGTTCAATTTTAAATGTAACATTTCCCAAACGACTTAAGGTCGAGGGCCACAACTGAAAATATGATGATTAATTTATGTTTTTGTTTTCTTTTTAGGTTTCGTCCAAATGATTTACAATATAATGATTTATAAATGATACGCTTACGGATGCCACGATTGTGGCATCTAATATTATCCAATTCCAGATCCATGGCGATTACAGGTAATTCACAATTTATAATTTTGGATTTATAATTTATACAATTTGGTCCAATTGACCTCAATAATTAATTTATAACAAACTGAGGATAAACTCGTAGAGAGGAATCGGGAACACGGTGAACACCAGGAATAAGAAAAGGAAAATATAAAAGTTATCACTACGATTTTTCTTTTTTTTTTAGATTCTTCTTGATGGCACCAACAGGAACCATGGGGAAAATCCCCTCGTAGTTTTCTTATTCCTTTCAGAGTTTCTATGTTCCTTGATTCCTTTCTAGTAATTTTTCCAACCAAATTTGAGAAGGAAAAATAAAAAATTGAAAAATGAAGATTTTGAAAGATTTCGGAAAAATTGATGACGGAGACCCTCTCTTCTTCGAAGCGTGATTGTTTGTGCCTTGGCTCGCTCGCCTCCGCTCCTTCCTCGCTGAGTCTCCTGTCGCCTCGGGAAGCATCATTTAATTCCTTTTGTAGCTCATAGACGCTGCGTGCTGAAGGGCTGCGAGTTGTATTTTATTTTATTATCTCTTTCCATGGATCTTCCTCACTCTCTGTCAGATAACCGATGCTGTCTGGAGAATTTGAGGAGAATTTGTGGGAGGACGTGTTGTGAACTTGATTTCTTTCTCACAAGAGTATATAACGAGTGTTTAAAACAGCATCTATGCAAAGTTAGAATAATAATTAAATTTATCTAGGAATATTACCATTGACCAAGCTTTAAATTCATTGCAAGAAACGTGAAACAATGTCCAGTGATTTTCATTGACGTTCACGGGCATTAGTATTGAGCAAAATTCAACTCTAAGTCATCCCGTCTACGTAGTCCATCTAATGTTATATTGACGTTAGTTGCCCCATTGAAAATTGCAGTTGACTGCACACATAAAATACATTTTGTCCCACACTGCTTGGTGGTAACTGCCTAAAACAAATCGATAATATTATCATTGATATAAGCATAACGATATTTTGGAACGTTTGTAGTCAAAAATGTTTTCTCTGTGTCCGTGAGATTAATTTGCAAGGTTTTTATATCGTTTATTAAAACGATTTTGTTTCAAAATGGCGTTACAACATTATTGTAATAATTTGCATTTGCTTTCGATATGTCACAATAAACGATTAGGTTTTCTAGAAAATTAAAATAATTTATCACAGTTATTAATTAACATAATTCATGACCAATATGATTGAATGATATACCATTTAATAACAACGACTAGTAAACTTTATTTAATTTTGAGAAAACGTTTTTAATTCTGTCGTAATAAATCATTAAGTCAATGAAAGCGTATGTTTTAAATATGTTGCATAGACCAAACCTAAAGAAAATAATATAATCTGTTCTGGGCTACAAAACTATAGTTTTTGAAATGATCTGGACCGCAACAGTAAAATTTGGTATAGCCCGAACATTTCGCAACAGACTAGGCCAGACAACGTATTCCTTGTCTGGCCATATGCAAAATCCTAAAGCTGCATAAATAAAGTGTAGTTGGAAAATCTGATTTTCTTTACTTTAATTCATGTGCATAGAGCATTTTTATTAATTCTAAAAGATGTTACTTTTTGTATAATCCCCTATCAATAATTGTTCCAATTCAAAAATTTGTTTTTGTGATTCCTGTGACTCAAAACGGTCTAGCCTGGCGTCGTGCCGTTCTGTGCGTTGCTGTCAAAGAGCTTTAAATAATTCAATTAGCTTACGCACCTCAGACTCAGCAATATAAACAATACCTGTTTGATTGTGGCTGTTGCTACGGTTTAACTCTTCGCCACGCCTTAAAGTTTAATATTTGTGATGGCAAGTGTGCACGGCGGGGTGGTCTGGGCGCCTTAATCAGGTCAGACTTTTTCAGACCAAACTTGAGCAGACCAAGGTTTCTTGGCCCTTCCATATGCAAACTCTTGAATCTCCGCTAAAAATTAAGTACAGAAAATGTTTCCAGTTACGTTTTTTTTTAAATGGTTTGGGCCCATATGGTCTGGTGTGGGGACGTAATCATACTTTGGTCTGGTACAAAGTTCCAACTGGATGAGACTAATTCGACGACTATTCAAAACTATCTAGTTATTATTTATTTTATTTGAACGTTTTTCGGGAATTTATATAGATTTCCGTAAAATCTTTTAAATCTATAACGATCGCGCTTCTGACAATAAATTAAATACAATTGCCTAATTGTCGATTAAATACAGTCAATTGGCTTGTCTGAATATTCAGTTAAGGCTTTGACGAGAAGCAAAATGTTAAATGTTCCATAATTTATTAAATGGTTGTAAAGTTTATTGAACGTATTAACTATTTATTTATTAGTTTTGCTGCTGAGAGGTACCTGCAGATTGGAATTAATAAAACATCCAAACTAAAACATTAAAGTATTTGAGTATTGGAGAAAAATTTTAACTTTCTTAATGTACGCTTGTCTTAATATATTTTTAATTTGGAAACTATTAATAAATTCCGACGTCCAAAGTTTAGCCTTGATAAAACTAATAGTTACCTGGGGTGTTGTGAAGCTTGTAATAATATTGGTGGCCTTCCGGAGTTGGATTTTCGGTCGCAAACTTTCCTTGTCAATTAACATCAAACCCACTACTTGTCGTTATGGCTGCAAAAGATGTGCTTTGCTCCGCGAAAATACGAACCATTTTTTTCATTTTTTAACGCATTTGATGGGAGCAGTGATTGTTTTTCGGCAGAAGATTCAAATTCGGTGTCTTAGACGACAGTATCCGTTTGCTCAGACACGACGGTGTGAATACGGTCACTGCGATCCTTTCTCCTTCTAAGTTACTTCTCAGCAATGTCTAAAATTAAAATACGAAATCAATGTTTATTTAGGTGTATTTAAGGGTGAAAGTGACAAAGCCAAAATTCGAAAATTTTCAATATTTTTGAAAAATGAGGTTAACAAAATGGCCTCGGAGAACCCTGTTTAAAAACATCGTTGTAAATTATATTGAAAATTTTCAAATTTTTTAAAATCCATAAATATTTGTATTAATATTTCAGAGATCACAAAAAATCATATATAATGAGAATCGGATGAAAATTGTGGAATCTACAGGGTTTCAAAAAATCCAAATTTTTTTAACTTTGGCGGGCAACTGTTAGCAATTCTCTGACCTGCGACAAAAATGGTTAAGCGCACGTTTACTAGTCGGGCTAGACGCGCCTAGCGCGCATAAGTTTAAGTTAAAAGTCGGCGCACATGTCTTGACCCTTCCTTGTAAGTAGAAATGTAGGAAATACCAGGGTAGGAAAAGTCAAAGTAAGAAGTATATGTTTCAGGTTTGTTGTTTTAGAGCTTTTAGGGATTACACTTTTCTCTCATACAAACCAAAAATATTAAAATGTGTTAAAGAAAATGCCTAAAGTTTTGCGTAAAACTTTTTCAAAGTCATACAAACAATAATAATGAATTTTGTAATCGCAGTAATCTGCTAAACATATAAAACTAAAATGCAATGCATTTTGAGATGCTGAGCTTAAGCATCTATTGAAATAGCTATGTCCGTCTGTCTATGTGTCTGTCCTTCTGCCTGTCTGTGTGTCTGTCCTTCTGTCTGTCTGTGTGTCTGTCCTTCTGTCTATTCTATATGCTCTACAGGTTACAGTTTTCAATCGATATTTTTCAAAGCACTTTGAAACGTCCACAAGTGCAAGAAAAAAGCGCCTTATTGTTTTTGGAGTTGATCGGGCTAACCAGTTAAAGCATACAAACAAAAAATCCGGCGTTTTGCGCCGGAGTAGTCGACTTGGAGCCCAAAGTAGATGCTGAGCATCAACAAAGGAACATGAATGATTTAAGTAACGCTAAAAGATGAAAAAAGACTTATGGGATCTCCCCTTTTATCACTAAGCCACATATAAATGTACGTAGTATGTAGTTTAATAAAGCTAAAAAAAATTGGAAATTGCACCATTAACAAATGGCGTCAATTATAGAGGCTCCCATACCATCACCGCGACATTGCGGTCCCAGACCCACGACCACTAAAACAGGCTGACCTGTGAACGTACATACGTAAGTAAAATTTTCATGTGTATTTTAATTGCCGAAACTTGGGAAACTCTCAGCTCCGTTTGTACCTCTATGTATTACCAGCTCTTTCTTATCCTGAAACATGATTTTAATTCTTGGTCCAATCCAATGTTAATTGTAGCTAGATGCCTGGCCAGATCGAAACCAAAAACTATTCAGCAATTTTCTTCTTCGCCTTTCTTCAAAAAATGCGACCTGTAGCGTGCGACCGACGGCCATACAGACAGACAGCCAACACCAGACCAATAGATGCTTCCTCAGCATCTAAAAATCCGGCGCTTTGCGACGGATTTGTCGACCGGGGGGGCCCGAAGTAGATGCTGAGCAATGGCAAAGGCGCAAGATAATTTTTGTAACGCTAAAAGATGATTTAAGATTTATGAAAGCTCCTCTACCATCAATAAGCCATATACGCATGTACGTAGCATGTAGCTCAATAAAGCTCGATTTTTTTTTAAATTGCATGATTTAGAAATGACGTCATTTAGGGAGTCTTTCCTAAGAATATACGCTGCAAATACTTAAAAAAAGTTGAAAACAATTTTAAAGTAAGGAATCGGGGTCCTAAAAACCACGATACTTGTAGGACGTCATTATGGACGAACCCTGAATGTCTATAACCTATATTCACAGGTATATTCATTACATGTATGTTTAAATATGCTGGAAAACATTTTAATGTTACAAATTGTGGTATTAAAAATATGATATTTGAAGGGAGTCATATCATAATCAGCACGATCCCTGAATATCTACTACCTATATAACCAGATATATACTCATTAAATGTATGTTAAAATAGGCTGGAAAAAATTTTAATGTTAGAAATGTGGGTATTAAAAAATATAATATTTGAACGACGTCATTATGGACGACCCCTGAATATCAACCGCCTATACACCTAGGTTTATTAATTACATGTATGTTAAAATTGGCTCGAAAAAATTGTTATGTCAGAAATGGTGGCTAAAAAAATATGATATTTGAAGGACTTCATTATGCACGATTCCTAAATATCTTTAAGCTATATACCTAGGTATGTATTGTATTGTATTGTATGATTGAGAGAATTTGAACCTGAGCGGTTATGTCTCTATTAATCAGTTGCTCTACGATGTGGTCCTTGGTGGGCATGTATGTACATGTCACTCAAGTTCCGTATCGCATATACCTATCTTATCTTTAAACATGGGTAGTGTATACTTACTTACGACCGAGTGTCAGCGTATAGATTATACTCCATTTCTGGAGATATGCACAAGATATTTCCTGCAAGCAGAGGGATTGAGCACAGGTAACTCCACTTAATCATCTTGAGCCGCCAAGTCAAGAAGAGAAAGGGATCCGCCAGTACTCAACACCCACCAGCCACAACTCGTAATGCGAAAGTTATTGGGTAGTGACCCCTGTAGCACAGAGCAGAGAGAGTGGGAATGCATGTATTGAACTATATGAAACATACAGTGAGAGGCAGTAGGTACCTACATTAAGCCATCCAACATCTCTGTCTCAGACAGTAGAACTGTCACAGATGAATGTACGGAGAGCACCCACTCACCTTAGTTCTCCACAACACCCCGTTTCTTCTCCCCACCCATCAGCCAGGAAAATCACCAACACCAACTCCAATCCTGAGCGTGACTGGCTGGCCCGACTCAGTGGTGTGACCATGCCGTAGCATCGTCAAACCACCAAGCCAGGTTATACCTAGGTATGTTCTTACATGTATGCTAAATATGCTGGAGAAATTTTAATGTTAGACCTAAAAATATAGGGGTACCTAAAACTGTAAAATGTGAAGGACGTCATTTGTGGTCGATCCTGGTGGTGACGAAACGCTGGGCTCTGGCGCCCAGATCCCAGATGCCAGATCCAAGACCACTATACTAGGCTGCCATTTATGGAGCGTACATATGTAAGCAGTACCTTTACTTGTAATTGTTATTGGTGAAACGTTTCCATGTGTATTTTCAATTGCGAAACTTGGGAAGCTCTTAGCTCCGTATGTACCTTCCACGTATTTTTAACCCTTTTTTTATCTTGAAACATGGATTTTATGCTTTTTCCATTTAACTGTTAATTGCGAACAAACTATAACTTCAAAAATAACCAAAAACTATACAGCACTTCTCCCTCGCTTTTCTGAATCTTCAAAAATGCGACCTGTAGCGTGCGACCAACAGCCATTGTGACAGACAGACAGACAGACAGACAGACAGACAGACAGACAGACAGACAGACAGACAGACAGACAGACAGACAGACAGACAGACAGACAGACAGACAGACAGACAGACAGACAGACAGACAGACAGACAGACAGACAGACAGACAGACAGACAGACAGACAGACAGACAGACAGACAGACAGACAGACAGACAGACAGACAGACAGACAGACAGACAGACAGACAGACAGACAGACAGACAGACAGACAGACAGACAGACAGACAGACAGACAGACAGACAGACAGACAGACAGACAGACAGACAGACAGACAGACAGACAGACAGACAGACAGACAGACAGACAGACAGACAGACAGACAGACAGACAGACAGACAGACAGACAGACAGACAGACAGACAGACAGACAGACAGACAGACAGACAGACAGACAGACAGACAGACAGACAGACAGACAGACAGACAGACAGACAGACAGACAGACAGACAGACAGACAGACAGACAGACAGACAGACAGACAGACAGACAGACAGACAGACAGACAGACAGACAGACAGACAGACAGACAGACAGACAGACAGACAGACAGACAGACAGACAGACAGACAGACAGACAGACAGACAGACAGACAGACAGACAGACAGACAGACAGACAGACAGACAGACAGACAGACAGACAGACAGACAGACAGACAGACAGACAGACAGACAGACAGACAGACAGACAGACAGACAGACAGACAGACAGACAGACAGACAGACAGACAGACAGACAGACAGACAGACAGACAGACAGACAGACAGACAGACAGACAGACAGACAGACAGACAGACAGACAGACAGACAGACAGACAGACAGACAGACAGACAGACAGACAGACAGACAGACAGACAGACAGACAGACAGACAGACAGACAGACAGACAGACAGACAGACAGACAGACAGACAGACAGACAGACAGACAGACAGACAGACAGACAGACAGACAGACAGACAGACAGACAGACAGACAGACAGACAGACAGACAGACAGACAGACAGACAGACAGACAGACAGACAGACAGACAGACAGACAGACAGACAGACAGACAGACAGACAGACAGACAGACAGACAGACAGACAGACAGACAGACAGACAGACAGACAGACAGACAGACAGACAGACAGACAGACAGACAGACAGACAGACAGACAGACAGACAGACAGACAGACAGACAGACAGACAGACAGACAGACAGACAGACAGACAGACAGACAGACAGACAGACAGACAGACAGACAGACAGACAGACAGACAGACAGACAGACAGACAGACAGACAGACAGACAGACAGACAGACAGACAGACAGACAGACAGACAGACAGACAGACAGACAGACAGACAGACAGACAGACAGACAGACAGACAGACAGACAGACAGACAGACAGACAGACAGACAGACAGACAGACAGACAGACAGACAGACAGACAGACAGACAGACAGACAGACAGACAGACAGACAGACAGACAGACAGACAGACAGACACACACACAGACAGACAGACAGACAGACAGACAGACAGACAGACAGACAGACAGACAGACAGACAGACAGACAGACAGACAGACAGACAGACAGACAGACAGACAGACAGACAGACAGACAGACAGACAGACAGACAGACAGACAGACAGACAGACAGACAGACAGACAGACAGACAGACAGACAGACAGACAGACAGACAGACAGACAGACAGACAGACAGACAGACAGACAGACAGACAGACAGACAGACAGACAGACAGACAGACAGACAGACAGACAGACAGACAGACAGACAGACAGACAGACAGACAGACAGACAGACAGACAGACAGACAGACAGACAGACAGACAGACAGACAGACAGACAGACAGACAGACAGACAGACAGACAGACAGACAGACAGACAGACAGACAGACAGACAGACAGACAGACAGACAGACAGACAGACAGACAGACAGACAGACAGACAGACAGACAGACAGACAGACAGACAGACAGACAGACAGACAGACAGACAGACAGACAGACAGACAGACAGACAGACAGACAGACAGACAGACAGACAGACAGACAGACAGACAGACAGACAGACAGACAGACAGACAGACAGACAGACAGACAGACAGACAGACAGACAGACAGACAGACAGACAGACAGACAGACAGACAGACAGACAGACAGACAGACAGACAGACAGACAGACAGACAGACAGACAGACAGACAGACAGACAGACAGACAGACAGACAGACAGACAGACAGACAGACAGACAGACAGACAGACAGACAGACAGACAGACAGACAGACAGACAGACAGACAGACAGACAGACAGACAGACAGACAGACAGACAGACAGACAGACAGACAGACAGACAGACAGACAGACAGACAGACAGACAGACAGACAGACAGACAGACAGACAGACAGACAGACAGACAGACAGACAGACAGACAGACAGACAGACAGACAGACAGACAGACAGACAGACAGACAGACAGACAGACAGACAGACAGACAGACAGACAGACAGACAGACAGACAGACAGACAGACAGACAGACAGACAGACAGACAGACAGACAGACAGACAGACAGACAGACAGACAGACAGACAGACAGACAGACAGACAGACAGACAGACAGACAGACAGACAGACAGACAGACAGACAGACAGACAGACAGACAGACAGACAGACAGACAGACAGACAGACAGACAGACAGACAGACAGACAGACAGACAGACAGACAGACAGACAGACAGACAGACAGACAGACAGACAGACAGACAGACAGACAGACAGACAGACAGACAGACAGACAGACAGACAGACAGACAGACAGACAGACAGACAGACAGACAGACAGACAGACAGACAGACAGACAGACAGACAGACAGACAGACAGACAGACAGACAGACAGACAGACAGACAGACAGACAGACAGACAGACAGACAGACAGACAGACAGACAGACAGACAGACAGACAGACAGACAGACAGACAGACAGACAGACAGACAGACAGACAGACAGACAGACAGACAGACAGACAGACAGACAGACAGACAGACAGACAGACAGACAGACAGACAGACAGACAGACAGACAGACAGACAGACAGACAGACAGACAGACAGACAGACAGACAGACAGACAGACAGACAGACAGACAGACAGACAGACAGACAGACAGACAGACAGACAGACAGACAGACAGACAGACAGACAGACAGACAGACAGACAGACAGACAGACAGACAGACAGACAGACAGACAGACAGACAGACAGACAGACAGACAGACAGACAGACAGACAGACAGACAGACAGACAGACAGACAGACAGACAGACAGACAGACAGACAGACAGACAGACAGACAGACAGACAGACAGACAGACAGACAGACAGACAGACAGACAGACAGACAGACAGACAGACAGACAGACAGACAGACAGACAGACAGACAGACAGACAGACAGACAGACAGACAGACAGACAGACAGACAGACAGACAGACAGACAGACAGACAGACAGACAGACAGACAGACAGACAGACAGACAGACAGACAGACAGACAGACAGACAGACAGACAGACAGACAGACAGACAGACAGACAGACAGACAGACAGACAGACAGACAGACAGACAGACAGACAGACAGACAGACAGACAGACAGACAGACAGACAGACAGACAGACAGACAGACAGACAGACAGACAGACAGACAGACAGACAGACAGACAGACAGACAGACAGACAGACAGACAGACAGACAGACAGACAGACAGACAGACAGACAGACAGACAGACAGACAGACAGACAGACAGACAGACAGACAGACAGACAGACAGACAGACAGACAGACAGACAGACAGACAGACAGACAGACAGACAGACAGACAGACAGACAGACAGACAGACAGACAGACAGACAGACAGACAGACAGACAGACAGACAGACAGACAGACAGACAGACAGACAGACAGACAGACAGACAGACAGACAGACAGACAGACAGACAGACAGACAGACAGACAGACAGACAGACAGACAGACAGACAGACAGACAGACAGACAGACAGACAGACAGACAGACAGACAGACAGACAGACAGACAGACAGACAGACAGACAGACAGACAGACAGACAGACAGACAGACAGACAGACAGACAGACAGACAGACAGACAGACAGACAGACAGACAGACAGACAGACAGACAGACAGACAGACAGACAGACAGACAGACAGACAGACAGACAGACAGACAGACAGCAAACACCAGACCAATAGATGCTTGCTCAGCATCTAAAAACCAGTAAAACTACCATAGGCGTACATAAGTATTTACAGACATGGCTAGTAAAACTTCGTTTCTTTTAATTTACGCGTCACAAAATTACAATAACAAGTACATCTTACAGTGTCAATACTAGCATTAAATACAAGTATGAGTGGATGGGGAAAGGGAGTAAGCGGGATGGTCCATAAATTACGTCAAAAAAAATATATCGTCATAGGGATTTCCGTCTTTCAATCGGTGTTTCTGTTAGTTATGCTCCAGGGGTCACAGTTTTAGCCTGATTTTCTTTAAACAACTTTTAAACCATCAAAAGTGCAAATGCAAAGTGCCATTATGTTTTTAGATTGGATCGAACTAACCTGTTTTTTATAAATAGCTGTTAAATGGGAGCATGTCAAAACTTATTAAAAGGGTACAGCTTAATATAGGACTACAAATGCAAAGGCAAAGTGCCATATTTTTTGGGGGTTGATCGAACCAGCCAGTTTCAAAAAATAAATGTTGAATGGTCCCATTTCGAAATGCATTAAAAAAGTACAACTTTTAACCACCTAAAAATGTAAGAAATAAGTGTTATATTATTTTTGAAATTAATTGAACCAACTAGTTTTTCAAAAATAATTTTTAAATGGTCCCATGTCAAAACACATTAGGATGGATGAAATATACATTACGTACATACACATTTATAGACCCGGAAAGTGAAATTGCGTTACTTTATTGCGCGCTACGGAAGTACAAGTATATTTAATACTATTCATATTACCGCAGCTAATCATAAATACGATAAAGAAAAGTGAAAAAGGGGATGTCTGGGATGTTTTATAAATAACGTTACCGAAATTATTATTCGTTTATTGTGATAGCCCATAAATGACGTGGCCCTAATTTTTATTATCTTATAGAGATGGTCCATAAATGACTATTATTACCTATATATATAACATATGTCACACACAATACATTACATATCCATCAATATATATAGTACATAACTCCACACACAAGGGAATACACACACTACATACAACGTACAAATAACAAGCTGAGACATAAAATATTCTCTAGCATTACAGAGAATATTCTAAAATATTATTTGTCACAGCAGTGATTCTAGTCGCTCACTAAAAATCACCCATCCTATCCTTTCTACAGTGACAATCCTCACATCAACTCCTCGAAGAGGAGAGGATAGAAGTTTTATTGCTTTGACCTCAATAAAACGTACACTCCACACAAACACACACACACACAAGTACATACAAGTACATACTATATAATTCTTTGTTTTAACATTCAATCACTGTACCATTGATCTTAACTAATACCAAATACTAGCCTCAGTGCATTGAAGTGAAATAAAGAATCAGAACGAGAAATACCATGAAGGAGACCAGAGCATAAATTATGTCTGCCTCTCATCATTCATACTTTTCATCATTCATTTTTCGAGTTTCATTCTACCACTCCGTGGTTAATGAACATTCTCACACATCTTTGAATTTCATATTTATATGGAATTACACGTTTCAGCACTCGTCTTTACCCTGTCAATGTAAAGCCCGTGGACCGCTACAACTACCGTCAAACCCGGATTGGGACCACAGCAACAATCTCAATCTCCAAACTGGATTGAAACTACGGATTCTTTACCATAAGTCCTGGCCAGGCACTTAAATCCGTACATCAACCAAGGAAATTTTGAGAACTAAAGCTCCGCTTTTTTCTTTAAAAATTATCCTATCCAGACAATCCTCACAAAAAGCAATCAAAGTAATAATTGGATCGTATTCTCCGAATAGATCACTTTAATTCACTAAACAAATAGAGGAAAAATAATTGTAACTATCCCTCTGAGATTTTACATTCTTATTTTACAAACCGGAGTTAAAAAGGGCACACAATAACCCTGTAATTGTCGTATCGTCCTCTCCGAGGAGTTATTAGCACAATTTACAAGTTAAAAAGGGCACACAAGAACCCTGTAATTGTCGTAACCTCCTCTTTGAGGAGTTATTAGCACAATTTACAAGTTAACAAGGGCAACAATAACCATAAGTCACCGTACTATCTCTCCGAGATTTACGAAGGACTTTTCAACTCTCACGAGGGAACCAACACCCTCCAGTCACCGAACTATCTCTCCGAGATTTACGAAGGACTGTTACCGTAAAAGGGAAACAATACCCATATGTCCCCGTACTATCTCTCCGAGATTTACGAAGGACATTTCTTATCTTTTGCAGCACTCACGAGGGAACCTACACCAACATCACAATAATAAATTTCTCTCCGAGATTTTATTAAGGAGGGCACCATACGTTCAACTACCCGTAATATCTCTCCGAGATTTACGAAGGACCTTCGTTCTCACAAGGGACACACCCCGACGTTACAATTAATAATTTTCTCTCCGAGATATTATTACATACAAAATTACAATTGGACAACAACCAACAAAGACACGAATAACGTTCTCTCCGGGAAGTTATTATCTGTGTACTCACAAGGGACTGCCCCCAACATATACAGAGATTTATCCTTCGGATAATTGCTGCAACCACGTCCAATACTCACAAGGAAACAACCCCGGACTACAAAATACAATTCTTGAAGCGGATCCTCCATTTTTGAGTACAATTAATTCTCACAAGGGACACACCCCGACATGGCAGACCTACAAAACGATCCGGATGTAGAGCGTATCACAGACATCCTTCGAGAAATGGTCCTATTACAAGCACACTTCCAAAAATGCCAAAGCTGACTTCACCCTCTAATGGCACGTTGCCTCACAAATTCACAACTCCAAAATGATAATTGGAATCAAATAACACAGGAACTAATTGCAGTCCACAATCAAATCACTACACAATGCCCTCATATAGGACTAGCAACACCCGTCATCCCCTCAAATGACGAGACCACCAGGGTCATACAAGAGACGGCTGATCACCGTCCTCTCAACAATACAAATACAATAGATAACCAAATCCACGTTCCTGGCAATACAACAGTAAGTAGTTCTTCAGCTGAAAATGATGATATAACCGTTTTTGTCGAACCTGGAAAACTCAACCCTGTACCAGTACACCAAACTGAAGACCACAATGGTTACAAGTTAAATGCATTGGCCACCCAAGAGCCACAGAAAATTCAACATACAGACTCTTCGCCCAGTAAACCCCTTTTTAAGGACATGGTTCTGGTGCAAAAGGAAGACGTCACGGCCGAGATAGTGCACAATCTCGCCGCCACAAAGCCAATCACAAAAGGCCCAAATACAATCGATTCTGCAGACGGTTCCACCGTGGCAGTAAATCAAAAACATGTTCATACAACCCACCCACAAGTGGAAAATCACAATCAAAAGTCAACAAATCCTGAAATTCTCCCCTCGGAAAAAGCAACAATCGAGACTACAACAACCAATACAAAACTCGAGACCGAGGCGCGGCCAACCGAAACCGTACCATTCGAAACCGTAAAGACCACGCCCACAAAACCCGCCACAAGGGACAACAAACCGACAACCTCAAAAGGCAAACTCACCTTCATGAAATTATCTGGCGACACTAGCAAAGAAGCTTTCAGGCAGCTGGTAGAGGATAATTTAAAAACCTTGGGTAGAGATACAGGAAGACACGCATATTTTCGATTTGCTCCGGAAGTCCCCACAGACGGCCTGGATGCGATAAAACAGTTGGAAAATCGCGTAAAAATGTATCAGAATCTTAAAACACTCATTAATGAAGAACCTGGCTATGAAGTTCGATTGATGAGCGAAGGACGCGTAGTCCCCACACAAGGACTTGACGCGGTTCTTCAACAAGCGAAGGATACACTCAACCGTTACAAATCGGATCCTTCAACAATTTCACAACTAATGGAAAAAATGAGTCAAGTTGCTCAGTTGGAGACACTCTCCCCGGCACAAGAGGAAGATATCCCGGTCCTTACAATGAACCTAGAAGGCAATGAACCGGAGGATACCCTCAAATTAGCAGACATGACGACTCACCAGCTAATTGATACGCACATAACTCAAACTGTCCTAGCCTTTGAATACGGACATGACACACTCAAAGTTGACCAAGTCTATGATTTCCATATGTCTCAAGAAATTTATCGCGAAGAATTAATAGCCTCAAGGCTCGAAAGAGACAGACAATCGTCATGGGAAAAGAAATCAAAAGGAACGACAAAACGACCCATTGGACCCTGGACAGGAGTTCACCTTAAAGGGTACCATATTACCTTAGTGGAACACTTGACCCCCCGGGAACAACACAAACTACTCAAAAGACAGAATGTCTACTACGATCCAGACTCTCGGCACTTCACACTTATACCCGTAAACAAGGTGGAAATTGAATATGCCTTAACCCCTGAGGCCCGACGAGCACAACTCAAACAAGTTTTTGCTACTTCTCCAGCACTCCACGCATCTTCAGTGGAGGCTAGACGACAGGAGGAATTCGACAAAAATCCTCTCGGCAAATACATTATGGACAAAATACAAGCAGATTCCATTGCAAATACAACCCCAGAATCGCTTTGTGAACAATGTAGAAAGAAAGGCCACCTTATATGGAACTGTGTCTACACTACTCGATCTTCTAGAGCAAAACAGACACAATATGTAGACCAACAACAAGACAAGATACAACAATGGATCGCTGAATATTATGTGGAACAGGCAAAACAAGCTGAAGCTGACGAAGAAGCACATGCGGATACCGTCTCGGAAACACGCCATCAAAGCAATCTCCCGACTGACACTGAGGATCAGTATGACCCAGACGCACTACAACCTCCAGAAACAAGGAGGGGCGATAGCGATGACGAAGGTCTCATAGACCCTCTCACGCTCTGCGAAATCTGTCCAAAGTATGATTTCGTACCAAATGCTTGTCCAGGACCTGATGTCCTTAATCCTAAATAATTTTCGCGGAAGAGAATCACCACGCATACGAAGCATAGATCATCTCCCATTTCATCCTCTACCAGAACCAGTACTGGAATATGAATTAAGAGAGATGCCCACAAGCTCAACTCTCAAAACAATGATGCACTGGGAAGATTACAAACTTACCAGTGACAATATACCGTGCTCACTATGCACTGGCCTCGGTCATGTTGCACGCCTATGCCCTGACCGCGCAGACGCCACTACGTCTGAAACTAAACAAATTGCTTGTGAAGAAAAAGCCCGTCTCCAACGACAAGCTACTCACTACAATCAACAGATGGAAGCCCTGAAAACCTCTAAAACCTTAAAACTGACCCAAGAAGTCAAACAAAACAGTTTTAATGATTACAAAAAATCGAAAAGGATACTCTACAAGCTTCAACATAGCACCCCAGGTTCAACATGTTCTCTATGCAATGAAACAGGACATGTTACTCTATTCTGTGACAATCTCCCGTTCACTACAAATTGCAAGAGATCACGGAGCAACTAACCTCCACATGGGAACTTGATTTTTATCGAGCCCGTGCGTCACAGCTACCTGAACCTACGACCGAAGAGCCCCCGGCAGATTTTCAAGCCCGGGCATTTATGGTCAGGAGGGATACAGTCTACCCCTTACACAACACAAAAAGACAACGAATGGATGACGATAGAGGACAATACCAGGATATCCCTCTGCATTTGACTAATAATATCATGGGATCACATCTGGCAACTAAAACGGACAACCCCGAGACAACCAATCCTCTTGCCATTCAACTTTCTGATATATCGGACTCAGACTCCGAGACCTCGACTCAGAACACTGACCAAGAAGTCGATTCAATCGCATTCTGTTCATTCCAAGCGTCAACTATATCCGGCCTACAACACAACAACCGGACAATGATCATTTTCATCCTGTCACCAATGACATACCATCCTCCTAACCCAATGACTGGAGGATCGAACCGATCAATCACTCAGAACCATATGCTTACAGAGCAGTCAGAGACAACTTTATCTGGCCCTGCGACACTGGCGCTAATATCCACGTATGCGGTCGCAAGGAATGGTTTTTCTCATACAAACCCTTTTTAACAGGACCTAGAGGAATACGGATAGCAGACAACTCCATCATCCATGCGGAAGGCTACGGCTCTTTAGTCGTCTCTGCCTTTAATGGAACAAGATGGAACCCTTTTGAACACCAAGATGTCTGGTATCTCAAAAATGCAGCAAATCTTTTTTCCGTTACTAAAATGGTCAACGAAGGGAATATAATATATGAAGGTAACAAAGAAAAGATTGAATTCTATCGCCTCAATCCCGCAACCATGAAAACAACACTGCTACTCAAAGGCATGACAACCATTGAGCCTGGCGGCTCTGGACAACTAGTTATGCTCTTTAAACCTATCAAACAATTACCCGTAGCCATGATAACCCGTGGCTTATCATTGGGACGTGTCCAGAGATGGCATGAAAAACTCGGACACATCAACTATCGCTACCCACAAAACACCCTTAGAAATGGTGCAGCTACACTCGGAAATGGGAACGTTCTAGAAGATGTCAAGGATTTTATCATATGCAATCGCAGCAAGGCCACAAGGAAGCCTTTCCATAGCCAATCCTCTCAAGACACCTATGAAACGGGCGAGTGTATTCACGCTGATTTGGTACATGCCAAATTTCCCTCAATCAACCGCAATCGCTATTTCCTACTCCTGAAGGACGATCACACTGCCTACCGGAAAGTCTCCTTTCACTCAGACAAGGAAGAATTGACCATTCTACCTGTCTTCCAAGAATTCTGTGCTTGGATAAAAAATAACAGTCGAAACAAGGTTAAATATTTCAAATCTGATGGCGGTGAAGAGTTCAAGAATGCCCACCTTCAACAATGGTGCAGCAACAGTGGCATTCGTTTCCTCATTACTCCTCCGCACTGCCCTCAATCAAATGGCAAACTAGAGCGCGATGTCCGGACAATCCGTGAAACCGCAGTCGCACTCCTACTCAAAGCCAATCTACAAGCTAGATTCTGGGAAGATGCTGTCGACACTGCAGTCTACCTTCATAATCGAGTATGCCATGGCAACCGAAAGACAACTCCTTTCACTATGATGTGTAAGAAACCTTCAATATTATCCAATTTACACATCTTCGGCTGCCCAGCCTCCGCCAAAATAGTTAATCAACGTAACTGGTGGGAAGGCAAGACAAGAAAATGCCTCTTTGTTGGCTACAAAGAGTACAGCCTGGAAGTCAGACTATATGATCCCAAGACCAAGTCACACTTTTGGTCACGCCATGTGGATTTCTTTGACTCCAGAATACCGGTACAACCCCCGCTATCACACTTATTCAGAGATGACCAATTCTTTGATGCTCATACTTATGGTGGAGACCGGATTAAAGACCTTCGACTATACGTAACTAATCCAAGGAACAACGCAGGTGACTTAATTACTAGTCAGAATCTTCTGCCCGAAGACAATTCCTCACCTCCCTATTTGACACACCCTATAAACATACCTGTCGTTACTCCACAAACTACTATTCCTACAACTGGAAATGAATTGATACCCTTTCAGCAACAAGCACAGAGATCACCACAAACGGCACAAATCCCCATGGAAACTCGATCTTCTATTACACAAGGGACACCTCAAACCAATTCTACACCCGTGACCCCTAAAGTATCTAACACTCCAGTTTTAACTCGGGACCACCGGACACCTAAACGATCAATACCTCATCCCATTATCATCAAAACCGGAACTCCCACTGCGGACTCACCCGCAAGACATAACGTTACCCTGGTTCAAGAAAGACTTCGCCAGGAGGGAGCCTCGACAAACGATACTTCCTTATTTAAACATTTAGATAACGATGATGATAAGGACACTGAGACCACTTTGGACAGAACCACGGACACTACTACTCCACTACTCTTACACCCACAGACGTTAGTACCCTTTGGGCTCCACATCAAGAAGCAACTCCAGAGGATGACAATCGAGACGTTCCTGTCACACAAGGTGATGTAGTCATGAGTGAAGATCCCCCGATACCCGACAATGATCGGCTCCAAAGTGAACAACTTCGAAGAGTTGCTACACGCGTGGGACGTAATACTAAATTACCAAACAAATTTTCTGATTATGTTATGTCTGCACACGCAATACCACAAGAACCAGTCAAGGCCCTACTTGCCAATACACTCTATGAACGCCTTGATGACCAAGATCGGACTCACAAACGACCTGTCATAATTCCACAAAATTATACTCAAGCCATGAAGACCCCTGACCGCCACTACTGGAGGGAAGCCATGGACTCTAAGTACAACTCTGTACTTGCCAATGAGACCTGGACTCTCGTCAAGAAACCAGAGAATCGACAAATCATACCGTCTATGTGGATTTATGGACATACAATGGCCGAAGACCGATTCAAAGCACGACTAGTTGCTCGTGGAAACTTTCAAACCCCCGGCGTCGATTACAAGCAAACCTTTGCACCGACCCCCAGATATGAAGTTTTCAGACTTCTGCTAGCTGACGCAGGTTTCAACAACAAATACATACGCCAATATGATGTAAAGACTGTCTTTTTATACGCTGAACTTGAAGAAGAGGTATATATGCACCAGCCCCAAGGCTACCGTCAAGGAACTGACATGGTGTGTCTTCTCAAAAAATCCCTCTATGGACTGTGTCAAAGTCCCCGTAACTTCTACAAGAAAGTCAAACAATTTATGGACTCCATCGGCTATAGGCAGAGCGACTATGAAAAATGCCTTTACATTAAGCGCTACAGCTGGAAACAACCACAAGACTTACATTTGCTGGTACGTAGACGAAACTCTAGCCACGTCCACACATCAAAAAGACCTGGATGACCTCACTCAGGTTCTCAAGGACCGTTTCAAAATTACTGAGACCTATAATATTACCCATTTTCTTGGCATGGATCTGAAGCGGACCGCTGACTACATCTTAATTAGTCAACACACTAAGATTGAAGAACTTGAGATCAAATTCAACCTCAAAGGCTGCAAAACAGAAAAAACCCCAATGCACAAAGACTACGACGGTGAACGAGAAGGTGAATGGACAAAACAAGACGACCTTCTCTACCAAAGCCTTGTTGGATCCTTACTCTTCATATCGAGGATATCGAGACCAGATATCTCTCACGCAGCACAAAAACTGACTCAATACTTTGCTAAATGGGATGCTGGACACTATGAAGCAGCTCTACGTGTGGCTCGCTACCTCATCTCAACGAAGGACCAATGTCTCCGCTACTATCGGAATGACCATGGCAAATTCAACCTTAGCATGGAAGTCCAATCTGATGCTAACTTTGCAATGGGTGCGCCAAGAGCCCGTAGCATCATGGGTGGTTGCGTTCTCTTGAATGGACCTGCTTGGATTTGGACTAGCAAGCAAGAAAACCTTGTTGCTCACTCAACTACAATTGCGGAAGTTTATGGAATTAACAATATGGCCAAGACAGCTATCTGGTCACATAATCTTCTTGCTGACATGGGATTACGTGAATGGACTGATACTATCTGGCAATTTACAGACTCAGAATCTGGCTGGAAGCTCATCTACAGTCTAGACAATCACCACGACCGTACTAAACACGTCGACACCAGAATCTTCTGGGTCAAAGATCTCATTGAAACAAATCAGCTTGTCATTCAGCACCGCCGTACTGAAGACTTAGCCGCTGACATATTTACAAAACCCCTGACTGGACCCAGGATGAGGAAACTTATGTTCTTACTTGGGATGACGACCATGAATCAGGAGGGAAAAATCCATCAGGCTCAGCTTGCACAAACCTATGCTGCAATGCCAACTAAAAGACTCATCCATGATGAAAATACTGACTCTATAAGTACCACAATGCCAATCGATGATGCTCAAGCTAGATATGCTAACTATACTGAAGTTGATGTCAAACCATCACATATCTATCAACCGGTGGGAAAGATTCGAAAATTTTGATCCTCCACTCCCCACATGCATCACCCATATGCACACACTGACCTCCATACTACTGCTAGCCCGTTAGCAAGAGTCCTCACCTGCCTAATATTTGCCGCTTCAATCTGCGTTGGCAGCACCTACCGGATGGACGAAACATCTCCTGTACTGTGGACCCCTACAAATCTCAGTGTAAGCATTGGATACA
This sequence comes from Dicyrtomina minuta, assembly GCA_949802685.1. Taxonomy (NCBI): domain Eukaryota; kingdom Metazoa; phylum Arthropoda; class Collembola; order Symphypleona; family Dicyrtomidae; genus Dicyrtomina; species Dicyrtomina minuta. Next base: position 44,931,901 of record OX461809.1, on the reverse strand, counting down.
ATGAACTCAACATCCAGATCGAGATTATACCTCCTTGCAGTCTTCTCGTCTATGATGTTACTGACGAAGATGATGAGGCCCAGATGAACGAAGCACACACTCGATGTCTCCAAGACTATGATCGACTTTTTATTCAGCCTCTACACACCATCTGTCCGTCAACTAGAGTCAACAAGGCACAACAAACCCCAGTTGACCTCTACTCTCAATACCTTTACACACCTGATGAAATAATTAGCAATAAAGTGACACAAAACTTTATGTCTGTACAAACAAGCCCTGGTATTGACATGGCCTTCTACGCCATGACCACTTACAATCTAATCACCAACTATGAGCTAACCATGGATATTCGATTCAGAGAACGGACCTCCGTTGTCAACAAAGTCACCAAAAATGGACAAGTGTTCATGCCTAAAATACAACAACTTCAAAAGGAACTTCTTCCTGAGCATGACTCAGAAACAAACATCTCCTTCCCAACACTTGGACTTGACATCTCTGCCGTTATTAACTATAGATGGAACTACACTGATGTTCTACATACAATAAATCAATCCTGGACTCATGGACAAAGCACTGAAAAATTCTTTGATTACTTCCATCTGGAACTACCACATCAAATTTTTCCCCGCGAACAAGCGATCTTTAATTATTGCACTTCTGACAAGGACTTGGATACTATCCATCTACAATTCACGATTCCGGTTATCAACCCACACTTGGTATTACTTGCCGCGGATCCTTTCAGACTTAGATGGGAGACAAATTCAACCGAACAATGCAATATTAAATACACTGGCCCGCTGCATGCAATTTTGGACTCTACCAAAAAATGTGTCTATTATACACGAATGGACACTCTGCATGGACACAATCTGATTTCTCTTCAACATCTCCCCTGCCAACCACAATCGGAATTCTATGCCAACCGACTGGCTTATCAGTATGCTACATGTCATAACCGTACTGATGATGTTGACTTCACTCTTCTACAAGTGAAAATCCACAAAGGAAAATTCTATGTCTATTGCGCTACACTCAACATTACCATGGACAATAATCAAACTCGGCCCTGCCCGGATTTAGACATTACCTTACCGTTGAGAGCAGCATTCACCATTGGCCATCGACATTTTAACAATCAGACCACTTCATATGATGCCACAGAGGACCTCCCAACAACCCTTAAATCTATACAATGGATTCTGGAGACTCCGCCTACTATGGACTCTACTCTAGAAGCGATCTCAAGACCGACCTGGATTCCTATCAAATGGATAGCCCTTACAATTGGATCGTTCTTCCTCTGCATCTATGCTTTGCTTGGATGGATCATTTTTCGCAGTTGGACCACCTACTCACCTGCCAACTAGGAGGATGTGTACCTACCCAATGATCCTGCAAATCAACTTAATGTGATTCCACAACCCGAACCAACGGACCATCTCCTGCTTACAATACAGCCTAATAATCATCTACCAACTGATTACATGGAGATTTAACCCTTACAGCACAAACCTTCCAAACAAACCAACCTTACAATTTTTGTGGAGGGGCGTCTTTACAATAAAGGCACCCCCCCCAAGGAGGGTATTATTACCTATATATATAACATATTTCACACACAATACATTACATATCCATCAATATATATAGTACATAACTCAACACACAAGGGAATACACACACTACATACAACGTACAAATAACAAGCTGAGACATAAAATATTCTCTAGCATTACAGAGAATATTCTAAAATATTATTTGTCACAGCAGTGATTCTAGTCGCTCACTAAAAATCACCCATCCTATCCTTTCTACAGTGACAATCCTCACATCAACTCCTCGAAGAGGAGAGGATAGAAGTTTTATTGCTTTGACCTCAATAAAACGTACACTCCACACAAACACACACACACACAAGTACATACAAGTACATACTATATAATTCTTTGTTTTAACATTCAATCACTGTACCATTGATCTTAACCAATACCAAATACTAGCCTCAGTGCATTGAAGTGAAATAAAGAATCAGAACGAGAAATACCATGAAGGAGACCAGAGCATAAATTATGTCTGCCTCTCATCATTCATACTTTATTTTTCGAGTTTCATTCTACCACTCCGTGGTTAATGAACATTCTCACACATCTTTGAATTTCATATTTATATGGAATTACAATGACTTTACTAATAATAATAAATCATTAGGATACTCCATAAACGAGTTCGTTAAATTACATTAATTTATTTGGATGGTCTATAAATGACGTCGCCCAAATTTTTATGCTCTTATAAGGATGGTCTTTCAATGGCGTTACCTAAATTACTATCCTCACATTCATGACATTGAATAATGTCGCCCACATTATAAATCTTTTTCTTTTATGGTACATAAATATTATAGCCCAAGTCACCACTTTATTGGGTTGGCTATTATTAACTTCGCTAAATCACTATAATTGTGGGATACTCTACGAATGAAGCCGCCCAAATCATTACTGTTGCTATGGTTTTCGAAATAAAATTGCGAAATGTCAATTTAAGAGTAGCTGCCGCTGATTAAAAATACCAATATCTTCTAGATTATTCTCGATCGTCACTACAATAAGAACATACACATTTATTGAATCTTATATTCGCTAAAAGCTCAGCACTTACTTCGAGCCAACGATTGACTACTATAGTGGCTATCAATACATTAATACACTGTTTTGAATCTGCTATTTTTTTAGGGATTTTTTAACTTTCCTTCCCCTTCATGGTGTGCTGAGCTATCTCTGACGCTCTCATCCGTTCAGCAGTCAGCCCTTGTGTTGACTCAATAACATTAAAAAAGATGCTAGTCTCATGTATGTACTATATAGGCAATCCCAGGTCAACCAATTCGTATTCGTATTCGTAATGTAAATTGTACTTTTGCTAACATACATAAAAATACTGTTAGATTTGGTTCTGAGTAAGAAAACTCTGGATAGAAAACGTAAGGGTGGAAATAATTCGGATTGTGCTCCCAGTCGTACCCTGATAACTCGTACCCTTCCCAGTCGTACCCTGACCACTCGAACCCTGGTCGCAGTCGTACCCTTCCCATTCGTACCCTAATCCCAGTCGTACCCTAACCATTCGTACCCTAAAAACCCAAAACCGAAAGAAAACACATGTAAAATGTGGTCTGCAATTAAGAGTCTCTCTCCAGCAGAACTTCATCCCAAAATTATCATCACAGATTTTGAGTCCGCGGCAATTAAAGCTGCTGGGCTAGAATTTGCGGGACTTGATTCAAATGTTCAACTGCAAGGTTGTTTATTTTACTTTGCTTAAAGTATTGTTCGTAATTTAGAGCCACCTTGGACATCCATGGTACGCCAAAGTCACCAAGGCGTTTTGCTTTATATAAAAATGATAGTCGCGCTGGCGTTTGTCCCGGTTGACGAAGTTGGAGACTATTGGACAGAATTGCAAAAGTTTTTTGTTTCGGTGTACCCAAATATTTCTACATCTTTCCTGGAATACATCTTGAAAACGTATATTTGCAATGATTATGTTAGCCCGCTGTTCCCCCGCAAGCTGTGGAGCGTCTACAATCGCGTAATTAATAAGCAACTAAGAACAAATAATTTAGTGGAGGGGTTTAATAATGGTCTCAACATAAGTTAAATCCAAGTCACGTCTACAGAAACCACATCCAATTACGCAACCAGTTCAAGCAATACAGCTGTTGCAGTTCCTTTTGTTTCGATGCCCGTGTTACCAACACTTCCACCACCAGCAATAGCAAAGAAAAAAAGAGGTTGTCCTCGCAAGAATCAGCAGTCAGCAATATCACTACCTAAACCAGCTACTACAGCTGAAACAATTGTGCGAAAATAAGGGAGGCTTTGCAACAAGCGGCAATAACGAGCATCGTCTGACGACGTCCACAACAATATATTCACAATAATAATGCATAATAAAATTAAAAAAGATGAACATGAAAAACATTATTTTTGTTTCTTAGTTTCTTTCCGGGGTACGAATGGTTAGGGTACGACTGGGATTAGGGTACGAATGGTCAGGGTACGACTGGGACCAGGGTACGAGTGGTCAGGGTACGACTCGTTTGGGTACGACTGGGAAGGGTACGAGTTATCCGGGTACGACTGGGAGGGATACCATAATTCGAGTGAAACATGTACGTTTGTATTTTATATTCTATAACCCGGCATTCGCGGCTGACTTCAAGTAATATGAAGTGTCGTAAACGGTAAACAGTAAGTCCTGCCTAGGAACGGTCAGTTATTAGCCTAGCCAGTGTTTTCACATTCAATCTGAATTTGGTTATTAAGTTCTTACTGATGAATTGTTTTCACTACAGTTTCTGAATATTGTAGTTCTGAGACCACACAATTTGAATGATGACGCAGTTTAACGACAAACGGACCTGTCACACCAGGGAATATTCTACCCTGTATCCCAGACATTTCCTATGCAGACTATTTCTACCCGGATGTTTCGTACCCACAACTGAACTTGAGACATTTTTAACTCCTGACTGATGTCAAAATAAAGTGCTGCGGTGATAGTTAGAGAATTATAATTATTATTGTTTTCTTAGCAAAATATTCAAGCTGATCCAGAAATAAAGAAACAAACAGCATGCGGTCGTTATTACAAAAGCTGCGATTAGAAAAATTTAGGTAGACAAAATCAGTTGGAAAAATTCCGTTTAACAATTTGCTTTGCAGAACAAGCTAATTGGAAAAGAGTTAAAGGGACAAACTCGTGGAACTACAGATTGCATAGAGAAAGCATAGCATATAAGCATGACGTAACAGGTATTTTGATCAACTATAGTGTGCAAAGCGACAAAAACCTACTAATTATACTGGAAATAAACTGAATTGTTGATTAGTGTTGAATCAAAATGATTAAAACAAAATGTGAATTTCACTGCCAGATAGAGCATATATTTTATCAGTTCTAAAGAAACTAGAAGTGCATAGTAATGAATTTCTAATTTATTTAATCTCTTCGTTTAGTTTCGCATTCTTGGTCAAACCATGGGCTATTATTTAACGTGATATTGGCTTTACTTATAAATTTCATTTTAAAGGATGCCGCGGCATTGTGAATAGCTTAGACAAAACTATTGTAGCGTATAACTGGGTTTGGATGGTCCTCTATAAGATTATATTCAAGATCCGACAAGAATTTTTTTAGATTTACTGAAATTCCATTTGATTTTAGTGACTGGTTTAGAGAAGTGCTTGAAGGACTGACGTAAAGTTACAAGGCATGGCTGATGATCAGATTCTAGAAAGTTAAGAAAACAAGTATCGTTAGTAATTTGTATAGCCATTTCATCTGCCCAAATTAAATCAATTGTTCTTTTACCACAAGAATTTAAAAATTTAAATTAAGCGGGAGAGTCAGATATACTACGCCCGTTAAGTAGAAAAAAGGAATCAGATTCTAACGACTTACCTCTAACCAATTCTCTCCCTCTACTATTAGTCGTTAAGTCTCGAGCCAAGCGCATGGAAGAGAAGGGGAGGCCCTCCATTACTGTGTCCTTCAGTTGACCCAGGTCCTCAACGCTAGCATTGAATTCGCCACATAATTTAGTAGGTACTATAGAGAATTCAGCTTATAGCAGTTTTAATTTTTCGTTAAACTGAGGCATAATTATATTGGTATGATTTTCTGGTGGAAAGTAGACAAAAACAAGAAGGAAGTTTTTACCAGGATTATTAGCTTGAGTTATTATAGTAGCTATACATTTGATCCTTGATCAAATTGTAAATAACCACTTTGTAAAAACTTAACAATGTTGTATGGGCTGACGCCAAATCGACTCAATGAATAAAATTATTATTATTATTATTATTATAGTAGCTATATTGTTAGGGCCGGAATCAACTAGGGAGGACTTGTGGGTTGCTAGGTTTATAAAGAAAGCCAGACCTCCACTTGTTCTTCCGACTGCGCTGGACCTGGACGCTAGAACATAAAAAGTATTTATTTTTAAAAAAATGAAAAAATTAAAATCAATCTTATCTACCCAAGTTTTATTTAAGCATACAATATTAGCATTTAGAATTAAATTTGGATCATTAGAGGGAATCTTGTGCATTTCATTTAAGCCGTTGATGATCCAGAATATTGATTTTGAATGTGTCATAGGGTTGCCAGAGTTTCATTTCCTCTTCGTATTGGGTTTAGGGATAGGAAGAGAGCTTGGAGCTGCTGTATCTTTATCTGTGGTTGCTGGGTTCCACCGAGCTAGATCGTAGCGTAACTGATTGCTGGTAATATAATATGCTTGTGTATATCATTATAACATTGCGTACATTCTTATTATTATGCGCTTTGTGTAAGCTTTATACAATTTAAATTTACTTTTGCATTGTTTAAAATATTTTATACTTAGAAGTGTCTTGCTAGCTTTAATACATCATAATGGCCATAAACGGTTACCAAATAAAAATGAGATTCAACTTAAGTTCAATGCAGCAGCTAATTAAAAAAACTGCGCGCTTATGTCAGCAGGTAGGAATAATACCTATTTTTGTTACTTTCACCCCCATATGTGGAATAAGTTACTGTTCATATTTAAAGTTGTTTTTAATACTTGTAAATTGTGGTCACAACGGTACATAATTTTGCAGGGTTCATTTATAATAATCAGCAGTTAATGCTGTATGAATGTTTTGACGGTTGGGTTTTTTGATTTGTATTGTTTTCCTGTTTTAACTAAAGCGAAGGGGATTCTGTTTTCAATTGACGTTCTGTATTGATCGATGTAAATCATTGTTGTACTTATTTTGAAGTGCTGCTTTTCTTGCCCAGATTGTATCTTTGTCAAGTACGGAAAGCAGATGAACTAAAATAGGCCTGCCTTTTCTATCTATTGAGTGTCCCCGTCGTGTTGCGGTGTTGCATTAAAATTTTTTCATATATATCTGCCTAATAATTGTTTTGATGACGTCTGCTAAAGATTTAGTTGATACATGTTTGTCTTCATGAATACCGTGAATCACATAATGCGTTACAAGCTCTCGCGGTTTAGATCGAGATGTCACAGATTCAGTTTTAAAGTGCTGTTTAAGTACCGGGGGAGTTTTTAGGCATTTAGTTGGTTGGCGATTTGTTTTAGTTTGATTGTTGGTAACAATTTTAGGTTCTTCAGTTTAAACTTTGCTAAAGTTTTCGTTTGTTTTTTTGACTTTTACAAACTAAATTCTAAGTTAATTGACGCGTGCAATAAGCGGTTGTATCACTGCAATAGCTTGCAGTTTTAATTTATTTAGTTTTTTTTGCATGACACCTAATTATGCAAGAAAGAGCCTTATCAGTGTAACTATGTTTTACTTTGCTTCAATCATATAATGCTGCACACACTGTATATCTAGAATATAGTACCTAAAGGTAGTGCATACATTTTTTAAAAAAATTTCTGCGTCAGTTAAATGATTTTTGCGGTCGTCGTCTGTGGTAAAATATTCTGACATTACAACGGAAATTGCAAATTTTGCTTACGCCACGTCACGAATTTAAGATAATTATTTTATTTACTATAAATTTATTGAATTTTTGTATTTTGTAGTTTAACAATTCAACTAATTATAACAAATGTGTAAGTGTTGGACTACAAAAATCAGCGTGAAGAATGGAGTACAACTATACTAATTAATTTAATGTACAATAAAATAAATGTGTTTTCTAAGCACTATAATTGCAAAAAGTTTGTAGAGCTGTTGTTAGCGCTAGCTTGTCTCAATCAGAACTTAATTAATTAGTTAATGTATAAATAAATAAACGAATAAAAACAATATATAATTATAAATAAATTTATTATTATTATACTAATAAATTATTTAAAAATCAACAAATAAAATTATAATTGTTATAATTAAATAAATTAATTATGAACAATAAATAAACAAAAAATTAATAATGCGTTCATAAATAAATAGATAAATTAATATATAAAACGATAATAATATTAAAAATTAAAAGACGTAAAAAAAATTTTCAATAAATGCATAAAAAACAAGAAAAAAAACAATAAAACGATAAATAAATGAATAATGTATTGAATAAGGTAATAAATAAATCAATCAAGCAGTAAAGAAATAAATAATTAAAAATTTAAATAAATAAATGTATAAATAAATAAAAAATTAATTAAATAAATGTATAAATGAATAAAAAATTAAATAAATACCAATAAATAAACAAAACATAAATAATGCGTACATAAATAAATAAATAAACACATAATTATATTAAAAATTAAAAGACATTAAAATAATATTTAATACGTATATAAAAAACTAAAAAATAAAAAAACTATGAAGCAATAAATACATAAAAAATTTATTGAATAATGTTATTAATAAATCAATCAAGCAGTAAAAAAATCAATATTTAAAAAATTAAATAATTATAAGAAATATTTATATAATTAAATAATTAAATTAACAAACAGGTATTTAAATAAACAAATAAACAAATGAATAAATAAATATGCAAAAACAATAAATAATTAAAGCTATAGTTTGATACATTATCAAATAATAAAAGAAGTAAAAATTTAAATATGTATATAGATAAATAGGGTTATTTAAAATAAAATGAAATGACAAAAATAAAGAAATAAATAAATAAAAATTAATCAAATAAATAAATCAATCAAGTAATACATACATAAAACAAATTAAAGAAAAAATAAATAATTGAATTTTAGGATGAATAAATAGACTTACATATAAATACATAAATAAATAAATGGAAAAATAAATGATTTAGTCAATAATATAATCAATAAAAAAAGTAAATATTGTAAAATCCTAATAAAAAAAGAAATTATCATATATGAATAAATTGAATAATTAATATTACAAAATAAACAGGCGATTAAACAAGTTAATTAATTACTAAGAAATAAATAGGTAACTGAAAAAATAATTAAACGATTAAAGAAATAAATATATTAATTAATAAAAAAATTAAAACAATAAAAATAGTAGTAGGTATTTAAACTAATTATTCATAAATATAGAAAAAATTTTAAAAACATTAATGCAAATGTATGTAAGTAAATAAATAAACAATAAAAAATAGGTACGTTAATAAATTTAAAAAAATTAAATAGATAAAAAAATATATAAATAAGTAAATTAATAATTAGGTAATAAATAAATATTTTAATAAATAAAATGGTAGATAATTAAGTAAATAATTAAAACAATAGAATAAATAAATAAATAAATAAATAAATAATTAAAAACAAATTAGTTAACAAAAAAATATTTAAATGAATACTAAACTAGAAAAATAAAGAAACAAATATATTATTTATTAATGTATAAAGAGATAAATAGAATTTTGTTTTATTCCATAAATAAATAAATCAAGATATAGATAATTACATGACCTTGACTTGACCTGACCTTGAACTTTGTGGCATGTGATTTCAGCAACAAGAATAACTGGCAGCACCATTTGATTTAGTTTTGGTACTCCTATTTTGGCAGTAAAATCAAAATGTGTCGGCTCTGTACAAACTAAGTTAGTGACTGCATCTTTCAGAATCCCTCGAGCTGTTACATTATCAAACAATACGTTACCACTTTCTGGAAGTTTTTCTGTGTGAGACTGACACCTTAGAAGTCGTAGCCACGTTATTGGTTAATAGCTCCACGGCTTCCATTTACGATTTTGTTATCTAGATATATTACATAGTAGCAATTGACTGAAATCACTTTTTGGTTCTTTGGGGGAATTTTTGAAGTTTTGGTAATATTTGTTAGTAATACTTCTTTTAGAGCATAATGGCCTGTTTCTTCTCCATCTCCGTATTTTTCAATAGAATTATTGCTGTCAATGTGTAACTTGTTTTTAAATCTTGAATATAGGCTTCATTGAAAGAAACAGCTAGCTTGTTTGTAGGACAAATGCTAATTACATCATGCCATTCTAGTTTGTTCTTCCAGGAACTTTTTTTTAAGACTTTGGGTCATAAAATCAGATAAATTGGGAGTAGTTGTCATTCCTAAACGAAGTTTACTACCGATTTTATTCAAGGGATCAGTCTCTGTTTGACGATGGTTGAGTTTAGGCTCTACAAAGCTAAACAACATCCACAAATCCGTTGATCATTGATGATGGCTGTAGTTGCTCTAATTTTGATTACAAGGTTTCAGTTAACGAATATCTCCAAACATTAATTGTTTGCAAATAGGTTGCAAGATTCAAATATATGTAAAAGACGACAGTTGATGTTTTGAAATGTTTCATAGCTGATTAAAAGTCTTTTATCTAAAATTATCCGACGGAAATATTTGTATCGTCTTTTATAGTTTTCCGAAGTTTTAGTTGTAGGTTTTCCATACGATGGTATTTTGTGACCGGTTTTTTATGTTTAACTTGTACAAAGAGTGAACCCTTAAATTGGAATTGCAGCGCACGCGTTAGGAGCTGCAATTTGAAGAGGGTATTTTCCGCCATGTAACAAGCTTTTAATAATAAGCGTTAAATTCTTAAGTAAATAACTTTTTCTAGTACTTCCTTGACCGCTAACAAAAATACCCAAGGGTTTGCCACTTGACGCTTTATTCTAATGTATTTAGGGCGCGGGTAGAATGTTTTGAATTAATTTAACTTCATCTGAATACTCATTTCTCTTTATATGAGTAAAATTAATCAAATTTACCAGTTCAGGTTCATTCAAATGGCGTGGCTGCGCTCTACTAAGTTTTTCTTTTAGGCCAATTATGTTCAGCAATGTATTTTGTATCGTTGTAAGTAGATGCCGCTTAGGTAGAAAAAAAGCTGACGCGTTCTCAAATTCAATTAGATTGTCTTTTTCGTCGCCTAATGCTACAAAAATAGGTAACAATGAGTAGTTATATTCCTCTGCATACAGGTTTTTATTAACAGGTTCTTTTTTCGTACCATGAAACCTTTGTTTTGTAACAGTTGTATTGAATCGACTGGTTTTTTGGCATATAATTCCTATACTTCAAAGTCTTCTTTAAATTCCTTATGGACATCAGTAAATGCTGTGTTTGGTTTTGGATCATATAATGCAGCAAATTCAAAAAGACAAATTTTCTTCGTTTTTGCAGAATCTGGCCTTAATTTGTATTTCTCAATAATAGTTACCCACATTAGTCTTTTTATTTTTTTGGCGTTTCTTTTGAATCATTGTTATTCGTTTTTCCTTTCTATATGCTGGAACGAATTAAAATTCATTAGATTAAAACTGCCACGGAAGTACTAGTAACAACGTTTGCTGCGTTTTAGAGGTTTTGCCTAATAGTTTAAGATATTAATAATTTTGTGACAAGTGCATCTTGCAAATGTGCAGAAATGTTTTAAGTCCTCCTTGTTTATGCATTTTGAAATATAGAAGACTACGTCGTTACGTTTTTTAATGACTTGGATGTTCATATAAGTTTGATTTAATTGTAATTACTTTAGATGATAATTAGTAACTGATTCTTTTCTGGGTTTTTGGGCATAAACTACAATTCAGCTATTGTTTCTATGTGTTTCTTATAGTATCAATGTACGTGGGGCAGCACTTTCTAGAAAATTAAAACGACAAATCCGTGCGTTATTGTTTTTGAAGCACGTTAATGTGTGGTGATGCAATTTATATTTAGTCACTAAATGTGGACTGTCAGAATGCAAAGTAACTTATACGTTGTTATTAATGGGCCTTGATAGCGAGAGTTAAAAAAGACAAGACTGATTGTACCATCATATTTGGGGATATAACGCAGGCATTTGATAGTATTGGGCATGCGCATGTCTTCAAGCAAGTGCAATCAAAACCAGCGCCCTCTTCACTAAAAAATCCTATTTGCAATTTGGCTACTGAAAATTTTACACGCATTACTACTGTAGAAGGAAAATCAAATTTAATTATATTTGAGCGTTGTGTGATGCAAGGTAGCCCAATTTCTCCATTTCTATTTAATATTGCCATTGATCCCATGATACAAGGCCTGAGTGAAAAGGAATTGGCTGAAAAGTTTGGATTTTCCTTGCACGCATTGCGTGATAAAGTTTTGAATGGCGAATTTGCTGATGACACAGGAATTTTTGGAAATGCAAGACATGCAGCCACTGAACTTTACCAGCAGGCGTCTGAGTCCCTAGCTCTCATGGGCCTGTGTATGAACCCCGTAAAAAGTATAGCCATCAGTATAGTCAAAGGTAAATTATGTGAAGAACCTCTCCATGTCGGTGATAACGAATACATTACTTGTATTGGACCACAAGATACTATAAAGTATTTGGGTGTTACTTTTAATGACTGTATCGTATTTGACGAATCTAAAGTAATACAGACATTTAACAGTAAAATAGAGAAATTGACTTCCAACCCAATGCTTCGTCTTGATCAGAAATTCAAAGTAGTTAAGGATTATGTATGGCCTACTCTGATATACAAGGACAGGACATATCCTTGGACGGTGCCCTCGTGGGGAGCTTTTTCGTAATAACCGACATCATGCAGTTTGACGTCTTATTGCTAAAGCCATGCAAACATTAGGGTGGAAAGTTCTTCAGGAAGTTGAATGTACTGGAAATGGCTCAAGGCGTGTTGATATAATTGCTTATAATTTAGCAACAAAGAAAGGAATTATACTGGATCCCACCGTTCGCATGGAACAAAACGATACAAATCAGTCTGAGGCAGTACATCAAGAGAAAAAAGTAATATATGATCCATGCATCTCTTATTTTAAAAATAAACTAAGGCTTACTGAAATCCAAGTCATAGGGCTCTATATTGGGGCTTGCGGAACGATATCTAAGTTTTTTCTCAACTTTATGAAATCCCAATGCCTACCTAGTGCGCTGATTGAAGACATTGTAGTCTCTGTTCTGAAGAAATCAGTTCTAATATGTGTGCACCATTTATATTCTAGTGTTCCTACTAATTAGTATCTTACATTTAAATTTACATTTACCATCATAATCTGCGCTTAACAATATTTTGTAACGTATACTGAGTCCTATGGGCTATCGTCGTTGGACGACAGTGTCAAGTTTATTGTAATAAAGTTGTCTTTCTCTCTGTTGAAGTTTTTGCTTGCATTTGACAATTTGTTTACTGATTTGCAATTATAATTCCAATTTTGGTGTCTGATGGTTTTATTAGGTTTGTATGGTTCCACACGAGATTCTTTTAAATTCGTCAAATGTGGCAACATCAAAAGTCAAAGTCTTTGTTAATTTACTATTGGATTGACTGGATTTTTCTGCTGTTGTTGCGGTACGCTAGTATTCTTGCTTTGCTGCATAATGGTGGCTAAATTACTGTTGCATAAATACAAACAGAATGGTAGAGAGGCAAGGCAAAAAGGTTTGGGAAAAGACTGATTTTAAATTTGGCAAACAGGGTGTATTTATAAACTTTTAGACGGCATCGTAAACTCTAATTTGCACCTCCTTTTTTGCGTCACCCCCAATAGCTACATTTGAAATAATGTGCATGATTGGTCAGTAGGCTTGTGCAGTCCAGCCTTCCACCTTTTTTTTACTTCGCACAAAAAATGTTTCTATAACCATAAAGGCAAAATGCTGTTCTAGATCTAGCGACAGTGTTTGAATAAGCCGTACAAAAAACCAATTTGACAAAGGTACAAATAAAACCTGACCATAAGTAAGAAAATTAAATAACTAAGCATATATTTTGAGTTTTAGATGTATTTGTCTTTTGTATTTACAACAGGATACAACCAGTAGCACTTGTAAGAATTATCCTTTATAAAGTCAGTGAATTTAATTACTATATCTCTAACCTACCACTTTAAGGATCTGAATAAATCGCATATTACGGGTGCACTCTACAGTTTGGAGCGAAGCTATGCCTAATACCTGATAAAATGGGACCATGTAAATTCTTGCTTTTGTTTCTCAAAGCTATTAGGCAGCAGTATTTTCAAAAACGAAGACAAATGGACTTTCATTACTGCTTACTTCTAAATCAAGATCCTATTAGTTTAAAAAATTTATATGTGACAGTTACAAGTGACCAGCAAAATAGCATATAAACAGACAATGATTGTCTGACATTGATTGATTGTTTATTGCCATATCCCTTAGATCTACAAAATTACGATGTCGGACTTGTGATATATACTTCAAGCACACAACATGATATAATGCACCCCTTTAAGAAACCACCAGCACGTAAAGTGCAAAACACAACCGCCGCTAATATAGAAGCAAATAACAAATTATTTCTAGCAACTATAAACCAACTGTCACAAATTCGTTAGCTACCGAAAACAAAAATTCACACTAATAATTTCATAATTGGACTTACTTTTAAGGTAAGGATGCACCAAGACATCATGCCGTTTGACGTTGCACAGAGAACATTAAGTTTAAATCCTGGCAATATGCATATGCTATTTCAGAAACTTTCTCTATCAAACAGTGTTATCGCTGGAATTCCAACTAATCAGGCATTGTTTTTCAAGCGAAGCAGAACAATTTTAATGTCAGAAAACCATCTGCCGTATGAAAATGTACTTGAATCAGACTTGGATAGTATTACAATGGGCACATTTTTTTTAACTTTTGGTCATTATATTTTGGGGCACATATTTTAATATTATATTGTTTAGAAGAGAAAATAATTTAAAAGACTGACTTTGGTTAATTCTACGACCGTGTTAATGCTGAGATTAAAGACTTTTAGATTCAGACGTTTAGACAAAAGTACCACAAAGGGCAAGTTAACATTTAAAGGCAGTGAGAACGAATATGTGGTTTTGCCTTACCCCATTGCTTTGTGTTTTGGACTACGGCAACACGACAAGTTATATAATGGCGTCTAAAAATCTGAAGTTGATTTAGATAAAAGAGTTTTACAATACAAATGGGGTCTACAAATACATGAACTTGCGCAATATAAGGAAACATGCAAACTTTATGTCAATGAAGGATTCACAAGAACTTGATTTAGAACACGCCGTACATGAAATTATTAGTAAATTTTTAGCACGTTTGTGGGCAGATACGCGTGTACAGCTTAAACATGCTAATGGTCAAATAAGTATACCAGACCTACAGGACGACATTACAGTACAGCTTTCAGTACTAGTTAATAGATTTTGTGGCTTTGATGACAGTTTCATAATCAAAGCTGGTAGATCTGCGAAACTTAAGCAGCAAATAGTGAGAGAAGAAGTACAAGAAATAGAAAAGGAAGAATTTGAAGAGGATGTTGAGCCTGAACACACTGTGCCTGGAACAAACATGCTTGTGTTATGCAGCCTAGTTAAAAACCAGCTACATGCTTCTAATTTACTATCAGTACATTTACAGTCGATCTATCTAATGATTACACCAGTGATGCAGTCCACAGCTTTGTCCTTATACTATTTGTTCATCTACACAGATAGCAGCACTAACTAATAGGATTTAGTTTACTAATTGAGTACCGTTCCCTTATGCAGCTTGATCCAAGTACTTAAACAATTGTTAAATTGCAGTATTGACCGCGCAATTTGTACCTAAACATAATACCGCCAAGTATAAAAAAGAAGACACGCAAATATGTCAGTTATTCTCGTCTGACCTTAAAAGTGACAACATAAAATATCTTAGGGTGCAAGTTCTAACATCCTAATTATTGTGAACATGTCTAAATGCATTAATACTAGTGCTTACATATACAGTATTGTTTATTTATTATGCAAGATATATAATGCTATTCAAGATACAAAGTAGATACGACACACATTTAAGTGTAGGGGACAAAGACGTTGCAAAAGACAGCTTGCTTGGTGAATATTGTATCCTTTGGCCTATTTCTGTAAATACTAATACCAGCAACAAGAGCCAAATAGGGACAGAATATACAGTAATTAAAACTGATGAAACTGTAAAAAATACATCTGAAGATTCAAGCATCAAAGAAAATCAATACCTATAAGACCACGTAAGCCCACCAAACAAACAACCAAAGGCCGTAAATGAAGAGTAAGTCATCGATGCACTTCATGCAATAACCTGAGAAGCTCCTGCCGTAAGCAACTAGCTTAAACATTTAAGAGTGCAGGGGAAAGGATAGTGTACAGACAGACTCGAGCAGAAGGGTCTTAGCGCAGGCATCTCAATAAAACGGACTCAAATTGGGGGTCGACTCAGAAGAACTCCAGTCTTTTGTGTATAACAAACTGTTTCAAGCAAAATTTTTAGCCAGACTGGAGCTAGGCGTATACGCCAAATAAACTTACGACGATATGATAATAATCCTCAGTTTATTAAAATACGTGTCACTTTACATTTGGATTAAAACGAAGCAGTCGAAACAGAACAAAGGTCTATTATCAGCCCCGCAAACCATAGAAACCCAAGGCTTTTACGATAAACCGACGGTGTACGAGGGAACTTAGAAGTCTATACAAAGCAATGTAGTGCTGAAAAATCTTCTTCTGACCAATATGAGTGTTAAAGATACACTAAAATACTATTCTTACCATCTAATAATTAGTCTAAGGAATAATGAAAATCCACTTATATTTAACATAATAAAATCCCCTGAAAAGTACTACAATTTTGACAAATCCCATTTAAAAGTCGCTTGCCATTTACTTCTTAGCAATAAGAAATAGATTGCTGCTACCGACTAATCAGTAACGTAGAATTCTTTTTAAATGGTCAACTTAAGAGTAATTATTCAAATCACTATGCTATTTGTTCCTTTTTAAAAAATGAAATTTCATTAAATCCTATAGAGCAGAAAAATAGGATGTTAGATCAGCTGTACTATCCTCACATTACCCTAGATGAATTCAAGAAAACAGGCAACGAATTTTCACAAGATACAATTTCGCCCATCAGTCAAAACCGTTCACTATAATAGGAAAACCCGAGTCAAGAAACGCGCATGCTACCTAAAGTAACGTATGTAAAAATTATCATTCGCAGATCTTACCTAGCCTTCTTTATTGACCCTAAAACTGAAACGCGGGCTGGCTATTCTAGGTCTCTATTACAAATATACATTGATAATGCGGTACCGTAATTAAAGCATCAAACAGTATCTCCACTCGCAATTAAGTAGCATCGACCTAACGTAAACAACTGGCTTTTGCAGTATCTATGCTTTGAAAAAGTTTTGAGATCAAGAACTTTGTCATACGATCTGGAGTCAGTTCACATTCAATAGATAACTGTAACAACAGTAGGTTGCTGCAGTATATAGTATCGGAACTTGTGGATTCGGAGGCATACTTAGGGAAGCTAACAAAGTCATTCTGCAACTTTCAACGTTTTAACCTCAGCGAAATAACAGTATCAGTTAACAAAAAAGCAAAAGAGTACAAGACTTTGCCTGTGAGCTTCAAAGATGCCTTAAGTAATAGCTGAAAAAATTTATTAATTTGATTTAAACACATTTAAGAAAACCGCTGCCAACCTAAGCCTTGAAAATGGGATATTACAGCAAAATTACACTGAATAAAGAATCTTGTTTGCATTAGAGTTGATACCTACGCAGGCAAATTTGATAAGTGTAAATAAATCTGGGCAAGTTAAAATCAAGCTGAAGTTCAAAGCCGCATTAACCAAGTCAGTTACAGCTATACTGTTTAGCCATTTCCAAACCGTAATTAAGATTAACCGCAATAAACAAGTCATTGTCAACCGCTCAGCTGTGCAGAACCATTAGGGACAAAATCTGATCAGCTAAGAAAAATGCGTATAAAATCAATTGTGCAAATTTAAGACTTGCCTGTTGCTAACTAAAAGCTGACTGACCAACAACAACAACCCCTTGCATAATGAATACAGCAAGGCAAGAGCAATGTTTTGGAATCTTATTTAGCAATACAAGCAACAAATACTACGTAACAGCAGCAGAAAAAATTATTAATACATTGGAAAACGCAAAAAAAGAAAACTCTAGCGGAAACCATTCATTTCCAATAGCCATAATACAAAATACATAAACGATACACCGTACACACTAAATAGCTTACTAGATAGTTTCAAGAGAGCCATTTAAATATTTTAAGTCAAATGAGTTCCCAATTTAGCAATACAGAAACCTTGAATGGCCTGAAAGATTTATACTTGCCAAAAATTGTACAGCACTGCACATTGGGAATATCCTAATAAAATCCGGCAGGATAGATGGATTTTGGAAAATTATTAAAAGTGTACCGAACTTCTTTTTAATTTTTATGAAAAGTACCTATACAAGGATGCGCTGTATCGCAAATTTTGGAAACAATCGAACACACCGTTTGCGCGCCAAAAGTTTTTATGTGCGAATAGTTAACATAGCTTAAAAGGCTAAACATATAGTTTTAATTCTGAAATCAGGATGGCCACTTTCAACATAGTAGCATAATGCTGATTTAAGTATACTCAGAATTAACTGGGCTTTGACCCCCATATGCGGAAAAAAGTCAAATTTTTTAAAATCGGTTGCGCGCAAATTTTTAAAATTTTACATTTTTTAAATTTATTTTTTTATGTTTTCTGAAATCTTTGCTAGCCTGCAGCTCCTACAATTTCTGTTCGATTTTTAAAACATTTAAAGTTTTGTTATTTCCAGAACAATATCCATGGAAAAATTCATTAGATTTGAAAAATTCAAAAAATTTTGGATTTAAAAATATATAGTATTTTTTAAATCATATATAATAGGAATTTTTCCAAACAAATTTAAACATAATTTTTCGAATGTTCCAAACCTAAGAAATTTCTCTATAGATATTGTTTTGGAAATCAGATTTTTTGAAAATCGAACAGAAATTGTAGGAGCTGCAGGCCAGCAAAGATTTTAGAAAACATAAACAAATTGATTTTTCAAAAAACGTGAATTTTTGGAAATTCGCGCGCGACCGATTTCAAAAAATTTGACTTTTTTCCGCATATGGGGGTCAAAGCCCAGTTAATTCTGAGTATACTTAAATCAGCATTATGCTACTATGTTGAAAACTGCCATCCTGATTTCAGAATTAAAACTATATGTTTAGCCTTTTAAGCTATGTTAACTATTCGCACATAAAAACTTTTGGCGCGCAAACGGTGTGTTCGATTGTTTCCAAAATTTGCGATACAGCGCATCCTTGTATAGGTACTTTTCATAAAAATTAAAAAGAAGTTCGGTACACTTTTAATAATTTTCCAAAATCCATCTATCCTGTCGGATTTTATTAGGATATTCCCAATGTGCACTGCAGGGTGGACGTTTAACTGTTTGTGAAATGTATTGTTTATATTATTCATACTTGCTTTCAATTGGTATCTCATACTAAGACTTCATAGATGTATTTACGTGTTCTGTACTAGTTAATGATAGAAAAGTATAAAACTTTGCAAATATGATCCCTATGATATACAAGTGTACTACTTATAAATCTAAGTTACAGTCTAATGCTTATGAGGTTTGTGTTCTACAGTTTTGTAAAAATATGTTATGGTGGCCCTAAGCTTACGATGTAACCTTAAGTACCTAATTTTGGTAAAATATATTACAGGATCTTAGTAGTCAAAAAAACACAATATATTGTAAAATTATAGTAATAACATATAACATAAAAGAATTGAACATTGAATGCACTAAATACTTTATGAAGTTGTACAAATTTAAAAATAAGAAGTTTAAATTATTTAAATATTGATAAGAATGTAAATGTATAAAATTTATACATTCTAAAAAAACCTAGTACATTGTATGAGAAATAGTTGTAAATTATATAGTTTGTGAGATCAAAGATTGTGAATTTGCTGTAAATATGGTTGTATTTTGTGATTCCAGATTCGTTGTCGTCTGTACTTGTCAATCGCAGCATCAAATACGGTTGACTTTAGAATAATACACCCTTTCACGGCTATGCAATGTGGCCTTAGTTTATCTAGTAAAAGTACTCTGTATTTGGAAATTGTAAAACGCCATAGGCGAATAATTGGAAATAATATAATTAAAGTTTGTTATATTAGTGATCAAACTGACTCATCAGAGTTTACAAGCACTAATTTTGTAGACGATAAAGATATAACTTTAAATTCTGATATAAATAAAAATATATCACTAATTGAAGAAATAGAAAGCCCAGGGCTAGTTGTGTTAGATGACTATTTAAACTATATGAAATCAAGTCTTAGAGCTAGACAGTTGGTTCAAAAAGTATTTACAGCATTGTCGCATCATATAAATTTCAGAATTATGCTTATATTGCAAAATGCATTTTCTAAAGAACTGAGAACCACTAGTTTGAGTACAACATACCTAGTTCTCTTTGAAGAGCCTAGAAACGGCAGCATAATATTCTAAGTTTAAAAACAAATTGCGCCTGGTCGCCCTTAGTTTCTGCAGGAAGCATACAAAAAAACATGCAGTCTACGCCAACCTAATTTCCTGTTCCTGAATGTAAATCCACGGTGATCAAACCAACACATGTTTGTACGTTATAACATCTCTTTAGTAAATGGGACTGAATTATATGTATACAAATAATACAAACTTTGTCGATGGAACTAAAGAGAAACAGAGTGTTTGAAATAAACTTTAAATTTCCATCTCCTTGCAAGCGCAAAACCGAGAGCATATTAAATCTTCAACTGTTGACTTTGTCTATATTATATCAGAGTGTATATTCAATTTAGATACATTTAGTGAACATATAGACGCGCAATATTTAAAACAAGTAAAATCAGTAGTAAAAACATTCAAAACAACCAGTCTAGACCATTCGGACAAACTATACATAGGAAATAGAACACTTGTGCGCCAAATCCTAACATCATTATTTCACAAGGTTTACAACAGTGAAATCTTGCGTGTTACACCATTGTCAGATATAATTTGTGCTGATGAAATATACAATTCCATTATTAAAAATAGAAATAGCTACTGTAATGAAAGCATGTGAAGCTATCTACGTGTCGTTTATCTTAGTCTTTCTTTTATTTGTATTCAAGATAATGAAGATATTTGTTAACGAAAAGCAATAGTCCTTGCAAAAATCAGAAGGGGTTAACCAGGAAAGGGTAGACACTTTTTACAACAGATCAGCTAGAAATACCAGGTCGGACTCACAGAAGACCCTCACATCATTTTGAGCTCTTGCCTTCTCAGCAACAGTCTAGAATAACACCAGCACCACATACATTCAATTATCTATTCTACAACACTACTTGTGCCCGGGCATGGATCAACCAGGCTTAGTACTGTACATAACCTGCTGCTTAAGCTCCAAACAGTACTACAAATAACCTAACTACCGATCTGCTCGTAAAACTGGTAAAACTAAGTACGTATAACTTTGTAATAAGCAATTTTACCTTATAGTGTATTTTCTTATATATTTAAATTACTGCATTATATGCTATAGGTTTCTAATCCTAATGTGTTTTTTACTTAAAAGTGCTTAAATTGTTCTACCCATGGCAGTCCGTTTAAATGCAAATGGTATGTGCCATACTAATCTCACGTTAAAGAAACCTATTATTGTAAAGAATGCAACTGATTTTGTTCTGCCAATACTCACTATCACTGTATGCATCCTAGCGAGCGGCTTGCCAACGTTGACAACTGAAACCAACATTTTATTGGCGGTGGAACCAGTCGTTCAGGAGCAACCTATTGAGTCAGCACTACTACCAGCAATAACAATAATCCTGCAGGCCCTTCTCGTCGTACTCGTCGTTTGTCATTGATAGATCAGTATGTATTTTATAAATCCTTAAGATCTCACATGTGACTCATCGTTACTTACATATATCAACCAACTGAAAATTTGTAAGACATCAAATATATTGTTACTAAAACTACACGAGTTTAATGTAATATTGTTAACTCAAAACTTAGCTGTACATACTAGTATAAGGGTTTAACTTGTCATTGTATTGGCGTTAGAATTAGAAACTGTAGTTTAAAACGAAACCAAAAAACAAGAAAAAAGCATAAGTGTAGTGTCAAGTAGTTATAATTTAATAAGGAGAGACAAAATAAAAAAACTTAATATTAACTTAGTATTCGATAGTTCAAGTTAAAATAAACAAAAATTGAATGAATTTGATAAGCACGGTACTGGTTAGACACTTCAGCAAATAAAATCAATTCAGTTTCAAGTAGGAGCACTTAATTTGTCTTCAAATGCTGCAGAAAGCGGGCATATTGAATTTCCAAATTTATACTATATAAGAAACGGATATTTAAATATAAAAAACAAATGCAATGATTGCTTTGAATTTTGTGTTGCCGCAAACAGATTCCGCCATAAACTCTTAGCTAGGTACAAAGTATACAAGTAGACAAATGAACTCTACTTCACTCGCTATGCCAAACAAAAATCATAAAAACCAAAGCAGTATATATAATATTTTTTGCAATTTTATTTCACAGATAATAATTTTTGTTTGCGTATTGGCAAGGATTTGAATACTATTGAAACTAAAAATGATCTTACAAGAGAATGGTTTTAAATGGTACGCGGCAATTTCAAAAAGTCATATCTACAAAAATCAGGCTAGTTTTAAATAGTCAGGATCCAAAGTAACTCACTTACATTTTGCTTTGTTTGGTCACAGTAGCCCGCCAAAGTTTCAAAAAATTCAAATTTTAATATTTTGCCACCATGTCACTTCTACAGTTCTCATCCAATTTTGACGAAATTTGGTTTTTTTAACGTTTAGACTCTTTTCTACAAAATTTTTAAATTTTGCAAAATCTTGAAATTTTGTAAGTAAGAGTCTAAACGTTAAAAAAACAAATTTCGTCACAATCGGATGAGAGCTGTGGAAGTTACAGGCCGGCAAAATATTAAAATTAATTTTTTAAACTTTAGCGGGCTACTGTGACCAAACAAAGTAAAATGCAATCAAGTTACTTTGGATCCCTACTATTTAAAAGTAGCCTGATTTTTGTAGATGTGACTTTTTAAAATTGGCGTGTACCATGTAAAACTATTTCCTTGTTAGTGTAATTATAAAGAGTTTCGCGGTTACCAAATTGTTCCTATAAAACGGTCGTGTAATTATTTTATAAAACAAATGTGTAATTTATTTTTTGATTAAAACAAATAGAAGATGGACAAGAAAAAGTCAAACTACCTGGTTCCTATAACTGATCCTAATATTTTTATGTGTAATGGACGTTACAACAAATTCTTATATTTTTGATTGTGTTTTAGACGTTTTAACTCTTAACACCATTTTTGCAGCACAGTAAAACCTGTTAAGTTCTTAAAAACTTATTTTTCCTGAACCATGGAAAAGAGTCAAGTTTTTTCGCCATTTTAATAACTTCCGTACCCCTTTGTCATTATTAATAAGTTCTTTACATTCGCAAAATTTTAAGCCAGCCGGGGTAGTTGAGAGGCTAGGGATTGCAGTTTAGAATTTGGCGATTCTAGACATAGGCACCAAATCAATCTTCAGCTTTGGTCTGGTTAGTGCTGTACAGCTGACTGTGGTTGTATCGGCACGAGCTGTAGATTTTACACTCTCTGGAGCTACCCATATGTAGCCAGAGAAAGAGTGGGAATGTAGATTGTTGCAGGAGAGTCCCTAAAAACTCCTTTAATATTTTCGATTTCCCGCTATCCTTCCTTAATCCAACCTTTATCTGTTCCATCGCGTTCAATAGTCTTTCATGTGTAGCTTATTACTCCTTTGCTTTACCTCGGGTTTGCGTGTAATCTGCTTGTAGCCTACGTCTACCTCCCTTTCCTATACAACCACATTTCTTTCCTTCTTCATGATTGTGGTGCTATTTTCAATGCCATTTGAACTCTCGTAGTGGTGGTTTTGCCTATGCATATCTAAACGTAATCCTTAGTAACGCCAAAATAATAATAATAATAAAATATCATTTATAATTTAGAACTTACAAGCAAAACATAAAGTATGCAACGTAGATTACAAATGCAGCTTATTCCATCATTATTAAAAGACGAATTCAAGATAAAGACAACGTTGTTTCTACAGATTGTTTTGATGGAAAAGATAGACAACAAAATATGCCCAACAACAAGCGTAAGAGCACTGTTTGAACTAGCTTAACATTGATACATGTGTGACTGCAAATTTAGTGTAGAAATCACAATTTGACGCACATTTTATCATCACCTTGATCTAGGAAACTTTAGGTTTGCTGCATGCTGTCGTTGTTACTGCAAAATAAAATAGAAATACAATGTTCCACTCATTTCTCATTACGAAAGTTTCTTTGATTATCACTTTTTAATTAATGCAATGAAAACTAATTTGTTTACTTCTCAAGACGTACGTGTTTTTTCAAAATCTGCCAAAAAATTTGTTTAAAAAACAATAACTGCAAAAGTTATTGTCTTATAAAACAACATATAGAACACTCTTTCAAATATACAAAAAAACCAATTGTACTGGAAAATTAGTTTCTTTAAAAGTAAAAATACGTTTCATGGATGCTAATTTATTTTTACTCTAATTTATTTGAACTTGTAGAATATCTCAATGAAAAAGACCTACAGTAAATCATCACATGTACGTAGTGAGTGTAAGTAGGTTAACAGTGAACACATTAAATATATCAAGGGTATTTTGGACCCTAACAATTGTAATTTTAGATTGCTCTTGGGACATTTAGATTTGATAAATAAGTAACCACATTTTATAGAATAGTTGTATATTTATATTATAGTATAGATGTAACCCTAATGTAACCTATATGTTTAGTTTGCACACCTTGTTTATGCTACAATCGTTATTTCACACTTATCTGTAATCTATAAATATATATTAATAGTATAGTATAGATGTAACCTAAATGTATTCAAAATGTTTTATTTATGTATTTTGTTTAGGCTACACAAATTTTGGTAACTACTTAGCTCTAGTTTGCAAGACCTGTATTTACTTATAGCAATGATGTAACCTAGATGTTTAATTTATGTACGTTTAGGCCACATACATTTTTTTAAATAGCAAGTTTTAGTTTTAAGACGTGTATATATTAATAGTGTAGTATAAATGTAACCTAGATAAATAATGAATATATTGTATAAAACATATAGCGTAAAATAATAACCTGTTCTGTATCTCTAAGATCTGTATATATTTCAGTATCCCCATCCCTAACTTTAAATTTTTGTCTAACCTGACATTGCCAACATTATTATTATTTTCCACCATATTTTAACAAACATGTAATAAGCATACTTTTATTGGTTATAGATATTCAGGGATCGTTCCTAGTGACGTTTGTAAAATATTATAGTTTTAATACCCCCATTTCTAACGTTTTATTTTTTTCCACCTGTTTCAACTACATAGTATAAACACATCAATATTAAATATATTCAGGGGTCGTCCATAATGACGTCCTTTAAATATTAAAGTTTTGCGAACGCCTATTCTCAAGATTTTTTTCAACATGTTTTAGTTGTATGTATGTTTGTATGTATTGATTTATTGCATATACGGGCTTTAGCTCACACACAAATATAATAATTATTTTGGTTGCATTAGTTTTGTTTAAGCAAATAATTTGTTAAACCATCGTAGCTCATATAATATTTTTTCTTAAAATTTAACATGTTTGATGTAATGCATTATTAATATAATATTTTTTTGATTCACCTATCTTAATATTACCTTCCGTATTTAACAGTTTATATGTAGTTTAATATTCATCATTAGAAGTTGTATCTTCTAATTTATTTTCTAATAATTGAACACAGTTTGCATAAAGCTGTACTTTAGAATTAAACACTAACAATTCCCTCCAAGATCAAATTTTCACAGTTTGTTGCACTCGTATTTTTCACTCGTGATCTTGGTTGAGAAGCTAGCTTTATTTGAGCATGCTATAGGAAACTATTTAGCGTATTTTTCAATAATATTGTGTCCTTGTAGGTGTCAACTCTAAAAGCTCTGACAACAGCTCATTTATCACTCGCAGGTTAAAGTACAGTTACTAATTTTAATAAATTATATTAGTTCATTTAACATAGACGCATTTGACAATTTGATTCTAGTTTTAACTAGTTAGATTATATCGTTTAGATTATAGGATCATTTCAGCGGTGCAGCTAGGTCAGAGTTATTTTGTCACTAGTGTATCTGATGCCATCAGCTTCAAAATAGTAACTTCTAACGTATTTAACAGTTTTAATTGAAGGGTCCCGTTTCTTTATCTAGTATTGTTCTGTAAGATGCATGTAGACTTCTTGTTCTTTTTTGCTTCGGCACTGTTGGATGTAGACTTGCGGTAAAGCCTCCTTTAATCAAGACTTCTTTTGAAGCACCAAAGAAACTTCATTCTTCATTCGGTTGGAGGATTGGAGTGTTGGACTCCTCTACGTGCGTGCACTGTGGGGAGGAGGATGATACACCAATTCACTATTTGACTGTGTGCCCAGCCTTTGTACTTGTGAGAAACCTCTATCTTAGGGGGTGTCCTATATCATTGATTATGTTAGGTCAGGCGTCGGTGGCTCAGTTAGTGGCGTTTTCGCGCTCTACTGGCAGGCTTGCGGCAATCGTTCTTCTTAAATAATTTACTACCTATGAATTGACCTCAAAATAATCCTAGTAACTCAATTTAAAAGAATTAAATAAACTAATTTTAACATACTCCGCAGTCTATAAATACATCTTAAAATAATCCTATCAACTTACCTCAAAATAGGCTAGCACTACCTTAAAATTCAACTAACAAGTTTGATTATGATTAAATAAACCAATGTTTTCACGGTTTACAACACCTTGAGTGTTTACTAGCTTGTAAAATAACATTAAACCTCACACTAAATTGTCTAATATAATTGATGTGAAAATGGAAGTACTTAGTATTCGAGTTACACAAACAACGGTTTTAAACAGTGTTGCGCCTCAACAAAAAACTATCAAAATAGTAGTCAAACACCTATACACACAATTGAACGTAAATGTAATGTGTGTTGACAATTAAAGTTTAACCATAAAATGGCATTTAGATTCAGACCATATCATTCACCTACAAAAAATGTTTAAAAAAATCATATTCTAATAATTAGTTAAATTGGTAAGTATCAATAAAAACAAGTCATAAAAGGGCAAGGTAACAATAGTACGTTCCAAGCCAGGTAAATCCAAAAAGTTGTTGGCGTTAAATTTGTTGTAAGAAGTGTAGTTATGTATGTCCTGGCGCACCCACGACCTACGACCTTAATTTTTAAAAAACGGTATATTTTAATGGTTTTGATAAGAAAATTCGTAGTTTTTAGATGCTGAGCAAGCATCTATTGGTTTGGTGTCTGTCTGTCTGTCTGTCCGCATGGCTGTTGGTCGCACGCTACAGGTCGCATTTTTATAGCTTTTAAATTCAACCATTTTTTAATCGCCCAGAAAAGCGAGGGAGATGTGCTGTATAGTTTTTGGTTATTGTTGAAGTTTCTTCGCAATTAGCAGTTAAACCGACCAAGAATAAAATCAATGTTTTAAGATAAAAAATTCCGGCGCTTTGCGCAGGATTTGTCGACCGGAGGGGCCCAAAGTAGATGCTGAGCTTCAACAAAGGCGCAAGATAATTTATGTAACGCTAAAAGATGATATAAGATTTATGAAAGCTCCCCCAGCATCAATAAGCCATATACAAATGTACGTAGCATTTAGGTAAATATAGCTGAAATCTTATTAAGAATTGCACCATTTACATATGACGTCATTTATGGAGCCTTCCCTACAATCAGTAAGTCATATACGAATGTACGTTGCAAGCAGTTAAAAAAAGGATGGAAAAAATTTTAATGTTGAAATTGGGGGTACTAAAAACAATTATATTTAAATGACGTCATTATGGACGATCCTTAAATATGTATTTCCTATATGGGTATGTCCATGGCTAGCTGATAAAATAGGTTGAAAACAATTTTAAAGTTGAAAAAAGAAGTACTAAAAACTTTGATATTAAATGACGTCAATAAGAACGATCCCTAAATATCTGTATACTATATAGGCATATTTATGAAATTTAGTTAAAGTGGGTTGGAAAAAAATTCAAACTTTGAAATAGGGGCATTTAAAGCTATAAAATGTGAAGGACGTCATTTTGGACGGTCCCTCAATATCTTTATACTATATAGGTATATTTATGACATTTAGTTAAAGTGGGTTCAAAAAAAATTCAAACTTAGAAATAAGGGCATTTAAAACTATATAATGTGAAGGACGTCATTGTGGACGGTCCCTCAATATCTTTATACTATTTAGGTATATTTATGACATTAAGTTAGTTCATTACTACAGATCAAGGATATGCCTAAGTAAATGGACCATAGATGGTGACGGATCGTCCATAATTGACGTCCTTCACAGTTTACAGTTTTAGGTACTCCCATTGCCAACTCTAAAATTATTTCCCACTTATTTTAACTGCATGTCGCGATTATATCTATATAGTTACTATATGCATTCAGGGATCGTCTGTAATGACGTCCCACAAATATCATAGTTTTAGGTACCCCCATTGCCAACTTTTAAAGTATTTCCAAACTATTGTAACTACATGTCACAAATATATCTATATAGTTTATAGGTATTAAGGGATCGTCTATAATGACGTCCCGCAAATATTAAAGTTTTAGGTACCCCCAATGCCAACTTTAAATTTTGTTCCAAACTATTGCAACCATATGTCACAAATACATCTACATAATTTAGAGGTATACAGGAATCGTCCATAATGACGTCCCACAAATATCGTAGTTTTAGGCACCCCATTGCCAAATTATAATTTTTTCCATACAATTGTAACTACATGTCACGAACATATCTATATAGTGTATAGATATTCAGGAATCGTCTATAATGACGTCCAACAAATATTATATTTTTAGGAACCCCCTTTTGAACCTATTTTTAACTGCTTGTTACGTACATTCGTATATGGCTTATTGATAGTAAGGGAGGCTCTATAAATGACGTTATTTTTAAAAAGAGCAATTTTAAAAAATGCCCAAGCTTTTTTTGAACTTCATGCAACGCACATCAATATATGGCTTAGAGCTGGCAGGGGAGCCTCCATAAAAGACGTCATTTGTGAATAATGCAATTCTCAAAAATTGTCTAGCTATATTTCACAACATGCTACGTACATTCGTATAAGGCTTATTGATGGTAGCGGAGCTATCGTAAATCTTATGTCATTCTTTAACGTTACATAAATTATCTTGCGCCTTTGTTGAAGCTCATCATCTACTTCGGGCCCGCCCCCGGTGGACAAATCCGGCGCGAAGCGCCGGATTTTTGTAATGCATATGTTGTATTTTTGGATTTTTGATATATTTTCCTAATATTAGCATACCTATACCTGTGCTAGAACATACATATCCACACTACTAGTATTTAAATCGTGTAATTATGATAAATGTAATAGTACTGACAGTACTTACTACAATGAATATACGTACGAATATTAGAAATTTTGTAGTACTTTTGATAAAGGTACGAGTTTTTTAGATGCCAATAATAATAACCAAACCCGGGAAAACCCGGAAAGACTCGGTTATCCTCGAGTAACGTAATAACGTCCTGTTAACAAATTTTTGATGCTCTTAAAACCCACAAATAATCTCCAACCACTTTGTTTTTACTCGCTAAGGTACAAAATATTAACTACACTGTGTTTCTCTTGTCCTTGTCAAATCCATAAATAACCATAACCCACCTAATACTGTTTGTTTTCCCTAACTGCAACATTACAATACGTGTTAAAATCAAAGCTATTTTTTTTAATTCATTAAAAGTGAAAGATAATCTTCTTGCACCGAGTCGCTGATTGTTAAGCAATTAGCTAGTTTGAGACAGCGACTCGGTACAAGAAGATTATCTTTCACTTTTAATGAATTAAAAAAAATAGCTTTGATTTTAACACGTATTGTAATGTTGCAGTTAGGGAAAACAAACAGTATTAGGTGGGTTATGGTTATTTATGGATTTGACAAGGACAAGAGAAACACAGTGTAGTTAATTTTTTGTACTTTAGCGAGTAAAAACAAAGTGGTTAGAGATTATTTGTGGGTTTTAAGAGCACAAAAAAGTTTGTTAACAGGACGTTATTACGTAACTCGAGGATAACCGAGTCTTTTCGGGTTTTCCCGGGTTTGGTTATTTATGTGTTTCCCAGTTAAGCTATCAGGTTGGACCCCAATCCTCGTGAACACTAAATTCCCACCCTCGTGAGTACGAAACTCCAATCCTCGTGAGTCGAAAACTGTAATGTAAGTATAATGTATACAGATAACATCACAGCTAATGGAGTTTTTAATTGCATTTTATTTTGCGATCAGTGCAGTGTTGTAAATTGCTACTTTATGTTATTGGCATTAACGTGAGGTAGGGGTTTAACCTGCCTATTGTTTTAAATGGACGGACATTCCGAAACAATGTCCGAAACAATTGTGTGTTTAAAAATTCAAATTTTTGCACCACGAAATTTATGCACGTTCCTCTGCATAGTCATCAACATTCAAACCCGTAACCCTCGCCGTCTGTGCCTGTAGGAACTTGGTATGCACACTACTGCACACAGCTCTTACCATGGAGTACAGATACTTTGTCATTTTCTGTAGGCTTTAGTGTTTAGTCGAATATGTTTTTAGCTGTGGCCTGAATTTGAGGCTTTGAGGTGACATACCTACTACTTACTTACTTAACAAAATAATAATTGCCAAATAAGATGTCGGCTTCAGTTTGTAGTGAGATGCAGTTCTTGTGTCGACTTTACGGTGCAATGTGCAATACGGCGAACTAATATGTAGCCAACGTAAAAATGCACTACAAAATTCAATAAACAAAAGTATGAAAGAAGAAAATCAATGTGGAAAATTCGTGAAGATTTGTAAAGTTTATTTTGCATGTGAACTCGTTGTGGTTGTCAGCTCAAAATACCATGTAAATCATGGACTGGCAAATTGTGTACTTCAAATGTCTGCAATGGCTATGACAATGACAACACAGTGTAAGAATGCAGTGGACACGTGAGTATAAGTTGTTGATCGAAGCAGTAATAAAAATTACATCCATTATTAGTATTGCCTTTAGTAAACCTACTAAATGAACTTCAAGCGTCTCGTTCCTTTTCGTTTGTATACGTTTATATTGGCTAATTTGATTTGGCGCGCAAATCCATTCGCATCTACGAACATCGCTTCTCAACTTCATCCGCCAGCTGCAAATTGTTGTGACAGTGGAACTGTGTGAGGAGTTGTGGAGTTGAGTGCGTGTGGTTGCTATGGCTTTAACATTGTTGTACTATAGTCCGCATTGATTTGGAAGTAGAGTAGTTTTTATAACTACTGCTTCCATTGCCATCCACCACTCTGTCTTTGTTGTCATAGACATAGACATTGCGTACATTGAATATCATGACGGTTTTGTTACATAGTAAAATCTCACTGTTATTTCTCACAGCTGTATACTTACATAGTAAAATCTCACTGTTATTTCTCCCAGCTGTATACTTACATAGTAATACAAACAAGTACGACCACAAACGATAAAAGTTTTGCGTGAATACATTCCTCGGAGAACCATTCTTCGGGTTCCATTATTAGTATTGCCTTTAGTAAAGCTACAACTTTTTTAAGTTACAGTGTGTATACGTTTCCATTGGCTAATTTGATTTTGCGCTCAAATACATTCGCATCTACGAACACGAACATCGCTTCTCAACACCATCCGCCAGCTGTAATACTGCAATTTGTTGTGACAGTGTGACATTGGAACTTTGTGTGGAGTGCGAGTCGTTTCTATGGCTTTAACATTGTTGTACTATAGTCCGCATTGGTTTGGTTGGAAGTAAAGTAATAACTACTGCTTCCATTGCCATCCACCACAGTTGTCATAGAAATTTCTCATATCTGTATTTCTCACAGCTATTAGCTGTATACTTACATAGTAAAATCTCAGTTATTTCTCACAGCTGTATACTTACATAGTTATAATAACAAGTACGACCACGAACGAAAAAAGTTTTGCGTGAATACATTACTACTACTATTGTCGTGCTTAGCGTATAAATGGTGTAATTTTATTCAATATGCATCGAAATTCCCCTCCCTCCCCTAACACCACATGTCATTGTAGGACGCCCCCTAATAGTAAGGCTGTAGGGCTACGGCGAATGATGATACGGGAAAATAATGCAAGTAGTGAGGCTTGCTTACGGTAAATGACACTGAAGCCTGTGAGCGGGGAAGGATAATAGTGAGGCTTGTGAGCGGTGAAGGATAGTGAGGCTTATGAGCGGTGAGGGAAAGTGAGGCATTGTAATACAAACAAGTACGACCACGAACGAAAAAAGTTTTGCGTGGATACATTACTCGGAGAACCGAGTAATAGGCATCTCAATTATTTAAAACAATTACAGACAATCTGATTTTGCATAACTTAAACAACTTAAATACATTAAAAACATAAAATTGGTAGGATATTAGAATAATTAAGCCAGTTAGGCCCTCAGCCGCTAGATGGCGCTATCAATCTTGAAACAATCGGTGATGACCTCTTTATAACTGAGGCGTATCTTTTAGTATATGAAAAAAATAAACAAAAACTAACTAAAGATTCTTATGAATGTGTAACTGTTGTAGAAATTTAGTAAGAAAATGATAAAAACAAGATAGTCACACTTGTTTTATTTATTATTTTAACACTGAATGTTAACTCACTCTGGTTTGACACGTAGTGTGCTCAATGAAAACATTGAAATACTGAAAACCTTCAATTACACGTACAAGGGTCGACTTATTTGATAATTCTGAACGTGAACAACTAAAGGTTTACCTTGCTCGGGAAATACAGTGAACAGTAAAAATATTGTCTCAGCGAAACCTTATTCCGGTTGACTATAGAAAGCTTACTATTGCTACAAAAAAACGCGTAGAAGTCAAGGTTTACCTTGCTTAAGATATACAGTAAACGATTAAACTATTTATAAGGATAAATCGAATTTTACTGACTGCATTTTACCCCACTAATAAAGTCCTAAAAATTTTGGATGGCAAATATTTTTCATACGGTAACTACGTTTTTTTAAACAAAAAAGTTATCTTTGCAGTAATAACACAACGTGAAATGGGCGCGTGTTCAATTTTCACGTAATTTTCATAAAAAATATTTACTTTGAGTTTTTATTGTACATCTGTCAGCTTAAGTAAAACAGAATCACTGAGACATTTTTAAATCTTGTTAAAAAGTCTAGCTGAAGTATACAAAATAAACAGCTTGAGTAAACAAGAATTACTAAAACATTTTCAAATCTTGTTAAAACTTACAGCTGAAGTACAAAAAATTAAGAGTTTAAGTAAAAAAATTAGTAAGACATTTTTAAATGTTGTTTAAAAGTCCAGCTGAAGTAAAACAACAACAGCCTAAGTAAAACAGAATCACTGAGACATTTTGAAATCTTGTTAAAAAGTCTAGCTGAAGTATAAAAAATAAACAGCTTAAGTAAACAAGAATTACTAAAACATTTTCAAATCTTGTTAAAACTTTCAGCTGAAGTACAAAAAATCAAGAGCTTAAGTAAAAAAAATTAGTAAGACATTTTTAAATGTTGTTCAAAAGTCCAGCTGAAGTAAAACAACAACAGCCTAAGTAAAATAGAATCACAGAGAAAATTTTTAAATAGTGTTAAAAAGTCCAGCTAAAGTAGAAAAAATTAACAGCTTAAGTAAAAAAGAATCACTGAGACATTTTTAAATCTTGTTTAGAAGTCAAGCTTGAGTGCAAAACAACTCAATAAAAAAGAACCACGAAGAAAAGAGATTAGTTAGTATATTTGATTTGTAACTGTATTAGAGTATGCTTAAGAAATAAATAACTGTAGTTTTGCTGTATAGGCTTTAAAATTTTAAAAAGTTTAATTAACTAAGCTTGAAGTAATCGTATTTATATGAACAATAGTTTGGTTATGTAAAAATATATAGCAGTAAATTGAATATAAAGTTGTTACTAAATGAAAATAACTACTTGCGTTTTTATAGTTCTACAAAACCTGAACTGGCGGCTTCACAAACAGGCGCCGTTTGCTTAACAAATAGTAACTGGCGGTTTCTCGAATAGAAAATTTTTAGTCTCACAAATATCAACTTGGGTGACCTGGCAATACTTTTAGACTCTTTAATACCTGAAACATGAAAAAATTAATTAGCTTCATCGTAGAAATCTTGCCGATCTATGCTATCCACTATTTAATAATGTATACATACAAACTGTATATTTATTACAATAAAAGAGCTGCTTTTCTGCTAAAAAACACAATTACAAAAAATGTATTGACCTCATCGTAGGAACCTTGCCGTGTGTCTATGTCTTTTACCTACCATATAATTCAATTGTCTATCTAATAATTCATATCTATGTATTTATAGTACCTCATAGTAACCATGTAAAATAATTATTAAGAAAACTAACCTTTTTATTAGCAGTTGATCAATGGCTTTATGGGGCTAAAACGGCAGTTTGAAAATATACCGTCTGTTATTTGTACACACAATGGAAATGAAAATTATGATCAACCTCATATTATAAAATTATTGATCAACATGCAATTTTATACAACACCATTACAATATGAAAATAATAAATTAAATACTGACCAAGTGATAACCAAAATCACAATAGATGAATGATTTTGGAATCCAAAAGAAAATATTTTTCAGTGGAACTGTAAATACAATGAAAATAAAAATTAGTATTAACTTGTAATTGCTCAAGTATTGATGAACACATGATTCTAAACAAAATCATAACCATATGAAAATATAAGTTCAAAAACTGACCCACTGATAATCGCAAAGATTAATTAGGAAGCAGAATTCTAACATATAATTAGTTTATGATATAGATTTTTAGCAAGTATATACATTTTTTAGTCTCTCAATTTACAAAGTTTTATTTCTATATTGAACTGAAAATGTTTACTTACCTTTATATGTGATTGTGAGTTTTTAATGCTAAGCTTAAGCATCCATTGTATTGGCTTTTTTGTATGTCCGTCTGTACGTGCGTCTGTTGGCCGTACACTACAAGTCGAAGTTTGAAAGCGATGTGGTTTGAATTACTAATAAACGATCACGAAAGCGACTGAGCAGGTCTGTATGGTTTTAAATTTTTCTGAGACAAACCATTTCTTTGCAGTTAACAGTTAAACGACCAAGATCACAAACTTTTGAGGTAAAGTCTAACAAAAACGGGTGATGGGTCAGGACACAAAAGGCGTAAACCAAATTTACTAAATTTTTAGGCCCACTCAACTTACCCTGTAAACCTCTTTACTATTGCTGGAACTATCATAAACACGGTATGTCATAGTTTTTTAGGTGAATAACCATGATTGTGGGCGGCGCTTTGTGTGTCTCACCCTAACTTGTGCAACGCAAATTTACCCTTTGAGCTTAAATACGTACATTTATCATTGTGTAACCAACACTGCCATGTTGGTTGAGAGGCTGGCGACTGCAGTCTGGACTTAAAAATTGCTAACAAATAATAACTTTTAGAATTATAACATTCTGTATATACCTAATAATATCACGATTATTTGTATGTGGCTCATAGATAGTAAGAGATCATCTGTAAATAGTGTATTTTAAACGACATATACTTAAAAGACCTAAATGACCTCCAGATTCGGCATAAATCTCAGTGAAAACTTTAAAATTCAATAGTTCAGGTTTTGCAAGAAGCCAGGCATTGCCTTACTCTAAGAAGTTAACCTTATACAAAATATCATATAGAATTGCAGAATCCGAAGTAAATTTGTAAGGACTTTTTTCTTCGAGGGTTTCATTATGTACTTATTAATCAATAATAAGTTTTGGTAAAGGGTCTGCTCTTTGCGTTTGCATAGAAGATTTTGATTCAAATATAGAACAATGAGCAAAAAAGAATTCATCCTAAATTATTTTTTCCATGAATTTAAGATCAGTATTAGCACTATCTTTAGTAGTTTTCATTAATTTAGGATTAAATAATACATTTAAAGAAGAGTTAAAGAAAATAAAACGTTTAGCTTGACACTTTGAAAGGGAAACAAACAGAACTGTAGTTCAACTTAACATATTAGGAAGATAATGGTTAGCGTTTTTGTTATCAATAATCTCTTTATTATAATTTTGCAGTAATAAGCTCCATCTAGCAAGTCTACCAGTAGATTCGGTTAAATGGAGACGAAATTAGGGACTTTAGTGACCCGACATGATTTTACAAGATCTATAAACATAACCTCAAAACGTTTGCAAACCAAAATTAACTGAAAGCATCTCCTCTTCAGAGACATAACCACACGTTAACATACAGGTTGGTATTGCAATAACCGAGTTGGGTAACCTTCTGGTTAAGCAACAGCTAAGCGCATACTGAAATGAATGGGTTGCCTTACCGACAATCCTGCAGATCCTAGTGATTGTGTACACATGTTTTTTCTCTGAGCTTTCTATACTTCCATTTTTCTAAGTTTGTCTAGTTTACTGGGTGGTATAGTTGGATATTTTTCGAGTGTTTCCTTAGTGGTACATTAAGTAAATAAAGTCATATAACTAGCAACTCTAACCTTTGGGATAAATAAAAAATTGTTCTCTAGAAAAAGTGCTCAAGACCTCAAATAGTGAAAAAACCTCGAGTCTCAGTGAAATAATAGTAATACTGGGCTTACAAGAGATGAAACTTTAAATCCTTAGTGATAATACCTAGCAACGAAATATTATTATTATTATTATTATTATTATAAAATGGCGTTTAAGTTTAGTAAGAAATCGAGATACATAACCTAATACGCGGCGTTTTTTCTCCTAAACTTGCATACACAGAGCTCCAACTGCATTAAAAATTTTAAAAATACAAAAGTTATAACTTATATAGCACACTGTTGCGCAACCATCTACGAATGCAAGATCATCTAGGTTCTCACACAAACGATAAATCGAAGTCTATATTTTATAACTTAAAAGGAGAACAAATTATAGAAAGAGGGAAATGGGAATCAAATTCAGAGCAAGAGGAGGCTAAACCATCCCTAACATCACTGCTGGACGAGTTGAATTTATCAAAGGTTCCTAGAACATTAAATCGATTTCTAGTATGAAAGAAAGGGTAAAAGAGAATAAAATCATGGAAAAGGGTTTTATTAAAGTTAATTTTATTTTAAGGATTACAAGTTTTATTTGAATCAAAGACAACCTTGACTTCCCGCACAGCGAGGTCAATTAGTTTTTCGGAGCCGGGTTGTTATAAGCAGAACCAGTACAAGCATTAGCTTGGTTTTTGCCTATACAACGACCATTATTGGAGTTATTGTTTTGACCACCAACAGCACGAGAGCCGCTAGCCGCACCTTGCTGATTTCTATTAACAAATCTTTTTTCAAGTGGAACATAACTCGAACGCCTCTCGTCATTGGGTGTTTAAAAACAATAGTAGTCAGTGTGATCATCCATATTGCAATACCCACACCCTGTTTTTGTAGCTTGCGTATTGGCTAAAGCCTGAAGACGGTGATTTTCATAATCATTCAATAGTTAAGGACTCATTAGAGGGAGCGTACTTAAGCCAAAACTAGTATGCAAGAGAGAAGATTTAGAAACAATGCTCATATAAAGTTCTAATTGTTTTGTTGATTGTTTGGTTGACTCTATTTCAGCAGCAGTTACACATTTTTGAATCCCAATAGAAAGACCATTGAGTAAATGCTGGATTTGATTTGTTTTACGCATTTTAAATTTATTTAATGAAACATTTTTATCTTTGAGGTGACGTTATTAATTAGTTTCATGCAAGCATGAAACCTAAACGTAGCATTTTCTTTTTTTGCGCTATTCTGTGTAGCTGCAGCATTAAAAAAAGCTATTAAATCATTAGTTGCTTTCTCCTACTTGCGCTGTGGTGGCGCACCTAGTTCACTAACTGAATCTAATAAGCGGATTTGTTAAGTTTCCTACCATTATTGAGGATTGTCAGCCAAAAAAAGATCTAAATTAGTGAGTGCCCAAAGGTCATCAAAGCAGAAGTGGGCGTGTTTGGCAATAAACTCACTTAGCTAATCGACCGCTGGAGGTATCATCATATTTTCGAAACGTTTGAAATATGATAACCATGTAACTTAGATTTTCTTGGGAAGACAATGTCTGTATAACAGCAATAGTAGCAGCCAGAACAGTCGCCTCAACTATGCTTTGAAATACCTTATTATCTAAAGAATTGTTAGGTAAGCCATCTATCACAGGCCTGCGCCCTTGGTAGGTAGTTAGGCCTCCACTTGCGGAGCAGAACCACCACCTTGCGAAGCTGGACTACCTTTATGCTGAGCTACACCACTTCTTAGCGGAATTGAACCACCCCCGGACTCATTTTGACCCTTTATATTTAATAGAAATTGAATTTAATACAAGATACGAAGATTGTAACAGACATATATATATTTAAATAAATGTAAGCAAATACTTAGGCAACAAAATTTTTGTATAGCTAAGCAAGACACTATGGCTATTAAAATGTTACTGACTGGTTTTGGGTATTGAATCACAGATTAAACTGCCACTAGTAGGTAGGTTAATCAAAATTCGCACGCTAAGCAAGAGGCTAAAAAACTAATATAGAGAGATATTAAATAGCGTAGTTACCAATAGCTAGATAAATCAGCGTTTAAATTTATACACAGTTTGATCAAAACAAAATACAGAAGCAGTAAACTACGACCTATGCATAAAACAAACAATGCTAAACTGCAACTTAAAGCAATAATAAATTCAACTGGCACCTACGCATACTACAAGGAAAGTAGGTATAAATACTATAGAACTAGACGCGCATACCTGTATAAAACTGGTGTTTTTTAGATATTCAGCATATTTGAAAAAAATGAGTTAAGGATTTGAGAGTGAAACAAGTTGAAATTTGTAGATAGTAAATCTTATTATTGGAAGGGTACGCCTTCCTATACGGACTTGCTTGATGATTACCTAATGAAACTGATCAAATCGTCATTAATTTCACATAACCTGTAATGTGATCGTAATATAGTAACAGTTGACAGGGCTAATTATAAAACGTTTACACGCCTCTCCGGATCTCAATTTTAAAGAAAAACTAAATTCAGTTATGATACAGTTAACTATTACTGTCCATTTAAAGCAGCAGTATAAAGCAGCACTATAATCAGAGAATCGAAAAAAAACAGCGATTTCTGTGTTTTGTAAAATTTTGAATAAAAGTATTTAATAAAATTTTGACTTATAAATGTTAGAGAAATTTTATATAAAATTTTAAAATCTCACAAAATCGCCGTAAATTATATAAATATGAATAATATACTGACACAGCTTGAATAGCATACACTCTGGGAAAGTGAAACAAAAACTTAAAAATTAACCAGAGTTTGTTTTGCTTTTGAGATTTTATAAAATTTTTAGTTAATAATTGTTGAAAAGGATGAAGAAAAATAGTCAAAAATCTTGCAGAGTTTCTAGCCGATTTTGTGATTTTTTAAAATTCATGTTCACTTTAAGTTATGGAAAATTGCAAGAAAAGGGAAGCTTAAGCGTAGGGCCACGCTGGGCTGGGTTTTTATAGGATACAAAAAATTCGAATATTCATTTCCAAATTTAGTGCAGATTACATTACAATTTTGCTCTTACAAGCCAGGGTCAACGTTTTTTAGAAATAAATCTAAATAAAACCCGTAGGGTTTAGTTTTAGGAATATTTGGCATTCGGCACACAATAAAATGATTATGAGAGCTTAATTTAAATTTTTATAAAACAAAATCGTGGAATCCAGTTGCTAAAAATAACGACTAATAAAGATGAAAAAGAAAGAAAGTAGGAGTTTACTTTACTTGACATTAAGAAAACGAAATAAAAGATGTGAAATATAATATGAAATAAAATAAAATCATAATTTTATGATATACAGAACTAGAAGTTTAAAAACAATAAAACTAAGTAAAGCTAGGCAAATTTGAGAAGGACAGACTGATTTTACCTAACTTACGGACTTCTTTGTTCATATTTAAATGAAAAATATATAAAATGCAACAAAATTAATAACTGTATTCAATGAGTTTATATTTAATACAAGGTATAAAATAAATTATTAAATCATAAAATATTATTTTTTAATAAATAAAATAATATACTCACAAAAATAATGGAGAGGAAAAATATTCAATAAAATAATAATAATACGAAATAAAATAATAATAAATTTACTTTAAAATATTAAACAATAATCAGTAGTACTTATAATGAAGACGGAAAATAAATATCCAATGTAAGTCACACATGAATTCGTAATTAATTGTTACAAATGACTGAAAGATCAAATAAAGACAAGTTCAATGTAAACTACTGAAAAAGAAAAATGAACTCTGAAAGAACTCGTGAAAGAAAAACAAAAAAGTACTGAGTGTTCAAAAATAAAAACTCAAAAATAAAATAATATTTCAAAATAGAAGAACACTGGACACACGACACTATTTTCAGAAAAACAGCAAGAAATTTGAGGTAAAAAAGGCTTGAGCAGGAGATATTTTTATGTTAGTGTTAAAATTTAGATTTAAATTATAAAGTAATGTCAAATGGCAAAATGAAATCCGTCTGGAATAGTGATAAAATAATCAGATCAAATAATCATAATAACCTTTCTAAACATAGAGAAAACATGCTGGGTAATTAAACTATTGCACAAAACATTATAAAGACGTTGCGTGTCATGTGATTAGGTTTGATCACAACTCAAGGGTTAAATAGGAAAGGTTAAATTTAGTGCAAAAGTTTAAAGTTTGAACTTCAAACACAAAACAAGAGAACGTGAGGCGATGGCAGCGGTAGCGATAGCAGCAAGCAACAGCATGGGACCTGGGACTGGAACTGACACTGGACCAATCTGACCAACAGGTTAGTTCAAATATAATGATATCATAATAATTTAAATGTGTAATGTGTGTTTAATTTAATGTGTGATATGTGTAATGTGTGTTTAATTTAATGTTGGATATGTGTAATGTGTGTTTAATTTATTGTGGGATATGTGTAATGTGTGTTTAATTTAATGTGGGATATGTGTAACTTGTAAATGTTGTAGATTAAAAAATAAGGGTTTTATAAAAATTGTTGAATAAAATATGGTAAAAAAGTGTAAAATGAAAAGTGTAAATTGTAAATAACAGTGTAAGTATTTCATCTATGTGTTGGTTTCAGGTGACACGGGACGAGATAGATGAAGGAGATAAAGCGTAAACGAACTGGCATGTTAAACGTGAAGTGTATATAGTTAAGAAGTCAGTAAGTAATCAGTTGAGCTAGCATGCATATATAAAGTGTAAAAATCAGGTCACTCAGCATTTTTGCTATGCTAAAGTTAAGTTTACTAAAAAAGAATTTGCTGCATGTCAAAACTCCAAATAATTATGGGATACATTCAAATGCCTCATATGGGATGGCAATTAATCAACACTGATTAATAAACTTAAAGTAAATTGTAATTTAGTTGATGAAAATATTGATATCAGTAATGAATTAGCAAATTTCTTTGTATCAAGCCATGTATAATGTGATGAGTATTAAACACAGCCCTATTGTAGATAACAGTCAATATAAAGTAGTTACAGTTGATGAGGTAATTTGTCTCTTTAAGGCTACAAAAGTCTGACTGCAGGCTTTATGAATATTTCACCTAAAAAATTAAAATTATTTTTTGTTCAGTTTGCCCTAACCATGGCTAATAATTCTAATGATGCTGTAGTTAAGAGTGACTATCCAGATAACTGGAAAGTAGCACATATTACTACTATATCAAAGTCAAATGCTTATAAGTTTAATGCTACTTCGTATAGACTAATACTAATCTTACAATTTCTTGGCGATTTTAAAGCAAAAAATAAAATACTATGTAGAAAGTAATGAGTTGCTTTCAAAGTTTTAGTTCTGCTTTAGAAAGAACAAGTCCACTTTGCATGGTTTCATTTTTCTCTCTCAACATATTTACGCAGCCATTGAAACGAAACGCTTTACAGCAGCCTTATTTTTGGATCTTTACAAAAGCATTTGACCCTGTTAAATATGTTAAATTAATTCCTAAACCTAAAACAAAGATTAATCTACTTTCTTACTTACTAACACTATGTAGCAACTGTACAGGCTGTTTTTTCCGCATTAGGTGAGGGTCAATCAGATCTTTTAAATAGGATCTAAATGGATAAGTTTCTCGAAGAAGTATTCTTGGCTTAATTTTGTTTATCTTTTTCTTTAGATATTTGTGAAGTCTAAACATCCCCTTATATTTATGCTAAAGACGTTGGTCAGACTTGTGACAGTGATTAATCTGAAGACTTTAAGACTGAACTTGAATCGACTGGTAGTAGTTATAATTCTTAGTGTATTCAAAATGACATGGAGATGACTGTGAAGAAACTGTAATCATGAAATGTTTCAACACTAGGTGTAAAAAGGAATGTAAGTTTGATAACTTAACTGCTAATGCTAAAAATATTCTTAAAGTAGATTCTTTAAAATACTTAGGCATATACTTAGATAGTACAAAACATATGGTGCATTTTGGAGCGCAAAAGTTGGAAAATCCTGTGTATGATTTTAATATTACTGAGCTGCACATTTCTTCGAGCGAACGCGATCTTGGGGTCCACATTGACAATAGTCGTAACTCAAGTCTACACTGCCAGCAGGTAATAAGGGCGACAAATGTTATTTGTCTGCAAATCAAACGGACTTTTAAATACTTCGACATACGTACGCTAAAATATTATTTGTGACATTTTTACTACCATTTTTGAAAAACTGCAACAGTCTATGGAGCCCATTTTCAAAACATGACATTAGCGAAATTGAAAAAGTATAAAAGTTAGCAACAAGCTTGTTTCCGTTTCTTAAACAATTGCCGTACAATAAAAGATTAAAATCCCTTACAACCTTGTCGTTGGCGCACTAAAGACAACGTGATGACCTTATAGAGGCGTTTAAGATAATTAGTGAGTAGTAAAAAATACGATTTCAACCCTTGAAACTTCTTTGACATTTATTCTACAAGTAAACATGCACCGTTTTTGAAGAAAACAATAACAAAAAAATGCAGACGTAACTTCTTTAGTCATTGAATTGTTACTGAGTGGAATAATTTACTAATTGACATAAAAACTGATACATCAGTGATTAATGGTGTATGTAGTTTTAGGAACAAGTTAGAGAAACACATTGTATGGAAAAAACATATTGCAAAACACTTACCGGCAAGTGCACTTACCTGGAGTGTTTGAGTGTACTCACCGGGAGGTGCACTCTTTGTTGGAATCGTTAGTGTTACCCAGATAACACCACAAAGAGATGATTTATGTCTCCCAAAGTGGAAAATTTAGTTAAATTCAGTTAAATTAAAGTAAATAATTTACAATTTAAATAAATAAATTTACAGCTGAACTAGAGTATGGCTATAAACATTTCTCAGTATTTATAGTGTTAACACTGAATTGCATACCAATTTTTCTCATTATTGTCCTGTTATCCTGTCCATTATTTTACAAATAGGGGATGGTCACAACGTCAATGAATGAGCTAAACAATAATGTACTGAGATTATTTAATGATTCAAAGTTTGACAACAAAAATCAACTTGAGCGTATTGTTCATGTTTATAAGCCTTAATCGTCATCGTCTTGATTTTACAAACTTCAAAAATTGCCAACTATAAGTTTTTTGCAAGACTTTAAATAGTTAAGTTTTCCTAAGTCCTGCCTTGACTAATCAAAGATGAGCGCTAGTGGCAAAGACTCATGCTTTGGGAATTTGAAAGCACAAAAATCAGGGCATGCTTCTGAGGATGATACACAAGAAATACAAGACAATAAAATTACTCCCACAAGTTGCCCTGGATCGTCATCCCCCCCTAATCCAATGGAAGTGATGGTAAAATTGAGTACACCCTACTCAAACATTATATCTGGCCTGGCAAGCTCCTATAAAGAGATATTCAAGCTTCTGGATGTGTCCGCAAGGCTTAAGGCAAACATCATGTGTTTACACCATGGAAACTCAGGGTTGTTGATAGCCATACTCTAGTTTAACTGTAAATCTATGTATTTATTTAAATTGTGAATTATTTACCTAACTAAATGTTCCGCTTTGGGGACATGAATCACCTCCTCGTGGTGTCCCCTGGGTAACGCTCCTAACAAGCATTGAACTTCCCGGTGAGTGCACTTAAAAACTCCTGGTGAATGCACTCCCCGGTGAGTTTTTTGCCGGTAAATACACTGGACACCATCCCCAGGAATAGTAAAACTAGACGATAGTGATTGACTTATAATAGGTAAATTATGTTAAATTACCATTGACATTCAATAATTTTACATCAGCAATGAGCTTAGATTGTCTATTAGTAAGCTGGTTATACAATTTCCATATACTTTTAGAGTCTTTCTTGCTATTAAATTAATCCATAAAATATATCGTTTTAGCTAATGATATTTTTGATTTTAGGGAATTACGAAATTCTTGTATAATTTGTAGTCAGTGCCTAATTTACTATTATCTGCTATGATTTTCAGATTGCCTCTTTTTTAAATCATATTATTTATTTCTGAGTTACTCTAAGGAAATGACTGAGGCGAAAATTTGTTAACAACGTTAAGTACTGAGCTTTGAAAGAATTTTAGTTTTTCATTGCAATTAAGTAATACTAGTAGTGGTTCCTAGTTCAAACTGTGCAACGCAGGTTTCACCGCTCCCCAGTTTACAGTTTCCAGTTTACGGTGACTTATTATTTTA
Organism: Dicyrtomina minuta; assembly: GCA_949802685.1. Classification (NCBI taxonomy): domain Eukaryota; kingdom Metazoa; phylum Arthropoda; class Collembola; order Symphypleona; family Dicyrtomidae; genus Dicyrtomina; species Dicyrtomina minuta. Next base: position 44,887,121 of record OX461809.1, on the reverse strand, counting down.
GGCTTATGCTTATTGGTTTTTGCTTTTTTGATTATAAAGATTGCTCTGTGATCTGGACCAAATAAATTTATTTTGCCTCATTTAGCATTTAATTGAATATTGAAAATGTACAAATGGTCCAGTAGTCTTAGTTTTATAGTTGACCCTAGTAGTTTTACATATAATTTGTTTTAAATTAAATTGCCTTGATACATGTATTAGTTTAGATGTTTCTGAGTTATTCTTTAATAATTCTATGTTCAGGTCGCGAAGTAATAAAAAGTCTTCCTTATTAGTACTTATTTCAGATACTAGGTCACTAAATGACGTTATAAATTATTATTCACTAACCTGAGGGGGATTTTAAATACAAACCACAAAAAAAGGTTTTAAGAAATTTGGGTGAATTTTAATACGAACAAATTTAACAGGTAAATACTTAATGCATACCCTTATCGTCAAATACTGTGCCTCCCCCTGAGCGTTGACTTCGATTTAATTGCATAAAATTATAATATTCAAAGCCATATAATCAGAATACATTACATTTAAACAGTCAAGATTCAGGTATTGCTAAAGTCTCTAACTCAGTATCGTTTAGAAATAGTTGGATAGTTCAAGCACAGTGGGCAAAGGATAATTTTTTTGTTTGTCATGCAGTTGTGCGCCGAAAACTCGTGTGATGTACGACGAGTTACTTTGAGAGTCCATGTTAGTCAAGCGATACACGTATTGCAATTAAATATACAGGAGAATATTGTGAAACACCACGGTTGGTCCTACAGTACAGCAGTAGAGTCCAGCTTTAAACTGTGTATTCTGTGGAAGTCAGGATGCAAGGCTTTTTGGAGTTTTGAGTTAGGTGCGTGAACTGCTGCTGCGAGTGGTGTGAGGCTTGTTAGGTTGAATACTAGCATTTATAACTGAACTTTGAAGAGTTTCCATCATTTCTATTGGTTGAGAGTGTTTGGCTGTGAGTTGTTGTATGCAACTAATGAAAATCCAACAAGGGCCACTGCTTATATTAATTATTATATTAGGTGCGTATATTACTCCTTTTTTGTTTAAAGGGTCTTAAAATAATTTTTTCGTACTGAATCCAATCTTCTCGTTGAAGGCTTTCCCTATGATTTTTCGTTTTACTGTCAGATTTTGTTTCTTGCAATTGTGAATTGTCTAATTGGCTAGAAAGGGAAGGAGCAGATGCAACATTAGATTTATATGCAGGTTTATTTGTATTTTGTTCGGCACGTATTTTCATGAGCTCAGCATACAGCTTTGGCTCAATTGCTTTTATAATTGTTGCCATGTTGTGTATCTGTTAAAACGTAGACAACTAGTCACAAATTATATTATAAAACATAATACGACAAATTTCACTTTTGTACACTTTATAAAACACTGTAGCTAGAATTGCTTGAATAATTTTATGATACTTGAGTAAATTTTCACGCAGGCGTAGTATATTGTCACAAGTTAATCGCTTAATAAGCGTCTTTATTTGAGTATTGTATCTTTTCACTGGATGTTTGCAGAACTTATGCACATTAAATATAGTTTCAGCCAAGACATATAATTGTTCAAATGTTGCATTTGTAATGAGAATTTTGTATTTTTTAGACGTAAATTGTTAAGGTTTTGAACTTTAACTTTGTATAAAATACTCGGGAAAAGTTAGGTAACCAGTAGACCTGTCGGATTGTGCTGATAACGCCCACGTAAGGTGTGGGGGCCCAATTAACTCAGTGGTATGAACGAGGTTTGAAGAAACTAGTGAATACGCTTCGTGGGGCAAACTGTACTTGGCGGACACCGCAGATAATGGGGATGCAAATAGGATAATGAAAAGGACTCTGGACTCTTTCAGTAGACGTTCTCCTTACTCAGACTCAGATTCACGATTCATTTTATTTACTCTAATTCTCACTGAATTAAACTCGGTTGACAAAGATAATTGATAATTTTGTATAATTTATGAGTTGGTGTTTTGTCTCAGACAAAGACTACCGCATTCTTACAATTGTCAAATTTATAAATTTTAAGTAAAACATCTCATGTGATTTTTACAACATCCTTAAACTAATGGTTCTACCCAGACACATTAATTTAATATCTTTTGGTACTTTACGAATTGTCCTAATGATTAATCTAATTAGAGAATTTCGTGATTTCCACATTTGTTTAATTCTTATAAAGAATCAAAGGAATAAAGAGTTTGGTCGCAGCAATTAAATAAGAATAATACTGCTACTGTTTACGTCTATTGACATTGATAATGTAAATAGAAACTTCAACTTGAACGCTCGTCTCATAATGCAGATACAGCGGTCAGACGTAAACATTAGTCATCATACATACACTGCATGTAGTATGTTTATGCATAGCTCAGCTGAGCACGCTTCAGCACATTCTTGTTTACTTAATGCGACGTGAGCTAGACTCATTAAATTATATTATTATATTATTACTCATGCATCTCTCATTCCCAGACGAATGATATATAAAATATAATTCTTTCTTAATCTTACAAAGTTACACACGTTACACGTACAATACTTCAACATATATAAGAATACATGTTACTACCTGTGACTACCTGTATGACTAAATATGTGTGAATATTTTATGTCGTAAGACCCTCCTATTTAACTTTTGATACAACTAAAAGGAGTATAAAAAGGAAAATCCAATCTTAATTTCCATCTTAAAAATACATCTTATACATCAGAAAATTAATAAAATAAATAAACTTTAAAATTTAATAATCCTCATCATCAGACATTTCTACATTCTTAAATAAAGGAAATTTTGCGAGAGGTGTTGACGTTGATGTTGATGTTGGTGTGGATGTTGGTGGTCCCTGGATCTGTATGAGTACAGGTGCATTTGCCTTCGTTTCATCCCTTTTAAAACGGTTTATTTCTGCCAGAAACGTGTCTCTCGTGAGTATAGAGTTGTCATCCAGTGCTCCGCTCCTATCCAATTGCATAGTGCTGTGGCATCGGGTTGTCAAATTCTCGTAAATACTCTCCGTCCTTCTGCTCCTCGGCGGGGGTATTGGTCTCTCTCCGTAAAGATTCTGCAGCTCCATATCTGCAACGTCTAGATTTTGCTTACTATGTACTCCCAGTACATGAGTCCAATTGTATTCTCTCCAACCTCGCTTCCAAAATGCGGCTGTGAGTTTCCACTTGAAATAAAACACTGTCATAGCCATACATATTGAAATAAATACAATAAGTATCAGGTACATATACCACGGAATCGAGGTGTCAATTTTCCATGACGATATGTCAATACTGTTATCTTCTTCAGTAAACGTCTCGTTTAACTTGCTAAGGTTCATCTCCAAGTTCAGATGGTAGTTGAGTTGGTCCACTAGCATGGCGTCTTCACGCTGACTAAAAATAAGCTCCAGTACTTCACCCTTATACGTTTCATTGTTTATTGTAAACGTGGTGGTAATTGGCAACAGGAAGATTCCATCTGGACAAGGGGTGGTTCTCTTGCTTCCCACTGTTATCTGCATACGTGGACAATAGATATGAAAATATCCATTGTAAGCCTTCACTTGAACTGCCTCCACGTCATCGTTATCATCGACAGTGCTGGAGAGTGTAATGTTGATTCCCTCCTCCAAACGAATTTTTGGGCTTGCATCTCAGCTTGTTTGTAGCTGCGACTCGATTCATAAAGTTCCAGTCTAGTCCAGTATCGTATATACAGTCCTCTGCTCTTGATAATAGTGCGTTCTTCGGTCCAGTGTACTCCAAATCACACGTCCGGTTTTCGGTCTTCACTATCAACCTGAAAGGATCTGCCTCGACCAATGTCAAATTAGGGTTCACAAGTGGTACAATGAATTTTACCATCAAATTGTCTATTTGTGCATCACTTTGACAGGATCGAAATTCAGCCAAATTCAGCGAGCAAAGTTCTCCACAGGGTAACGTAAAATTCAAGAAATCGAATAGTTCTTCATCCATGTGTACTCTGCTCCATAGCCGTTTTGTGTGTCGGATTATCTCCCCACTCATCGTAAGTCTTGATACTAGGTATGCTATATCAAGTTCGAGTGATTGAATCTCATCAGGTAAGTGATTGGTAGCACTCGATATTTTATTCACCTGAGTTGTTATCTTGTCCATATGGTCCTGGAAGATTTGAAAATTCTTCGTATCCTTCCGTATTTTCTTGTCCAGGTTGTTGAAATGTTGGGTCAGCTCTTCGGTGTGCTGCCTATTCATCTCGGATTAATGTTCCGCCTGGTACGACATCCCAAGTCCAGCGCTCGTCAATACTGCCAATGCTGTCATCACAACGTTAGTAAATACGGATCTCTTCTTCCTCGTTGGTGTCATTGATGTTGGACAAATCTTCTGCATTGGATGAAGGAAAGTCCTTTTATATTCGTCCTGACATTTATCATTCAAATTATTTCCATAATTTGCAATTGAAACATTTGGGTATCTCAATAAATGGCATGGTGATATAAGGCGTATTTTCACATTGTAGGAATTGTATCCTGACAACGCCGGGTGTTCAGATCTTCTCCAGATCACCGGTCCTCCTTTATCAATTTTCTGCTCTCCGCCACCGATTATCAGCATCATGAAATAGAGCAAAAAGAAAAATAGTAGAAGTGTGTTGGTGGAAGTGTTGGTCGTCCTTCCGGAGTTAGATAGAGTCCTCTCTTCTTCCCTCCTTAATTTAGGCAGTGGTACAGCGTGCTCCCTCCTCAAGTGTGGAAAAGTCTCCGCTTCGTCCCTCCTTAAATTTTGAACTTCAAGTCCATTCTTTTTCGTCCTCCAGTTGAATTTTGGGAATTCGTCCATTATTTCCAGTGTGCTTCTTGGTGGTGGTGGTTACATCCCTCCTGTTGTGCTCTCCAGAGCCAGCTCCAGAAAGTGCTCCAGGGTATTTTCCACGTACATTCGAAAGTGCTCGTCTGCTCTTCTCGTGGGTAGTCGATATAACAGACAACATCTTTTGCTTCTTAGCGCATCCTCCCTCCTGGGCGGTATATGTACGTTCATGCGATGTTCGCTTTCGTCCTTCTACTCCCTTCTCACTTCGTGCAGCTACAGAGTGTAGAATAGGAATTCTTTTTGGCTCCATCGTCCTTCTCTCCTGTGTGGTGTAATCTTTAGCCAGAGAAGATGATGAGTTTTTCTTCGTGACTTCGATCAGGTCATCAAGATTAAAAATCACCCCACTTCCTTCATCTCGGTTGATTTCTTCTTCAAGAGTAAAAGAGTTAGCAATTTCCATTATGTCCAGATTATATTGGTGCTCGGCTTCCTCCATTGCCTTAATATTTTCGGCCAGATTCTGTTCTTCCTCCTGAATCATGGCCTCCAGTTTGTGGATTCGAGTGTAGAAGTCTGCGTGTTCAGGAACTGCCGGGGTTATAACCTCAATCTTCTGGGTTTCCAAATTAGTCTGGTTTTGATTGAAAATCTCCATCCATTTTTGGGTTTCTTAAAGTCCAAATTCTTCTCTCAAGGTGTCCTTTTCCTTAGGGTTGTGCTGCTGCTACAGTACCAACAGTTATCGTAATAAGTACTTCCATGGGAACATAAATCGAAACTTAACAGGTGGTGTAGATGGGTCTTATCCGTCTGCTTCGGTTTCCTTCGCCATTGGAGTTGTCCATGTTCTGGTCGGCAGTAGAATTCCAGATCTGGGTATTTCGCCTCCATTCTCTGCATTTCTTCGTCCACTGGTGGAGTGGCCTTCGCTGGATGTGACTGATCCAAGTGTTGGTTCGCCTTGATTTTATTATAAATTTCCAGAGCGTTTCCTCCTTCAAATTGGACGTTGACCATGTACACCTGGTATTCGGTTTCCTTATTAGGTTCCTTTTCTTCAGGTACTGGTGGTGTACGTTCTTCTTCCGAATGACTATCATCTATAGGGCGTGCCAAGAAGGCCTTATAGATGAATGGTTTGGAATCCGGTTTTTTCCAAAGACTGTTCAGATCTTGTAGTTGCTCATCCGTTTTGAACATTGGTGGCAGATTCACCCAAGTTAAATATGCACCGTTTTCTAGGCCATATTCTTCCGTGTAAAGGTATAGTTCATGAGAAAAGTGATCACGTACTTTCCAGTCCATGCCTTTCGTGAGGATATCACAGGCTTTGCTGTATTTGTCATTCTCAGGATCGTCTGCATCATTCTCGGATTCATACGGGGTTGACACGTATTCGTCTTCTTTCATACGTATCCAGTCTTTCAAGGGTCTTTGTAATGCCGCCGGCATGGTCATCCAGGTTTTCTGGGATCCAGTTATGATGCCGTATTTCTTCATGTTTTCTTGAAGAATTGTAGAGTACTGTTGTCTCGGGTGAAAGTCCAATTGACTTAGAAGGAATGTCCTTGCTTTCCATTCCATGTCTACTTCTACCTTGTCTAGTAGTTTCTTCTTGTGGAATTCCATCCTGGCTGCCAACTTCAAGGAGTCTGCCACCACGGTTGTCGTGTCACTAGGTCGGTTTTGTCGCTCTTGAGCTTGGATTCGACGTTCTTTTCTTCGGATCCTTGCGTCTCGGAATTTCTTTCTCAGGAATTCAGGGAATTCTTCTGGTAATGATGAACAATCTTCTTCAGAGTCTGATTCGGAAGTAGATTCATTTCTCCGTGCTTCTACCCTTGCACGTATAGCTTCCCAGCGAATCTGCCGTTTCCGATGTCTTTCTGGGTCAAATTGGAGAGCGTGTTCCTTTAATGCTTGTTGTACTTTTTGTTTTTGGAGTTCCTTCTTCCGGGCATCCTGCCATATGGTGGCATGTGCCTTTCGCTCCTGTCGGTTCCTTATCCTGAGTTCTTAAATATGATTTCCCGAGTCCGTACTCTCCGGGAGGTGTCCGAATAGACCCAGGAAGTTTTCCATGTCCGTATCATCACGAGCTACTAGGTCTTCCCTTGACTTGAAAACCTTAGTCATTTTTGCCTCCAGATCTTTTGCCTTGAGTTTCCAGTAATCTGACAGAGCTTCTGGAATTATCAGACCTCCGTGTTGGTCACGGGTGGGTTTAGGTATTGTCATCAGCATATCCATCCTCTGGTCTAGTTTAGAATGCCTGGTGCTTAAGTCTGCTGAAGTTCCCTGAGTTAGATTTTCGCTTCCTTCTTCAGGGACCGTCTTCAGTCTAGCCTGCTGAACGTATGGATTGGATCTAGTATTGTCTTCTTCAGGGTTGACTGTGATAGGGGCCGATAAGCATTCAACTCCTTCAATGCTCTCGAGTATGGCTGCCTGATTGTTCCTGGCCATCTCATCACCTGTCATACATGCCACATAAATGGATAAATCTTCAAATTCAGTACCCGTATCCGAGGAGTCAGATTCTCTCGGTGTTGTGACATCACTCCGTGCTTCAGGAGTTTGGGTGGAGGATGATGTTGACACTAGTGAAGTATAGGGGTTGATGGTGGCTACTGCTTGACGCGCTCTTTCTGCTCTCATGGCCAGTACTCTGTTCCATTCTGCCCTCGTAATCCTCTGCCTTACCATGCCTGGTGGTAGAATCGGTTAAATTGGCTGCTCCACTGGTTCCTCCTGTTCTTCAGAGTCCGAGTCAGAGTCCGAGTCCGACATCCATCTAATCGGTACTTGTTCCTCTACCTCATTTGGTCTAAGTAGGTAGGCAGTCTGTTGTTCCTCTTCTTCATCTTCATCTGATGGTGGGTAAGAGTCATAACCCGATTGCTCATCTTGTCCCTCCTCAATTTGTGAGTTGTACTCACAGTCGGATGACGAGTCTAATGAGGGTGAGTCAATCTTTGCCATGTTGGCGTAATTGGTTTCTCGAGTGGTGCGGTGGGGGTCTTCGCTCTCTTCACTCTGGTTCCTCCGGTGGGCAGTGCCTAGGTGCACACTGGTCTTCCAACAGGCATTTGTGGGCGTAGCGAATTGTGCTACTGCGTCCTCCAGGCTGTCATCTAGAGCGGCCAGGTTTGCCGAGGGGGCGGTCCTCCTACTTCCCTCCTGTCTCTCCTCGCGGTCCTCTTGTTTGGGGCGAGTGCGGTGGGGCGAGTCCCTTCTCCTCTCGTCACGGCTCCTTGGGGCGTTGTCTCGGCGGTCGTCCCTGTCCCGAGTGTCTCTTCCAGTATTGGAGCTTTCACGCCTTGTTCGTGAATTACGGCTGCTACCTCTTCCGCGTCCTCTTTGACTCGAGCTGGACCGGGATCTGTGGCGTGTCCTATCTGGAGGCGGGATGCCCTCCAGATAATAGTAGCAATCACGTTTCATGTGACCCCAAATTTTACAATGATGACGTACCTTCAAATTTCTTTGCCTTATGGGAGGGTCTTGGCACCTCCGGCGGTGGGGAGTTCTCCTTGTGACTCCGACGATGACGTAATACTTCTTCCTCTTCATCGTCATCCCGATCGAATCGTCTGCGTCCATTTCTTTGGCGGCGTTCACGGGATCTTCCTTGTCCGCTTCCTCCAGTCCTTAGCGAGTCCTTTCGAGCTAGGAAAACCTGGGGCGGTTTGTAGGGCGTTCTTTCGATGGCCTTCTCACGGTCTTCATCTGTCGCCTTAAGTAATTCCAGTAAAGTAGTCGGTGTCTGCACCGGGGCTTCTCTCCATGTCTGTAAGAAACCGATGTATTCCTCGAACTCGGCTAACTTCTCGATGGTGAGTCCCAGGATTGTGCTGTCACCCATGGCTTCTCCCGCCTGGGCAAGGTGGTTGTTCACGGACATCAAGTTGACCATATACTTGTATCCCTCTCCCGCTTTCATCTTCAGCGAAAAGAATTTACCTTGCAGCACATGCACATCTTCTTCTTTCTTGGTGGCGTACATATTCTTCAGCTCATCGAAGAGATCCTTGGCCTTCTGGAATGAGCGAACTCTCGTTGCAATGTCCGAATGCAATCCCCCTAGTATAGTTAGGCGGGTGCAGGAGTTCGCGGCGTCCCAGTTTTGAATTGCTAACAGCTCATCCGCTGTGATTACTGGTGGTTTGGCAGGTAAGGGCCTTACCCACGTCCCATCTAGTATTACTCCCAGATGCTGCATCTGGAGGGACATCTATATTTCTTCCGCCCAGGCCGTATAGTCGGTAGACCTCTCCAGGGGTGGAAAGTCTATGACGGGACGATTGTAGACCATGGCATTCGACATCTCAGCTTCCTTCTGCTAGTGGAGGGCAATGGTGCTATTTGCTTCAGTTAGTCGAGCTACTAACTCTTCGTTCTCTAGCTGGAGACGAACGGTTTTAGGACGCAGAGCTATGTCTTTCCTCAATGCGTCTATGCTTTCTCGATACTTAGCTTCTCTTTTGATGTAATGAGCTTTAAGTAGTTCTACCTGTTCGTCCTGGTGTTCTTAAGTGGCACGGATCAGTTCAGCTTTTCTCTCTGCCTGCTTATCCCTCTCAGCTTCCTTCCCCTCCATCAGTGGGTCTTGGGATCTGGTGGAGACACCTTTCTTGAGATTTCCCTGCTTCAACTGGCCAGTGAAAATCTGTAAGATGGGCGAACGTTGGTCTTCCTTCTTGGTCTTGGAAACGGGTTTCTTTGGAACCTCTGGTTTCTGGTCAAAAGGGGCTTCTTTCTTCGGTGACAGTTCTGACATGGAAACTTCTTCTTCAGTATCAGTATCACTTGGGTTGTTACTCGGTACTATTTATCACTACCTATTCAAGTTTCTAGTAGTGAGATATTTGTGTACTTTGACGGTGCTAACGAAACTACTACGCGCTGGAAACGTCTTTAACTGCGTAGGTTCTACACTTGTGGCTTTATGGCTAACTACTACTCGCTGGAATTCCCTCAACGACGTAGGATGCTTAAGGACTTTAAAATTGAAAATTCAAGAACAAAATGAGCTGGAATTCCCTCAACTACTACCTTTGCCTAATTCTCACTTCACCCAATTATTTCAAGTCTAAACAATTGGTGGGAATGCTCTACACTCTGGAATTGCCACAGTAGTGGAGTCTGGTGAATCGTAATCGGTCTCCTATATTTAATTATCTGGTGTCTTAGGTGGGAAAATTACCAATCTATGGTAATTTAGAAATCTGAAAAGTAACAAAATATCAATTTCAACGGTACTAGTTGTTGCCTGCGTATATATACTGCTAAAAAACAATTACTTTTAACGAAAAAATAACTTGAATTTCAAACTAAAAGACAGTAAATACTTTTATAAACTACGTTTCTTTTCGTTCAAAAATTTAGAAAATATTACTTTTAAAAACCTCGTTAGAGCAAGTGCTGAAAACGTGTTAAGGTTTTGAACTTTAACTTTGTGTAAAATACTCGGGAAAAGTTAGGTAACCAGTAGACCTGTCGGATTGTGCTGATAACGCCCACGTAAGGTGTAGGGGCCCAATTAACTCAGTGGTATGAACGAGGTTTGAAGAAACTAGTGAATACGCTTCGTGGGGCAAACTGTACTTGGCGGACACCGCAGATAATGGGGATGCAAATAGGATAATGAAAAGGACTCTGGACTCTTTCAGTAGACGTTCTCCTTACTCAGACTCAGATTCACGATTCATTTTATTTACTCTAATTCTCACTGAATTAAACTCGGTTGACAAAGATAATTGATAATTTTGTATAATTTATGAGTTGGTGTTTTGTCTCAGACAAAGACTACCGCATTCTTACAATTGTCAAATTTATAAATTTTAAGTAAAACATCTCATGTGATTTTTACAACATCCTTAAACTAATGGTTCTACCCAGACACATTAATTTAATATCTTTTGGTACTTTACGAATTGTCCTAATGATTAATCTAATTAGAGAATTTCGTGATTTCCACATTTGTTTAATTCTTATAAAGAATCAAAGGAATAAAGAGTTTGGTCGCAGTAATTAAATAAGAATAATACTGCTACTGTTTACGTCTATTGACATTGATAATGTAAATAGAAACTTCAACTTGAACGCTCGTCTCATAATGCAGATACAGCGGTCAGACGTAAACATTAGTCATCATACATACACTGCATGTAGTATGTTTATGCATAGCTCAGCTGAGCACGCTTCAGCACATTCTTGTTTACTTAATGCGACGTGAGCTAGACTCATTAAATTATATTATTATATTATTACTCATGCATCTCTCATTCCCAGACGAATAATATATAAAATATAATTCTTTCTTAATCTTACGAAGTTACACACGTTACACGTACAATACTTCAACATATATAAGAATACATGTTACTACCTGTGACTACCTGTATGACTAAATATGTGTGAATATTGTATGTCGTAATATAAATTGCATGCTTTTTTGTATGCCTTTTGCAAAAATTTTTGGCGCCAAGGGCTGACCTGTCTTGAAATTTGACTGACAATGCTTCTGTCTCTTGGTACGTCAAACAATATCATGTATTTCGTATTCAGACTTGTGGTTCTCAACTTTTTTGTAAACGGGTTTAGTAGAACAAGTATAACACTAAAGCCCATATGATGAGACAACTTAGTGAATATTTTATGAATTAACAGTCTGGCTTTTGGGTTTGATTCTCTAAAGTTTAGATGGTCGTCTAATATTAAAAAACATGGGCTGTTGATATCATCTAACAATGCTTTAATGTTATTTATATCTGACACTAATGTAATTTCACTGTTCGATGCAAAATCAATGCCAGAAAACTGTTCTGGTTTTGTATGCACACTAACATATATTACTTTATTTATTTTTTCAGTGATAATTTGTTTTTGGTGCTTAACAATTTCTAGACAGAAAGTACTTTTTTTTGTTGAACTAGGGCCATATATCATAGCAGTAAAAGGATGAATTAGTCTAAAGTCGACGGAATTAGCTGTTGACATTTTAAAATCTAAACTGCTACTGACAAAAGTTTTTACATTTACTGCTATTTATAATAAATTTGTGTTAAATGTTTTGTAAAGTAAAGCTACACTTCTTACACAATATTATAAGAATAATAGAAGTACATTATTAAACTATGACAAAACTCTGGACACGAAACTTTAAATGTATTAGACTGTAAATTAGGCTGTACGCTATATATATTTGGTATTACACTAGGGATCATTCCTTAGGAGTTTCTTACTTTTCTATCATTAACTAATACAGAGCTTGCGAATATACTCAAAAAATCTTTATAACTAATTCCTAAGGCTCTACAGTAGAGATAATATACACAATACATTCCGCACACTGTTGATCCGCCGCTTTGTAGCGCTGTACAGTTTTCAGCTAGCATATGGTTCCCTGGTGATTATTGATGATGTAAAATGTTCTACTTTTATTAAATTGATGTTCACCATGTACGTCAATGCAGTAGAATTCCAATTTCAATGTACGTCAACACAGTTAAAATTAATTACAATTTACCGCAGATTTGCGTCTTTCTTAAGTACTGCGTCAATTGTATTTACCTTTAAAATAAGAAGCAAACTCCTATTATGAATTCAGTTATGATTCTGTGTTTATTGTAAAATAAAACTCTCAAAAAATCTTACTCCTCTCTCTCCAGTCTGAGACCCTCTCAGTTTCAATCTTTATTTGTTTACCTACCAAAAGTCGATTTTCACTCTGTGACATCTAAAATATTTGAAGAAAATATTTTATAAACCATTCGAGGAATTACTACAAAGGCAGATACGACCTACCGTATTTCTGTTCATGGCTCTCCCGATACGAATCGAACTCTAAGTGAATTTTAAAAGTTCTACTCTGTGAAAAATTAAAATTTAACAGTGAGTGAATTGCGAATTTTTCGAAACCCGCGTATACTGCATCCACGTCCAAGAGAGAAAAGCACTGAATTTCTTCCTCTGTATATCCCGTGTATATACTCTCGTATTCGTCTCCGTATCCGTATTGTATTGCCCTAGTAGATGCGTTCCCTACTACCTGGCCTTTATCGTCTCGTTTCGTTTACGTGTGTCTAGTAGATGCGTTTCCTACTATTTGGCTTTTCTCGTCTCGTTCAGTGTATCCGTGCTACACTTCTCTCGTTTCCAATCGCGTATACAGTTCGTGCTTCGCCTGTGCTATACGTATCCGTATGTACTACTCAGTCATAAGTACATTCATCGATTGTTTGATGCACTCTTCGCGATTTTGTGTCAATGCACCAAGAAACCTTTGTCTCTTCATCCTCCGCCGTGTCGGAACTTGGTGACATTTCTGAAATTATTTCACGCGATCCCCGTTTAGTGCAACAAATACATACCATCCGTAAGCACGCCGCCCGCGCTGCTCTCATTATTGACAGTGTTGAAAAATTACCTACCTTGACAGACGACTGTCACTGTGTGCCCTTTGACGTTCACGCTCCCAGTGACACAGTGCTCGAAACCCATTACGGCCTAGTCAGGCAATATTAAGTGGACCACATCGACTTGTGCCCCCACGACTTTGTGAAATCGTTCACGCGCCGTCTCCGGTACCGACTACAAGAAACTGAGCGCAACGCTAAACAAAACGCAATCGCCGTTCAACTAGCTGAGGCCCGCCGTGCGGCAGAGCAAACCCGTCTAGATTCCGAAAAACGCATCCACGAAGCTGAGCTCACAAAAGCCTATCAAGCCAACTTGCGCAAACCCTTGTACCATCCCTGTCTTTCCTCCATCGGAAAACCAACCGCCCAGCCTACTGTCTACTGTTACCATCACGGATTCATCGCTTGTGGAGACACTGTGAACTGTTCCTGCCAAGGCAAATTGAGTGCTCCTTCCTCCGTGTCGACTCCTTCGTCCGCTCCCGCCAAACGTCGACGTGTGTTAAGTTCTGGCGAGTGCTCTTCTAGTGATTCGTGTGATCTCGGATCCCTATGAATCAGCGACCACTATTGGAACTAGACCCCTTTCGTACCATTCTACGTTACATATACCGACGTTTTAATTGTGATATCGGCCAATGAGCCGATTTTGTGCTCCATAACTTACCCGATTCCGAACAGCCCCGCCCTACGTAAGGCCGTAAGCACCTCAGCGACACCCGCTGGTGCCCGTGTCAGCAGTGGGCGCCCCGCCTTCGCGAGTTTAATCGCACCTACGTGGTCGTGAACAATTACTGCGTGATTCCAGCCCCTCCGACCGGCACTCCGTGTAGTCCACCGGCATCACCTACCACAGCACCGGCGTCTCCCACACCCGCTTTGACCTCGTTCTCTCCTAACGGTTCGTACGCTGACCCAATCATCCTGGACTAAGCACTCCGCTTAGTGTTTCGTTCCCCTTAGTTTTCGTCCACCTTCCCGTCCGCCTCCCACCCGGGGGGCCAGTGCCTTTGCTCAGCCGAGTGACTGTGCGCATTACCAGTCCCGTCTTTGTGGATACACTGGAAACTTGGGTGATCTCAACATTCAACATATATATAGTGTACTGCCGTGTCAGGCACTTTTCTTTTCGCTTGGGAGATACCAACCCCATAAAAGGTTAGTACACCGTTACACTATATCTCTCCTACCCAATTTAAAACCCTCCTTCATTCCTTTGGTACCAATATATACTACGAAAAGGGTAGACCCACAAAATACTGATTACCTGTCGTCAATTCGTAACGCAAAGGTAGGACTCAGCCGTTGACTGCAGCCAATGACGCTACTGAGGTAGCTAATCTGGGTGGGTCAAGTGTCTAGTCTCTTCACAACCTCGAACCTTGACAAAGGGATTGGATGTATTAGGGTCCCACTCCTTGGTTTATTGGTACATGCCCTCTTTTCAAAACAAAACGCCCTCAAAGTGATCCCTTAGTGCTACAGTAATATCATCATGGAACATGCAACCTGGTGCACCCCCCACTAATCCCCCACGCCGCGAATTACGAAGTAACTTGAATTTAAAAAGTGAACGCAGTCCCCAAGTGCTAGCGGCTGCACTAGAATATCGAAAACGAACCCGTAGAGCGAAAGTGCCAGCAAGTGGAAAATCGAACAAGCTTAAATTTAATCAATTGGTCAGTGAAGTTAGAGGCCATTTTGACGCTGAATTTGTCGCCTATCCTTACCAAGGACACGAACCCGAAAGTGTAGTGCTCCGTGCATTCTCAGCCCATCACCCTTCTACAGAAACTTCGCTACAACGATTCTACGAGTATCTTCTATCCTGGGAAGAATTCTTGGACCAATTTAACACTTTTCAATTGTCTGAAGCAGATACCTCATTAAACGTCACTGTTTTAGAGAAACCTACAACTCCTCCTAAAGACGGAAAGGACAACGAACCTGCTTCTCAACGTAAACCCGATACACCGCGTCCTCCACCATTTGAGCAATCTTCCCCATCCAGACCTGAACAACCAACTAGTAGCAGTACCCCAGTGCGCGACAATAGGTTCTTCAACCCGGATTCCGGATACCTATCAAATTTACATATCCAATCCATTCCCAGCTACCGGACAAGCGAATCCGACACATCAATCGGAGATCAAGACACGCTTGACGGCGACGATTTCGAAGAGACTATTACACCTGAAGTAGCTCAAACGGACAGTAACGACTCTCCTGCGCCCTTTACTTCAAACACAAACGAAAACAATACTGACGCCAACGGTAGTGATCAACCTCCTCCCTCTCCAGGCGAGCACAGGAACGAGGATCACAGTTTCCCGCCGGACCCACACAACGAACACAGGGACGAGGAACCAAATCCCCCGCCAGATTCAAATAACAGTGAAAACATTTCCAACACTACGATGTCAGCTACTAAAGCCGATCACATTGCCCTCCGGCAATCATTGCTTACCCGACTCGCGGCCTACCAGGATAAGTTAGATGCACACTTTGCAACGCCCTCTACACCCCTAGCGCCCGTCGAAGTTGAACTTTTCATACAGGATTTCAAAGACATGGCACCTGACATTGCCAATCAACATCTTGATTGCTATCGATTATATACCAATGCTAGTACAGGATCTGAGGCAGAACAAACCGCACAGACCACAGCATTCAATGCCCACAAACCTCTAGACGAAGCTTATAACAGGGCTAGATCGGAAATGTGGACCATAGCCAAGCTATATCAAGCACAATTAGCCGCGACTCCTACAAGCAAATTGGACACGCCAAAAATCAGCTTGCCTAAATTCAATGGGATGCACAACCAATGGCAAACTTTCAAAGCCCAGTTCAACGCCATTGTGGTAACCGCCGCTAATTATTCTCCAGTTGATAAAATGCGTCTTCTGGCTGATGCATTGCGTGACGGTCCAGCCATTTCAACTATCGCCGATCTTCAGATTACCGAAAATAATTGGACCATCGCATGGGAACGCATGGAACAACGATATGACAGCGCTATGGAAGCGTGTCAACAGGCCATCCGTCCCTTATTGCAATTTAAAAGTATTCAAATGCAGACCTCTAACGGTCTCCGAGCTCTCATAAATACAATCCGAACGACCAGAGCTCAAATACAAGAAATTGATCTTGGTAACGTAACCGAGGCAGAAGTTTTGTAATTACATTTCGCCTTGGCGAAACTCGACACTCGTACCATCGCTAAATTCAATCATTCACTACCTGATTCAAAGGTACCCAAGCTCGACGTGATCCTTTCGTACCTAGAAAAACAGGCCAAAACCTTAGGCGTTACTCAAGGCATCAAAGAAAGTAGTTCCACTTTGGCCATGAGCCAACATTCTCGTCATTCTCGCGAACGAAGCGATAAGCGAGTAGTGTTCCATATTGGTTCTGGAAATGATACAGACGGGTATTCCTCTGCTGGGTCGCAGGCCAGTCAAACATCTCAAAGTTCCACCACATCTTGGAGAGAAACCCGTCAGAAAAAACGTCCGTCGGTGAAAACTAAACGTAAGTTAGTAAACACAGTTACTCGTCGCAACTCCAGCCGATCCAAGTCTCCGGCGAAACCATTGATGCGAAAACGGAGCAAGTCACCCAGAGCCCGACCTCAATCCCCTAACAAAGCGTGGGCTACCTTCACTTGCGCATTCTGCAATCAGAATGGACATGGTTTGTTTCAATGCCCGTTATGGGACAAAGTAACTGTGCATAAACGTAAGGAATGGGTTTATGCAAATAAGCGATGCACCAATTGTCTCGGAGGTCACCCCACCGAAACATGCAAAAGTACGAAAACCTGTCGCGTTTGTAATCAGCATCACCACTCCAGTCTGCATTCGACTTCCGCTGTCAACTTGGTAGTAACAACCGTGCAAGATAACACTATTACTACCTGTGCTGAACATTCTCAAGGGTTATTACCAACCGCAGTGGTCGACATTCTGTATAACGGAAAGAAAACTGTAGCTAGGTGCCTCATCGACACGGGTGGTAACAGCTCGTTCATAACCGAAGAATTGGCTACTCGCATGGAGTTACCGTTATTGCCCACATCTCAAAAATTTACAGTCGCTGGGGGAGAAGCGTTGCCCGCGTTAGGTAAAACGCAAGTCACGCTACAATCACAAGTCAAGGATAAACACATGATGCATGTAGAAGTATATGTGATTGCCGAAATCACAGCTGAAGTTCCTAATTCTCCGATGAAACCGGCCGACTGGGCCCACCTCAGCCAGCTCCCATTAGCCGATCCTGAATTTTATCGGCCGTCCAAAATTAATATGCTGTTAGGGGCTTCTGTCATTAAAGAAATTCTGGAATCCGGTGCACGTAAAATCACCGGACCACCCGGGACACCTAGTGCTTTAGAGACTACACTGGGATTTTTAGTTCTTGGAAAAACCACCGCGTGTCCCACGAGTCGCAATCTGGTCAACGTAATTCAGGACGTACCCTTCAATCTTGAAAAATTCTGGGAAGTCGAAGAACTCCCGTTTCAAAATATGTGGACGCCCGAAGAAACTAAATGTGAAGAGCATTACAAAAAACACACTGTTCGACTCCCTAGCGGGCAATACCAAGTTCGACTTCCATTCCGCGAGAACCATCCTCCTCTGGGTGACTCTGCCATGCTCGCGATCAAACGATGGGAATCAGTTGAACGAAAATTGGCAAAACAACCTGGAGTTCGCAAAATATATCACCAACAACTTCAAGAATATATTGACAACGACGAAATGCGCGAAGTTACAGGAATCCCTCTTGATGCGCAGCCATTTTACATGATCCCTCATCATGACATTCAGAAAACAACAAGCACCACGACTAAACTACGAGTCGTTTATGATGCTTCTGCCAAAACCAAAACAAGGGTCTCATTAAATGATACACTCATGGTCGGCCTAACGATTCAGACGGACCTTTTCACGCAGTTAGTTAAGTTTCGACTGCGCCGAATCGGACTCATTGGAGACATCAAGCAAATGTACAGACAAATACTGATACATTCCGATGACCAGGCATATTTATGGATTGTGTACAGGGAAAGTCCGTCTCTTCCCCTTCGATATTTTCGTTTGCGTGTGGTCCCGTTCGGAGTATCCTCCTCTCCATTTTTGGCGATTCGTACACTCAAACAGGTTGCTGAGGACGAAAAAGAGAAATATCCCATCGGAGCGCAAGCTTTGTTGCATGACTTCTACGTGGACGATACCATGAACTCATTGGATGATGTCAAATCCGCGAAAGAGGTCCAATTTCAGTTGACCGAAATATTAAAGGGTGCGCACATGCATATTACCAAGTGGGGTTCTAATTCACCCGAAGTGTTAGAAGCCATCCCGCCTGAGGATAGAGAGACTCAGTTACCGTTCAATTTCGACAAGGACGACACCGTCAAAACTCTCGGTCTACGATTGAATCCTGCCACCGATACGTTTTGCTTTAAGGTTACCATCGACCTGGAACGGAAACATACAAAACGAACTATATTGTCACACATCTCCAAAATATTCGACCCTGTCGGTTTTCTGGGAAGCACTATCATTCAGGCTAAAATTCTCATGCAACAGATTTGGCAAGAGGAAATTGGGTGGGACGACACACTTCCTGAAGCCATTTTAAAAACATGGATGTCGTATGCCTCCGCATTGAAGGGACTTGAGAAAATTACTATTCCACGATCTTTGATGTACTTGAACGATGGGGATTGGCAATTACACGGCTTCGCAGATGCTAGCGCTAAAGCATACGCAGCGTGCATTTATCTTCGCGGATGTCAAGGTGACACCATTACATGCCGTTTCGTGGTCGCCAAAACTCGGGTTTCACGTTTGAAATTGGTGACTATACCTAGGCTGGAATTATTGGCTGCGGTTCTACTAGCCAAACTGGTCAAAATAGTCAAACGCGCTTGGAAGCTCCCGGATATTGCCACTCATTATTGGACGGACTCCACCGTTTGCTTAAACTGAATTCATAGCAACCCTAACCGATGGAAGTTATTCGTAGCAAATCAAGTAACTCAGATTCACGCCGCGTCTCCAATCAATTCTTGGCGGCACGTTAAGACGGAAGACAACCCGGCTGACTGTGCATCCAGCGGCCTTCATCCCAGTGAACTGCAAAATCATCCCTTGTGGTGGACTGGTCAAGCTTGGCTGTCTCAACGTTCATATGAATTAAATGACTTTAAACCGCATCCCGTGGTTCACGACGAAGAAAAGAAAAACATAGTGACCGTTATTCGATCTCCAGCCGACGGAGATGCATCGATTCTTACCTATCTATGTCGCTTATCGTCATGGAAAAAGGCGTTAGCAATTACAGCTCTTCTCCAACAGATATACGTCCATAAGTCCTTCAAAGGCCAAGCTGCACAGTTGTACTCAGCCGTTGAAATAGCTGACGCAGAGTCCCGCCTCATCACATGGATACAACATGACGCCTACGCTGACGAAATTCGCGACATCCAACAATGGAAAATACGATCTGGACGCCGTTTTCAATCGACACAAGTCTTCTTAGACGCTGAACAGCGTCTCAGGGTGGGCGGAAGATTGGAAAACGCGGAACTTGCCTACGGAACCAAGCATCCGTTGATCATTCCCGGAGAACACCCACTCATACGGGCAATGATTCAACAAATTCACTATCGACTCGGTCATGCCGGCAAACAAACGGTTCACAACCATATTTGACAAGTTTACTGGATGCCCAATGCAACGAAATATATCAAGTCTATTATCGATAAATGCTTGATATGTTTTCGATTCCGCGCCAAACCAGGAAATCAACTAATGGGACAGTTACCGGCCGCTCGTGTCCACCCTTCGCGACCCTTCCTTCACACTGGAGTTGATTATGCCGGACCATATCTGATTCGTAACTTCTCAGGTCGAGGCTTAGCCAAATTCAAAGTGTGGATTTGCTTGTTTACCTGTCTCAGCACCCGCGCTATCCATCTGGAATTGGTATCAGCTCTATCTAGCGAGCAATTTCTACTGGCCTTCCGCCGGTTCGTCAGCCGAAAGGAAAGACCGTCAGACATGTACTCAGACAACGGAACCAATTTCATTGGAGCAAATAATACACTGGTTGCTAATGAAGAAGAAATCGCTCGGCTTTAAAAATAAACCGAAAGAATTCTACCGGATATGTCAATGGAACATATCACTTGGCATTTCAACGCTCCAGCCAACCCTCATGCCGGAGGTGTTTGGGAAATCTGCGTCCGATTAGTAAAGAATTATTTAAACCGGATTCTGCTACATGACAGTTACACCTGGGAGGAATTCGAAACCGTACTCTGCTTCACCGAGGCAATGGTCAATTCCAGACCCATCATGCTAGTATCAAATGATCCTAATGATATGGAACCACTGACTCCTGGACATTTCTTAGTAGGAACGCCTTTGTCTGTCATCCCTGAGCCAGACCTAGGTCATCTTCCGTTGAACCGCCTCAAACAATTCCAACTAATTCAGCGTCGTACGCAAGATCTCTGGAAACGATGGCAGATGGAGTACATTACGGCCCTTCAAACCCGCGAAAAATGGCAGAGTCCATCTACTAATCTTCAACCGGGAGATTTAGTATTGATGATGGAAGACAATCTTCCACCTCTACAATGGAAAACCGGGAGAGTAAAAGCTACTTCACCCAGAAAGGATGGGTTAGTCTGAGTTGTGACACTCGAAACACGAGAAAGATCCACTAACAAAAAGGGAATCGTCAAGATGGGGACAAAGGAAGTCATCCGACCAATCACTAAGGTTGCCAAGTTGCCCATCGAAAACCCTGATGATGTCAACTCTACGCCTTCTCCCACGAAAGATCAAGGAAGCGACAAACAAACGGTCCATCATATAGTGTCCACCTCACTTCGAATCTCCCCCTGGAACTGGATATTAACAAATCTAATATTATTCGCTGCGTTCAGTCCCAAGGGTCACGCTACGATGCAATATGACGTCAATCGCACCAGTAATGTTACTTACATACCCTTAGACATTGAAGATGTAACCCATCAACCTACACAAGCCCTTATCGGAGCCTTTGCCATATTATGCGCCATTTGCGGTTTCACTGGAAACTTGGCCTCCGTTATCGCGATCGGAACCAGTCACAGTCTGCAAAGAAATCCTACAACGTGGCTAATCGTTAATCTGCACCTCGCCGACATAGCGACAAGTGCTTTCTACATCCCTATCAACGCAGTCCGATACATCAACCCCTGGATTCTCAAAGGACCTACGATATGCTGGATGTATCCCTTTATTCACTATGGAATCACGTCAGTAGCCCTAACGACGATCTTAATGATTACCGTAAATCGCTACATACGAGTAGTACATACAGCAGTATATAACACTATGTATACTCTCCGATCTACAATCATGATGATCCTTGGAGCTTGGATATTCTGTTTTGGATTGCTATCTCTACCATTATTTGGAATTTGGGGTAGCATCGGACAACGTGATCCCCCCACCGCCACGTGTACAATCATTCAAGATAGCGCTGGTCGCTCTCCAAAGACAACATTATACTTGTTGGTCATTCTACTCCCAATCATCACCATGATTTATTGCTACGCTCGTATCTTCATACACGCTAAACGATCTCAACAACGAGTCCAAGCGATGGGAACTTCTACTCTACCTCCAAATGATCTGACCAAAACTATCAGTCAAATTTGCGTGAGTTATCTCCTCTGCTACTGCCCAGTCATGATCCTGAAAACCTTTGACACCAATGAAACTCTTCCCAAAATGATACACATTTTGGCTACGCTTCCCATATGGATATCACCGTGTGTTAATCTAGCAATATATGCTGTCCATAATCGAAAATTCCGACAAGCGTATATTCAAACATATCGACTCCATCCTAAGGAAATGAAGAAAACTAGTTCGCTTCGACACACGACCAGCAGTTGGAAACGCACTACTGCTACGTTACTTTTTCTCATAAGTGTTACAGCTGCAGTATCCACACCTGAACCAGACGATCCGTTTGACGAAGAACCAGGGACTTACGATCCAAATCCTGATTACCGCAAATTATTTCCTGATTGTCTACAACCTGGGCCTATACATCATGAAGTTCCAGTCTGCCACAGGAGCGTGCATTGGCTTCAAATCAATTCAACTGGCACTGTGTGCTCGCGACATAAATTTTGCGGCAGACAAATGATAACAGCAGACGGACAGTCCTGCATGGATAGAACAGCGTCATGCCCTGACCAATTATCAACCGCAAACCTGGATGATATTGAGTGTCAGACGCTCGAAGAAGTCATCGATACCACATTATATAATCATCTTGGAACTCTGTCAGATTTTTGTGCAATTGATGGATACACGTTAGCCGGATGCCGACACTTTTCGGAAAAACTGGAGTACGTCCCAATCGCTATACACGATCATCAATTATATCCGTTGGACGCTCTCAACGTGTATCAAGACAAGCAACCCAAAAAATTCAGCTCGTACACTTGTGTTGGCGAATGCACTAGACTCCAATGTCTTCAACAAAAATGCATTGGCGACGTCAGTTTTTGCCTTTATATGGGATGCGCTAAAGCCACGGAATTTGACGCTAATCCCACATGTAATTGTACGTATAACCCTTCCATGATCAAGCATCGCCTTCGACTTAAGGATGGGTATATAACTCCACAGTGCTGGGGCCATCAACTCATGATGGTGAAAAAACGGTATCTCAGTCGAACTCAGGCTCTACATGCATGTTCAGATTGCGAATTCAATTGTACCGCCCGAGGAATAAGTGTCAAGACGCCAAACCATATTCCTAGATATGTTCGCGCTCAACGCAATCCTGGATTTATATTGCTGATTCCCACTGCCAGCTTAACCGAACTGACATTTACCAATCAAATGCTAACGAGTCCGGGTAATACGTCTATTGAAGTATGGTTTACGGATTTCGACCAACCGGTCACCGCCACTCTTACCTGTCCATGCATCCCTATTTGCCGCCTCATTCGTTGTCACCTGTGTCTAGAAAGATGGGGAAATTGGAGATGTTATGGATACTACCAGTGGATATTGTTGTCAATCCTTGGAATTATATTGACCACCATAATTGCGGTTTTGTTGTATGTATCACGTTTGGTATATTGCATTTCCTAGTGGATCAGTTTCCCGTTCCGAAAATTATTCAAGACCCTAATCAATCGATATAGACAACGAATGAAGACGAAACAACAAACCAAGGACGAAGAAATTGGGATGCCTTTACTCAACCCTGAAGCGTCTCTATTTCCACGTTGTAACGTCAACACCCGATCGTCTCGCTCAAGACGTCTGTTGTTTCTGCCCGCAACTCAAGTGACTTTGCTACTCATCGTCAATTGCGCGTCGATCAGCTACGCCTGCAGTAACAGCGCCAGCATGGCTGCCGCCACTCGGGAATGCCACACAGTAGGCGACGTGACCACATGCGCCGTTCGTCTCAATACTAGGTTAGCACTATCCCCTATCGGACAGAGCAGTTGTCTTAAGATCGACAATCAACATGGAACTGTACTCGGAACCGTCACCATCGAGACCAAATTCGTAGCTCTACAATGCGAGAAACAGCTACTCTATTATGTTCCGAAACCTATTGCTAAATGCATCGACTCTGTGCAATGCTGGAACCCAGATTCATCTGCCCCATGTCACGGCGACAAATGCCAAAAATTTGGAGTAAATGATACTCTGAAGCAATTCAAATCGTCCGACACGCACAAAGGATGGGCAGATTGCCAGTACTTAAAGGCTCCTTATTGCTATTGGCCATTCGTGGAAGATTGTCATTTCATCAAGATGTATCTCGATAATCCCACAAGTAAAACTTACGCAGTCTACAATTGTCCTAGCTGGAAGTTCTCAGTTGAAGTCACTATAACATCCCATCTGGGCAATACGACGTATACGAATACTACTCGTCTATCAGCCGGAGCACCGTTACGCCTCCACGGAATTGATTTCAATCTCATTTCCGTCTCAACCCCTCCGATGCCAATTTTGAATGAATGCATCATAACAAAAGGGAATCATTCCGCTTTAACCCCATGCAACGACCGCGGAGATGATAGCCTCAATAGAATTAGGGAAATCACTTGCGACACCGAAAAGGACGCTCAAACGATCAGTCCAAATTGCCATTCCAACGACGACATTATCCGGGCGATTATCGACATTAACGGAATAAAATTTATTGACTCCCTTGTTAATCCTGACAAGGTCATGAAGATCAAACCACTGCCATTACATCTCAAAACAGGAGTACTCGTCCCTCGGTCAGATGCAATCGTCTTTGAAACATCAAGCAGTGCTTTACTCAAAATTCAGATTTCGTCCAAAAACCTCAAACTCGTAAAGGAAGTGCAAGATAATACTTGCACCGCTGAATTTATAAAATTAACCGGATGCTACCTTTGTGTTGTTTCCGCAACCATATTTCTTCAAGGACAAGTCGACACAGGATCTAGTGTCGCTATTCTCCAATGCGACCATTTTTTCCTCCCTGTCCATCTTACCGAGAACCGCACTACCTTGCAACTTTACGTGAACTTCGATGTGCCTGAAATCGACATGTTGTGCACCCTCAAATGTGCCCAAAACGAAGTACCCATTCACTTACAAGGACATTTAGATTACCTTGCTAATTAAGCTATTGAAGACCAACACTTATCGGTGTCCTACTCTCCTAGCGTCAGCGCTGGCGGATTTCATCTTTTCTCGTTGATTGGATCCGGTCTCATTGCCTGGATTACTCGCGGCGCCATCGCTTTTGCCCTGTTGATCGTCATAATCTTTACAGCCATTGGTAGCTTTAAGCTCATTATCAACAAGCTTGTGTAGCCATGAGTATTTTGATCTCCTTGGTAGATCAACGCCGGGGAGAATGAAGAATTATGTATCTTTCTGCAAGATTGACGCATGATTGCTCCCAATTAGTCATAATACATTTTTCTCCTAATTCTTCACTTTCTGTAATTTACGGGCTGACGCCCAATATTAATATTATGCAGTGCTATTCATAATCATTTCACACGTCAGTACAGACGGAAATGCTCCCACAACATGAACCTCTGGACGTCAAGTCCATCTCCTTCCAGGAATCATCGTTCGCGGTTTCCTTTCCTTCGCTTGGCGCATTTCCGCCGCTTACCACAAATCACAAATACATTTTATTAATAATGATTATTGATGATGTAAAATGTTCTACTTTTATTAAATTGATGTTCACCATGTACGTCAATGCAGTAGAATTCCAATTTCAATGTACGTCAACACAGTTAAAATTAATTACAATTTACCGCAGATTTGCGTCTTTCTTAAGTACTGCGTCAATTGTATTTACCTTTAAAATAAGAAGCAAACTCCTATTATGAATTCAGTTATGATTCTGTGTTTATTGTAAAATAAAACTCTCAAAAAATCTTACTCCTCTCTCTCCAGTCTGAGACCCTCTCAGTTTCAATCTTTATTTGTTTACCTACCAAAAGTCGATTTTCACTCTGTGACATCTAAAATATTTGAAGAAAATATTTTATAAACCATTCGAGGAATTACTACAAAGGCAGATACGACCTACCGTATTTCTGTTCAATGGGTAATACTCGAAGGCATCTTAAACGCTAACGTTAGTTAGATGCAACTTGTCCAAAATAAGGTTGCTCTGAATGGACTTTTGAGAACCCTCGTAAATTGTAGATTTATCATAAAATACTGGTGTGGAATTCATAATGTGACAGAGCTATAAATTATTTGTTGATATTGCTTCGTTGTAGGCTAACCGGTGAATAAAGTAGAATTCAAAAGACACTACTTTATAAGTCATTTACGTCTGTATGCTTTTTTTCGTCTTCCCTACCTCCTCCACGTTGCTTAGTATGCTTAGTTGGATTTTGTCTACCGGTTTGCGCACGCATACGGTGACGAACGTATTTTTTCCTTGATCCGCCAGACTGTTGTTTTCTACGACATACGCAGCGTCCTCCAGTCTGAGTCTTGGCAATGCTGCGTTTTGCAACCTTTGTATTTTTTTTGAGCAAGCTGCACGGCGATGAGTTACACGGCACTTGTGATAATTTGGACGGCGCTTTAATGGCTGCCGAATTCTGAGTGGAACTAAATTTTGGGTATTTTCTAGATCTATTTCACTGTTTGCACTGCTGTCGGCAATATTATCTAGTCCAACGCCGACTGTATTTTCTCCAGTTCGCATTTGTTCTTTTTCTCGAGTCCTAATAGTTTTAATTGGTTAAATTGTACAGTATTCACTAAGTAAACTATCGTTTAAAATGTCCTCGTACACGATTTAGTCTTTATCACCAGTGTTAGATTCGTAAACGTTTTTACACACAAATGTTTTCATGATTTACATCATGTTTGATTATTTTGTTACTAAATTAAAGCACTGCACTGTTGTTTAAAATAATTTTGCAAGTAACCTGGCTGACGTTGTTGTTGCTTGGAAGTTGAATTAGGAATGATTCGCAAATGCCAAAAAATGTCTTTTTATAATAAATATTCAGTTTATACTTTCCGAGGCTTAAACTGCAGTTCAATAATAGTTTGCTAGTTTTCAGAAAGTGTGACAAGGCTTCTGTATTCGTTCAAAAGTGTTATTTGTCCCTGCTGTTTAGAGGCAAATATAATATTGGCAAAAAGTTGTGTATCGTCTCCTTATTATACTCGCTGGAAATGTCTACTGATCGCAGCAACAATAGAGCATTGGTAGCGTAGATATCGTGTTTAATCAAGTTGCATGTTATAAGCATTCGCTTAGCTGGTTCATTGTGTTCAGGCTCAACATCCTCATCCAATTCTTCCTTATCCTTTTCTTGTTCTTCTTCTTTTGCTAATTCTTGTTTAAGTTGCGCAGATTCACTAGCTTTGAATATAAAATTGTCATCAAAGCCAAAAAATTTATTACCAAGTACTGGAAGCTGGACTGTAATATCTTTTCTTAGGTCTGGTATACTAAAATGCCCATCAGCATCTTTAAACTGCACTCGCGTATCTGCCCACAAACTAGCTAACAAAGTTCGGTTAATTTCGTGTATGACGTGATCTAAATCAAGTTCTTCTAGTTCTTTCATTGGAACAAAGTTTGCATATTTCTTAAAAATGTGTAAGTCCATATATTCATAGTCTACGATTTCACTGTACTTCTCCTCGTCAAAGTCAAACTTAGACTCGTAGACGCCATTAAAGAACTTGTCGTGTTGCTGTAGTACTAAACACATGGCAATAGAGTCAGGCAAAACCACATACCCGTGCTAACTGCATTTAAATGTAAGCTTGCACTTTGTGTTACTCTTATCAAAAGGAAATTCAATCTTTAGCTTCAAGTTATAAAACTCTGGGTTTGCCATCTCAGTATTAAAACGCTCAAAGAATTTGCAAAAATCTGAGTCAACGTGGTTATTTTCTTTTCTAAACATCATAATGTTTTCAAAACACTGGTATAGCTGTATAACATTGTCTATATTTTGAAACGTTTTAGCCCCAAAATTAAAAAATGTGCCTATTGGAATATTATCCAAGTCTAATTGAAGTACATTTTTATAGGGCAGATGGTTCAACTATAACATTGTTTGATGGAAACAGGTTCTGAAAGAACATATGTATATTTTTAAGATTTAAACTTAATGCGCTTTGTGCAACGTCAAACGGCATGGTGTCTTGGTGCAGCCTTAACTTTGAAGTAAGTGCACTTATGAATTCTTTTGATGTCGTATCTATTTTTTTGTAGTTAAGAAATTCCCTTATAGTTGGTTTATAGTTTGGAAATAATTTTCTATTCGCTTCTACGTCCACGGCGACTGTGATTCGCACTTTTTGTGCTGGTGGTTTCTGAACGGGTTTTATTATAGCATGTTGTGGGATGAAAGTATACCTGAGGCTCACAAGTCCGACGTCGTAATTTTCAAGGTTTATGGGTGTAGGGAGGACAGCAACAAAGTTGGACGGGGTGTTCCCAGTATAAATATTGTTTTGCTAGTCACTATTTATTGTTATGTAGATATTTTCTGTACCTGCTGGGTCTGGATCTAATGGGAAACAGCAATGTTTGTCCAATCTTATGCGTTTGTTGTTGATATGCTGCTTAATAGCATTGGTAAAATATGGAATAAACGGTGTAGAATTCATGTTTAATTCTCAATCGATTCTTCCACTTTACTGAACTCTTCTTTAAAGAACGATCCAGTAATGCTGTTGTAATTTAAATCTTCCAGTTAGTATGTTATTGGTATGGTTTCCAAGTTGACAGCCCTCACAATGAACAGTTCAACACTAAAGTTCTGGTTGTAGCTCGGGTAAAGGATAGAAGTACAATTATTCGATTGCTTGCAAGTCTTTTTATTTATACAATTTTCATTAACTGTTATTTTAACTCACGTGATACGCTATATTATACTTAAATTTCTCTAATGTTGAATTTGTACGGCTTATACGCATACGGTCGCCAGGCTTGAACACTGGTCTACGCTTTGTAGTGTCGTTAATTAGGTCTAAGTACGTGGTTCTCCATTCATCATTTTCATTCAAACTGTTAACGCTATTGGGTGACATCCTAATTGCAGAATGAAATGTGTTGTTGTACGTTATTACAAATGCAGGAAATATTTTAAGGATGCGGTTAGTTTGCTTTTCAGTTGTATACCTTGCCACCTTCTCAAAAATTGTCCTAAATAAGCAAATAAATACTATGTTTTAGTATGTGCATGCACCTAATATTCAGTATAAAACATTATTTTTGTTGTTAAATGTGTATATAAGCTGACCTTATGACTCTTTTTACCATACCTGATTTAGTTTTACCATAGGTATTATAGTATTTTATTCTTTTGCTTTTTAAAAACTTTCGAAAAGACTCGGCTCGAAATTCAGTGCCTACAAGGAACAAATTGGTATATTTATATTGTAGTTAGCCATATATACGTTTAAACTGGATTTATATAAAACGTTTGAGTTATTTGTATGCTACCTCATTAACCTAGTTGAGCTAACCTTGATCTGTAAATAAATAAATTGGTGTTATTTTTGCTACTTAAAATATACTTTTCCCAGCTTCGATCACTGTGTCTTTTGTTCTTTATAAATCTGCAATACAGTTTCTTGGAAAATGCTTCGATGCAAAAGAGTATGTTTTCATATCCGAAATTTGCTTTTGCTAAGTTTTTACCTAAAATCTTTAGATCCACGCAGAATATTTCTCCTGTCATGTATATATGTTCTTCTGCGTTAAAAGTTCTTTCTGATAAGCCTGTGTACGCTAAATAGATGCAGTTGGCCTAATTCCTTGTCGACTTGTTTCTTATCGTAAAAACGCCTATTGTTTTTTATGAAACTGCTCAGAGCAGAAACCGAGCCTCTGAGTCTTGAATTTCAGTATGATCTACGAATTTCTGCTATTTCTATAGATACAAAGGTTAACGACCACCACTGAGCTAGACGTGAATAATACTGCGAGTTGAACTATGAAACAACACGCTTTAAAATAAAAATACTTTTGTTTTCATTGCTTTAATTAAAGAATAAAATTAAAATATTATCACTGATATTTAAAATGTTGAAACTTTAAAAATTTAAAAGGATAAGTTTTATTTAATCTGACATCAGACTCAAAGCACTTTAACTTTTGACTTTTTCAACAACTAAAAATTCAAAAAAAACTAAAACAAAATCTATAGAAAACTGCAAACGCCTACTGTAGTTACTGCCATGTTTTATGATGTAAGCAAGTTCTGCGCACACATAGTGAGATTAGCTCACGTTTGGTGGTTACTTGGCAGGTACAAAACATGTTACAACAAAATATAATTTATATTAATTATTTGTGTTGCTTTTTTAATATTTAGAGTAATACGTTTTTAAATGTACCTGTAAAGCAGATTTTGAATTGTACATTCAAAATTAATTTATTTGTAAAAACTTTAAATACATGTCTAGTTCAAGTCACACACAATTTAAACAATAATGGTCATTGAAATCTTATTCTAGCAAAAAGACAACAGTTTTTCGATTTATTTAAAAAAAACCTTATTCGTTATAAGAAATCCCAACAAAAAGTTTTCAGAGTTAAAACACAAGTCAGAATAAAATATATCGTATTTTCAATTTATACATGGTTGTAGGATCCGTCCTACCCTGACGTTTTCTACCTGAACTTTTCCTACCCAAATTTTCCATACCCAGAGCCAATCTAGAGCTTTTCCTACTCATGTACAAGAAACAAAACTACACATCACGCAAAGATGTACTCACTACTTTTGTATTGTATTTTAATCTTAAGGTGTTTTAAATACTAAAAGTATAGATTTTCTCGTAAAATGGTTTTAACTGTACCGCAGTTAATTTCCACTAATTCTAAAATTAGAAATGTCATGCCATTAGATTTCATTCCTAACTTGTTGATTTAATTTTTATTTTAACTATATATTTTTTTCAATGCATTGCATATTTCTGTGACGTTACCACTTAAGAAGAACGTTTTAGTTTTCAGATAGTATGTTTGAGGTTGCGTTCTTGGACCTACAATTACAGTGAATTTTATTTATATTACTAGATATAAGGAATAAAACTTTATTATAGTGGGATCCGCCAGAATAGTGATTGTGTTTTTTTTTTCAAAACTTCAAAATCTGTACCTTTGTAAATTAAGCCATATCTCCCTTTAATTTAGTACAACCGTTCAGTCCTATAAAATAAAATAATTGTAGTACATATGCATATTGCAGATGCTGTCAAATGGTTTTAATCTAAAGTAAGAGCTGCAGTCCACGATCCACAATGCAATAATGTAATAAGTATTTGTATTTATTGTAAGGCACACAGTCAATGGAAGAGTAGAACACAGTAATGGAAATGGGAATAAGATATTATATTATATGCTATCTGTAGTCATGTTATTACTCTATTCAAATCACTATTTTAAAATTTGCAGTATTGGAAATCTTGAAAGCCACACTATAAAATTTAAAAAGTCTTTGTTGTACTTTTTCTCAGTTTTTGAATTTACCCATCAATGGGATATCGTGAGGTAGGTGTTGGTGAGAACAGTAATAACTATTTAAATATAGGAGAGCACTCTGTCGTTTGACCATTTTTTACGTTTAACACTTTTATCTTTTAGCCAATAACGTCATTAAATTCAAAATTTTTAAATTTTCACCTTTGCAATTAGCTAACAGCTGGATAAATAATTTAATTCTTGCAATTTTTAAATATTTTAGATTTAAAATTGAAATATAATCATATATTATAAAAACAAAATAAAAAAATATAGTAATTTCATTAAATAATTCGGCTGCAAAATTATTAGGGTTCGAAGAAAAGTTTTATTAAATTAGCCTAATGTTGTCGTGTAACCATGGTTACACTGCAGCTAATATGCCCAGTTCCAGCCACTAATTTTATGTATACACTACAAAATATAAAAACAAATATATAGTATGAACACTATGTGTTGCGGCATTCAAATGTTATTACTTGGTCTCTGTCTTTCATTTTCTTACTTGCACAAGCACGTTTACGAGTAACATGCATATTGCAGTTGAATCGCTTTGTGTTGGCTAGATTAGGATCAGCAATGAATGTGAAAGATGATGGGATGAATTAAATAGATTAATTGTGTGTTTGAACGTATGGTCGACTTGTTTATCGTAAATTAATGTGGATGTGTAAATGTAGACTTGTATATTTAACAACAAGAAAAAACTACTCATTTATTTACACAAGTAAACTTACGAAGAAATAACGAAGACTTAATACCAAGAATAGTTGAGCTGATTGCTCTAATATTTAAGTTTTACAGTTTACAGACTTCTAACAGAGCTCGATTTAGACAGGTGAGTTCGCTGCAAGATCAAGATTGCAAGTGATTTAATACATTTTTTAACTTTAAATTAAAACTTCATAATAAAGAAACTGGAAGCGGGATAAATGTTGTTACATGGGAATAATTTTTGTACTAAATTATAAAGATAGACAGACAAAAGAATAAATCTAGGTCGAGAGTGGAGGAAGACAGCTAGAAGCTGTCATGGAAAAATACAATATTTACATTAACATTTTTAGGAGATGAAAATAAAGTATCAGTCCTAGGCTCATCAAGTCAGTAGAGTACCTTAATTTAAATATATTTACATCATAGAAAATGCGCACAGATAATGCGATTATGTGCCGAGAGCATGTAAAACTAATTTAAAGCAACACCGCATTTACATTTTCAATGTGCACCCTCCTACCAGACATGTAAACATAATTTACGGCAACACTGTATTTATAATATTTGCCTTGCTTACGTAGTCACTGCATTTAGTGGCAAAACACGTTCTATCATCTACAGTTATCTGTATAATGTCATCACGCTAGCAACTCATCGTGTCACGTCACAGAAAAGTCTTATTATTAATATTCGTAGCTTGGGAGGAAATAAGAGCCAGTTTTATGTTCCATAATGAAATTAAAACCTAAACAATAAACTCATACGATTTTTTGAATTTACTCCTTACTGGCGTGTCGTTGAATACGCAGATGTTGTAAACTGGTTTTAGAAAATTTAATGTTTTTGCACTTTTTAAATTTATTCACGTTTTATTTATTTTGCTTTTTAAACAAATTACAGCCTTAAACTTTAAATGTTTAAAACTTTAATGTCCGGATTGGTTGTGAGCTGGATAAGTAGAATATTTTTTTTAATTACAAATATTATAGGAATTGACGCTGAAAAAAAACAACAAGAAAATCGGAACTAATAAACAAAATAAACTGCTTTCGATGGATATTCATGTATCTCAAATTTTTATACGACACACTACTATTTAAGGTTATTGATCTGATACGATTTACGTTTTACAGATACGTGCAGGAGTTTTGCTCATTTAACTTTAAGAAAAATTTAGAATATTAAATTCGAATGAAATTGAGATAAGTCATTTTGCAACTGAACAAATAAACTAGCAGAAGCTACCAGTAACATTTACAAATATTGTGATACGAATGATTGGAAGGTATGAGTTAAAGCAGAGTAGTTTATCATGCAAAAAAGGCATAAAAACTGAAAAATCCGAATTTACCCGGGTATTACTTTTTAATCGGTGTCAGAATTTAACAGGCACGTAGCTACTGTTATTGTCTACCTATAGAAAAAAACTGTATTTTGATACGTCAACTAAGTTTTGAGCTATTTAGATTGACGCTAAATAGGAACTGTATCGGGTAGATCGGTTTGTCCGGCCCGTCCGATCTGCATTTTATTTTTTCGAATTTTCAAGTTCTGTTTTTGCAGATGGCAAGCGTACAAGCTTAAACTATCGATGAAAAATAGTCAGTCCGAAGAAAAATTTAAAGTACCCTAAAATTTACCCTCAAAATAACCCTAAAATTTTCGCGCGAAAATCATGAAAACGGCTATGTCATAAAATAGCCAAAGTTTAATAACGTCTGAATATCAAGTTCAATATACAAAGTTCGTTTAGCAACATTGATTTAACAAGCAGTTTTCAAAAAGTAGGGCTCAATAGGGTATACTCAAAATCTTTATTATTGCGTATTTTTTAAATGTTTTTTGATATTTACGGTTATAAAAATCAGAGAAAAATATTGGCATTGAAAAATCTCAATTTGCCCTATAAACAAAAAAGTGATTTTTTGCTAGAGCGAAAATGAAAAATTCGTTTTGCACCTAAAATAACCTATATTTTATTGAGTCTGAATATCGCGTAGAAA
Source organism: Dicyrtomina minuta (assembly GCA_949802685.1). Classification (NCBI taxonomy): domain Eukaryota; kingdom Metazoa; phylum Arthropoda; class Collembola; order Symphypleona; family Dicyrtomidae; genus Dicyrtomina; species Dicyrtomina minuta. Next base: position 44,853,125 of record OX461809.1, on the reverse strand, counting down.
CTAAAAATTTCTAATGGCAACACAAAACGTTTTATAACTTTTGGGAGCGCTATTTTTACAACTATTCACACAGTCCATGGTGGATAAAAGGCCTAAAAGCTCAATTTTGTATTTAGGTAACTTTTGCATAAGATACTATAGCATGTACATATGTCTTACGAGATGATTGTTTTTGCGTGTTACTATGTCTATGTTACATAGTTCTAATAGGGTATTAATATTAGTTTGATATTTTCCTACATTATTATTTTCAATTTATCAATAATACTTTAATTTTATAATATATAAATGAATTGGTTCACCTCAAGTTTTATTTTTTATTATAATATACCGTAAATTTAAACTTGTTGAGTAAGTATTGTCGTATTTACGGCGATAGTCTGTTCAAAATAAAAATTAGTTTTATTTTCTATCGCTGTTGTAAATAATAATAATTCTTTTTATTTGTACGTTGTACAACTTGCATGCAGTACAAACTTGAGTATTTAGTATTGTACCCTAAGCATCGAGAATGGAAATGAAACTAAAATATATTATCTTTCCTCTCAGTAGTTGTAAATAATATTATTTCTTTTTATTTGTACTCATTTTGTAAGCAGTACAAACTCAAGTTTAAAGTTCTGTGTTGAGAATTATGTTGAGTTTTGTGTATCAAACAGCAAGCAAAGTCTGTATATTGTAATAATATTGTAGGTATTTACGTCAAGTCTGTTGTTAATACAAAACTAAATTAAATGCAGCCAGACTTTTAAATATATTTTTTTTATTCTGCTCTTCCAGTCTTGAGTTCTGCTTGTAGCTTGAGGGAAATTACAGTTTAAGCTGTAGCCAAAGGAAGGCTTGACTTAGGGGTAGGTACTTTTAGCTTGTATCTTCGCTCACACTGAGCACATAATATACCGTTCAATTCTCGTTTATACTACGTCTGCTACCATAAAACATACAGGAGAGTGACGGGTGTATTTTTGTACAGTATACACTCTAAATGAAAAAAACTTTACTCTGCACCTGTATACATTGCATTGACTGGCTACGTAGTCAGTTTATTCCTCCCTATGTCCTGCCCTATTCACCATTCACAGCTGCGGCCGTCTAACTTAAGCCCAGCCCCGTCCACTGTTATGTAGACGGAGCCCAAGTCCCAGTGCCACAAGTACCTGAACCATCTACGTACCTACATGTATGCAATATGCCTATATAAAGGCAATATATCCCTCACAGTTCCTGTCAAAGCATACATCACAATGCAGTACCGCAAGTCCCTATATACTTACTTCACACTTACCAAGCACCTACTAGGTACCTACTGCCAACTACATTCATAATCTGTATTTTATTTATTTATTTTTTATATAATTTTTTTTCTCCATTTGAGTCATTTATTTTTTCGCTTCCCATGCTCAGTATACAACGCAAGGCGAATTCCGATTCAGTAGGAGCTACCTACCTACAACATAGTAGATATATTTATGTACCTAGGAATCTTATTAGACTCAAAGCTTTTATTCACGGACCATTTTGTCAATGTTTGTAACAAAGTTAATAATAGAACTAAACGTATTGGTCGATATAAAAAGAATTTTAACAAATCCCAGCTAAATGTATTTAGTACATCTTTAATTTTGTCTGTTATTGATTATGGAATTATTGTATGGGGAAATATCTGTAATTCTAAAAAACAAAAACTTTATGACTTAACATTTAGAGTCATTCAAAAAATATTTGGTTTACGAGCGAATGGCCTTGAGTCAAAGTACGATCTACTTGAGAATATGAACTGGATGACTACAGAGGAACGCAGAGACCTATGACAAGCCAAGTTTTTCTATAAAAATTATGTGAAAAAAAGTAATGTTATGGGAGCGTTTGATAATAGTGTCCGCTTAAAACAAAATAGAACCTCAAGAGTGCTACGCAAGCCCCTTAACGTCGACCATGGGATCGTTTCAGGAGCCTATGGAAAACGTTCATATACCTACTCTATTGTCGATCTGTTGATCGCTTTCCCTTGTGAAACCCAGGACTCTAATACTCTAGCAAAATGTGACGCATTAGGGAGAAAACATATCTTAAATAAGAGAATCGAAATAGATTTCTGTCGCTAATCAATAAGCTATAAGAGAATACACCATTGTTATTACTATTTATATATTTATTTACCACATATTATTCTACTACTTAATTGTTTTTATAATTCATTTTTCCTTACTATACCATAAAGTGTCGATGCTGAAAACAACTGTAAAGTTAATTTCTTACACTGTAATAAATCAATTTCAATTTCAATACCTACACACAAACACACTTCAATAATAATATTACTATTACTATTATTTGCATGTCAATGCAAATGCAATGCAAATCAATGCCAATCTGCCGGGCTCCCAATACATCCCTTTATATCTGTCCTTTCGTTCCTATCATATCTTCCCTTATTCATTCCTTTCATATCTGCCCATATCTGCATATATATATATCTTCCCGTTCCTTCTTTCCTCCCGTTCCTTCCCGGATATCTTCCCGGACGCTCTCCATATCCTAGCTATTCGGTCTTTTCTCATTCCCAACACCCAAACTCCCCCACCAACCCCTAAACAGCCCTATACTACAACACACTTAGGAATCACTCCATTACTCCAGTAGTCTTAGTGCTACAATATTCATAATGAGACAATAAATCGATTTTATAAATTAAATAGGTAATAATGCAATTGTTTTTAGGTGATATTCGCACAGCATGTTATCACATTGATTTCAGGGAATAGACATGGTGTGGATAGTGTAACACTTTTGGACCAGGTAATAGTTTTTGTCATGAGGGACAAAACCTTTCAAAAATCTTACATTTTAATTTTTTGAATTGAACTTTGCTTTATTACGTAGCTTGTTTCCGTTTTTCAGATATATGATTGATCTGTAACCGTGGCAAATTAAATTTAAAAGCAGACATGTCAGTTTAAAGCGCAATGCAAGTAAATGGCTTATTTTGAATTCTTCATTACCTAAAATATTGTTAAATATTGCATTAGCGGTTTTTAATTTTTGTTTTAAAATATAGCGCTGAAACTTAGCTACAGTTTAACAAAAATTACATGCAGAGGGGTGCAGACAACTTATTTAACCATTTTTAAACTTAATTTTCATACCTCACAAGCAACAACCCCTAATTTGTCCTCATCAACAAAAATGTCTCTGCTGATCGCAGAATTTTGCTTTATGAATTCAATCTGCTTAAGTTTAATTTATGCTATCACCACAATATTTGCGGCACCCTCCACTTATGCCCCACCCCACCCCGGAAAAAGTTAAAACATCTCCTTACCCCAATGTTGTTCACAAATGTACTATTGGTTGCGTTGATTATTTGTACCACTGGCATACCTGTATTTTTAATGCCGGTATTACAAAACGAACTTCTCTACCTACCACTTAACGACCTATCTACAAACAATCTACACTACACACACAATTTGCAATTTGCGGTTGAAACAGTGTCCCTCCAAAGGGTGTTGTTGATCTTCATGATTAATTCAGGTTAAGATGTCTGCAAAGCTTCCCTACTGCGGGAATGCCTTGATCTAACGCTCAGATCCTAGAATGAAGGCACAGTTACTTCATGCCACCCTTAGGGATTAGGTACGTTGTGTTGGTATCTCTTTTGTTAGGTAGAGCAACCCATTGGCTCTATAACCGAGTTAGTAAAGCGTTATGGCAGAAATGCTATTACTCAGGTACACGGAGGGAAGCAAGGTCTTGGCGCTGTATCTAAGAATTTTGTGATAAAGCTTCATAGTTAATTAACTGTAACTTAAATGATTGCTCTGCTGTAGCACAGGAAAGAGACGAGTGAATCATATATTGGAAAAGATGATTATTTGTAAAGAACTATACTAATTCGTACGTAAAAGAACCAAACAGTAACAACTAAGAATCGTCAAGTACAGATAGGTCATAATTATAAAATTTCATTTGTTAATATTTAAAATTTAATGCTTATAGTCATAATTTGTGAACAATGTAATGGATTCAGATGGTAGAGATCTATAGTGTGGGGTTTTTTGTACTACATTCTATAAAGAGGACGAGGCGGTGAATGGGGATGACTATGATGAATTTCCATATTGAAGCGAGTTGGGAATTAGTAGTCTACCAAATCTCTAAATTTTTTTACCGGAATTTCGAACATTCATTACTAGCACTTATAAAAATTGAGTTTTAAGTCCATGATATTAAGAGATACATTTGGAAATAATAATAATTGGGTTTGTAGTCGACTAGAATAAGTTTAGGTATAGTGGAACTTAACTTTATGGCAACGATGCTGTGCAAGGTGGTTAGTCATTTCTCATTAAGAACTGAGCTCATAGTAACAATGAACAAACATTATTCTTCCAACAGCAAGGCGAGCTGTCACTTTTGATCACCATTCAGTTACAAATGAATTGAGATACAGTGTTTGGATTATGAGAGCTAAATGTAAATTTTGTAACTGAAAGAAAATGATAAGAAGCAAATATAGAAGAAAGAGAAATAACTAATATGTATGTATGCAAGGACTGAGGAGTTGAAGGTGAAATGGTGTGAACATTTAGGACTAAAGAATATAAATTGAGTTAGAAAATGTTAAGATGGACAGCCCAAGAGAAGACGATAGGACTAAATCTAGGCTGATTGGTTTGTTCCTGCTTGGTAAAAAAAATGTTTAGAGCATGACGGAACAGGACAGTCATGTTTGGCTAGCAGACGCGATTAGTGACTGACTATAAGTTCATGACCCAGACAATTCTGATTTCATCTTCTTAATGTTTAATATTTTAATAAAAACTAAGAAAAACGGATAAAAACTGAATTATAATTATTTAGGCGACTGAGGATTCATAAAAATGGTGACATAAATTATAGGATGTTAATTAAATATAAAAATATTTAGTTAAGACAACATAGCTTCGTCATGGAGGCTCGATTATAAGTGAGTCCTTGACCAGATGCAGGCGGAAAGAAGGCAAGATATCACTGGCGCTGACATTGAAAAACAGACCATGTATTTAGCCGACTCCGTCCTCTCAATCTGTCGTTACTGTCTCATAATTTTAGACAAAGGAAAGGGAAATTTATTTTACTGAATATTTTGCTTGCAAACGTTAGCTAAAAAACAAAGGGAAAAAATCTAAGGCAAAGAATCAAAAGCCAAATGGGGCAGCAGTTGCGGTCTGCGATGCCGACTCACCGTACTTATAAACATTTATAAAAACAAACTGTACGTGGACGACGACTAAGGATGCAAACCAATGCAGACTTTCAGTCGTTTCTCGCTAATTGGTCTCATGACTGTCAGCTTATAATTTTTCTAAGTAAAGTAGAGACAAAAAATAGAAAATTTGAAAATTGATTTATTTACAACTGGGTTGTGCAGTAAAGACAGCTGCTGCCTGTCTGCTTTCTTGCAAAGGCAAGTAGAAAACGGAGCTTTAGGTCAAATGATAGTGCAAAGCATTACAGGCATTTGGTCGACTAGCACTATTCCCACTCACCTTTACCCCAGTCAAAACATGTTGCATACTTTACCTAAACACAGGACAAAGAAAACTAATTATAAATAATATGAAAAATTAGGACTATAAGAGTGGAGAAACACAATGTTACATTTACGAGAAAAAAGTAGTTTATTGAATGGTTCTGTGTAGAAAGCTTTAGTTTAGAAGTGCTTTAAACAGACACTACCGTAATGAAGACTGTTGGCTACAGAATTTAGGGTGCACCAACCTTGGTCTAAACGTTGGCAACTGAAACTCTCCATCGCCTAATAGGGCCCAGCAGCCAATCTTCAATTTTAGAGAAAATAGAAATTTAATTATACCTAAATTTTACAAATAAGATGACTAACCTAAATGAAAGGAAAAGAATTCAATTAACCACCATTCCCCTAACTTTCTCTTAGGTATCTATCCTAATGAATAGAGATGAGTTCAGAGAACCACATCTCTTTGAGAATTGATAAATGATGAGAAAAAACAAAGCTATAAATTATGATGAGTGAAATTGCTAAATATGATAGCAATAAGTTGAGAAATTACTATACTTATACATAGGAAAATAAGAATACAGAAGACACACTATACGTAATGCAATCTGCGTGAGCTATTAGAATTGAGGGGTAAAAATAACAAGAACCTAAATACTAGAGAGAATAAGAAAACGGAGAACGGAATTTATGTTATTTAAGAAAATGATAATATAAAATGGATTTATTTTCGTCAAGAAAGTCTAAAATCAAAATGAAAACCTAACTAAACTTGAAAGTTTTCGTGAAGCATAATTCCTGACAGCAAAAACTGAATGAAATGATGATTTGATTTTTTAAAACACAAATTGTTTTCGTTCACGTATATCTAGTTACATTCGAGCTTACGTATTTACAATGATCAACTTGGTCATTTGCAGAGGGAAATTGGCTGAAATGATTCGAGTGCATGGATCTAGTTTGGGAGCTGAAGACCTAAGAATTGCAAATTTTGATCTTATTTTCCTACTTAATCAATGATTGATTTTCATCTGTTATATTTTATGATTATTTTGAAAACTTAAATTTATGTATTTAATTTATTAGCAGTTTACAAAGTACAGAAGAACTGATAGCCTTATTTGTATAGGGAGAATAGCCCTATTAATGTATTCCTATTTTAGAAAAAGAGCTATTTAGTGAAAGGATTGTGAGAGTATTGACTAATAGTTGATCAAACTGAATTAGTTTTTCCGTTTTACTGAAAGATTTTATGCGAAAACTGAATTCTAATATATTTTATAATTCACAGATTGGTAGTTAATGGAAAATACTGGTAATCGGTTAGATTGCAATTTTATATTTTTTAAAAAGGTGAAATGCAAAATTTGACTTTGAGTACGTAAAATAATGACAGTGTAAATAATGAGAAAACATAAAATTACTGAGTACATGACGGAGCAGTGAAGCTACTACCGTATTAGTAGGAAAATCTAACAACTATCTACGGAGAGTGTTAGTAGAGAGCAGTAAGAAGGTGCTGCTGCTCGTAGAGAAGTTTAACGTCAATTGTTTAGTGATTAGGTATCTTGAGCACTTGAGGTAAAAATGGAAACTTTAAACTTCCTTTCTGTTTTGTGCGATTAGTTGTGGATTCTGCGGAAAGAGATGTGGACACGCTGCAGTTTTTACTCGAGCGTTTTGGGTTCTTATGGGAATTTATCCAGTCATTTTGTATCTTTTACCTAGAGAAAAAGATGAAGAGCAAAATACTACATACAAAATTATAATATATTTAATAAATTTTTGTAAATGTATTTTGTTTAGCAAGAGGGACAGACAGACGTAGTCGTCAAAAGAAATAATGTTAGAATCGCCAAAAGCGAAATACAGTGAAGCCGCAGAGTCCAAGTATGTTAGTATGTACAGCGTACATACTTGCGCCATAACCATGACCATGACGGTAGCCGTCCTCGTAAAGTAAAATAGAAGATAATGCTGTACACTGTACAGTGAGATGAGAAGTATGGAGATGTAAAAGCTACTAATAGTTAAAGCATGGACTGCCGAATCTTCATATTCACCAGCCCATGAAATAACAGTTCGGTCTGAGAGCTGCTTGAGGAAGCACTGAATCCAAAAGACGTTTTCAGCTTAGAACCTACTGGGAGCTGCTGCTACTGCAGGGAATAGTAGGAGCCACGAGGACTAAGATTTAAGGACCCAGAATTACCCCATGAGGGAGGTGTAAAGTCGCTACTGCGAATATATTAAGGGATCCATTTTTTAAGCTTGACCCGTAATTGAGCAAGAAAAGATATTTGTGTGTTTGCTCTCAAATAGAGAAACCTGGCTATGAGCCAAGGTTGATTAATTCTATATTTGAAGTCTCACGTCTGTCGCTCTCGCGACTGCGAAATATAAAGGTAAAAGTAATACCCTAATGGAAATAATTGTCGGTGCCCAAGTGGCTGAATTGTGAATTTATGAATTGTTGCCTACGAGGCTTGTTATATTCGAGAAGTATTATTTTTATGCCCAAGTGGCTTTTGATTTAAAAGTATATTATTTGCAAGTTGCCTTTTTGCCAACGTGGTTTTTGGAATTTACAATTTTGTTTAACGTATTCGCCGTAGAAAGTATTCTTTCATTTTGGCTTACGAAGCCCCTTTAAAAGTAACTATTATTTGGCGTATTCGCCTGTTTAAGTATTGTTAAATTCAATAAATATAGGGCAAGGTTAAAGTCCCTTTATAACCGTATCATTTTAGTAATATATTTTGTGTGTTTTGTAATTGCATCCCCCTCGATGAGATTCATACTGTGCATGATTTATCAAACATAATTATAATTATATATAGCTCATATATTTATATTTAGGTATTAGTTAGAACGATAAGTAGGTAGGTTGAAAAAGCATCAATCCTCCCCACCCATCAGCATCATATTATTAGGCGTGTGATCGATTATTCGTGTTGCATAATTCCCCCCATTTAGCAGTGCATATACTTTTATATCATCCCGGGCTTGGTCTTGAGTTACGGGAGAATACCCTCTGTCCGTGAATTCAGCCGGTGCGAATCGGATTTGCTAGGACCCGCAATAAAATCCCTTTCATTTTTATGCGAATTGTGAGGATTTCTTTTTGTTTTGGTCTTTTATGGCTGGTAGATGGCAAGTATTGTTGTCTGCTGGCTTAAAAAGCTACTTTTGTATTTTAAAAATTTTCACAACCTTCTAAAAACAATCAGCATCAAAAACTGTATATTGTATTTAATTTTTGTGAACATATGTCAAAATTAATACTGTAGCTTTTGACCTACAAAAAATCCTAACGTGAAGGTCATATATCCTCTATGCATACGCAGAAATACTCAGCATTAAAAACTGTATATTGTACTGAATTTTTGTAAATATATGCCAAAATAAATATCGTAACCTTTGACCTACAAAAACTTTTAAAGTGAAGGTTAAATATCATATATACATACGCAGAAATAATCACCTGTATCTATGTATATATATTCCTGTCTAAAGCGAGTGCAGCGGCACTCGCCGCTGTCAAAAGCATAAGTAAATATTGTTCCCAATGTTTCCCCAGTGTTTTACAGTTTTCAAAAATTTAAACTATCTCAGCAACGGCAACTGCTAAATATTGGTGTTAGACCTTGATTTTACTAGCAGATTTAACAACTGTTAGTTAATAATTGATAAGTTATCAATGGTTAAGTTTGCGATTTTACGAGTAATTACCGATTGTTAAACTGTCAATGGTTAGTGTGATTTCACTACATAAATTAACAATTGTTAGTTTTGGATAGCGGGAAATTTCGAATTTTAAAGTGTATCAATTAATAGTGCGATTTCACAGGTTAAGTTATCAATTGTTTGCTAATTATCGTTTTTAACACTTGATAAAAATTAATCATTGTTAAGAGTTTAAAAATTGTTAGTTCACATTTTACGTAAAACTGAGTGATTAACTAACAGTTGCTAGGGTTAAAAATTGTTAAATCGTGTAGTGAAATCAAAGTCTTAGGCCGGGCTGCCAACACTTAACAACTTTAATGCAACTTTTTTCAAGAAACAAGTATTCAGGAAATATAGTTTGTTAGTTTAAGATTTAAAGTTGAAAAAATAATTTGTGCGGCGCTAAACTTAAACATGGCTTAATGGCTTTTTTCAATCGTCTTGTAATTAATAATATCAGTTTTCTAAGTCTGTTTCATCCTTTTAAAATTAAAATTGGTTACCAAATTGTTTTTTAAGATTATACCTCTATCTGAATAGCCTGGCAGTTTCCGTCAATTTTAAACGTTGGCAGTCAAATTTTGTCGCTTTTAGAGGAGTTAAAATTTGAATGTGTGACGTTCATTTTGAATCGTGATCTAAGCTTAAGCAATTAGCATGACTTCTGGTCGTTAAAAATTAATTTTAACCGTCACACAGTAAAAAAAGATAGTTTTGAAAAATCCTAGTCGTTCAAATTTGATCGTCACGCGTTGAAATTTGACTAGAAGTGCCAGACTGCTGAATTGCAAACTTTTCGTGAACCTTGTGCCTCTGCATGCAACTTAAATAATTTTACAAACGCAAACGGAGTCAAGGTGCTCGTACTTACTTTCATTGATTGACAATTGAAAATAATTGTTATTGGAATACCAAGTTTACGCGCACATTCCTTTAAGACCTTAAGGTGAATGCTATCCGGCGCTGAAGCTTCAAACGGATTAATATATTTTAATTTGGAGTACACTAAAGTAACAAGAGGCATTTATTGTTTATGGTATTTGTCAGAGTTGCACTTTTACTGTCACTATCATCAAGAAAAGATTGTTGCTTGTTTGCAGTCACACGGCAATTTTTGTGTGATAAGCAACGTCTTAAAAATTAGTGTTAGTGAGGTGGATAATTATAACGCTCATTTGTTTAGGATCTTAGGGTGAATTCGGTCAGTGTCGGGACCTAGGGCTTTAAACAGGTTGATGTGTTGAGGTGTGGTGACAAACATTTTCCAAAATTTCATCCCATGGGTAAACTCTACTCGTTTTCATCTATTATTCAGTTACCCTTGGTTGACTAAGTTATGGAAATTCAAGAACCGGTTTATTTTAGGATTACAGATTCCAACTCTAAGTGGAAGTAGAACAGTAGAAGTGGTAAAGTCGAAGTAAAATGACTGAAGTTGAAAGTGGTCCGTCGCATCCACTTGTCCTCGTCAGTAATAATAATTTAATTGATTATCAGTTTATCAGTCATTATATCAACTTATTATTATTATTATGTATTCTATCTGGTTAGGGTACGGCCAAAGCTCTTACAACCACCTCTTTATGTAACAATTATAATTGACAGATAATGCTATAAGTACTATCCTTGACTTTCATTGTCCTCGCATAGATTGGTTGTTGTTGTTGCTGTTATTATATTAGGTAAATGGTGTTTAAAAATTAAAGTGTGATTTTATACAAGTAATAAATACATAAGTAATCATTGTTTGAGATTGTCGTCAATTTGTGTTTGATTGGTAAAATATTACACTATAATTGATAAATTTCTGCCTAGTCTCTGTGGTTACAACTGCATCTTACCATTCTTCACAACCGCGCCCATTCCATTTATTACAACTGCTTCCTGTATTCTTTTATTAGGACCTTTGAAAATATGATAATATTAGCAATACAGTATCTAGAGTAATAGGCAATCAATGTTTGATATCTTTATCATTGTAGTTCTAATTGTTAAATTTTACTTAAAAATTGATACATCTTTTTTTATCTTTCTAAGCTTTCTCTTTCCTTAAAGTATGCCGGGCATTCAGCAATAACGTTGTAAGTATTATCATCTTTGTGACTGCGAGTTCTGCATGTGGTGGAATTTTTTTTCTTCTAAAGCTTGTTCATCATACTCAGCAAAATTTTGTTACTGTTGATTTTTGTGTACGGGTGACTAAATAAAACTTGTTGCGTTAGTATAATAACTTCCTACAGGACATTCTGCTGGTAGATGAAGAATGTGTTAGCATGTAGCTTCATCTGTTAAAATTATTTCATATGAGTACTGTTGTGCATATAAGTAAAGCCCTGATTGATTGAATTTTGTCTAGGTTTAGCGATAAGTGGGTTAGCAAGATCCTTAAGGAATTCTTTCTGGAATGAGTTTGCTGAATTCACCAGGCCTACAGATGTAAATAGTTGTTGAAGTTGCTAAATCTAATTGTGTTTAGGAGTTTTTGACTTTTTAGCTTAATGCGGCAGTTAAAACTAATTGTGTGTACGCCTTTTCCAAATATATTGTTTTGTAAGATCTTCATTGTTGCTTTGAAAACTTCAACTTTCATTTGCATCATGCATGTTTTGAACCTGAAAATGTATCCCAGCGTCAGTGATATAGTATTTGTTAAGGCTTGTAGGAATTAGGTTTGGAGCATTCTTATATCTTTGATGTAGTTTAATGACCAAATTGGGGCTGAGTATGACAATGGATTTATTCAGAGAGTTAAAAAGGTTTCTTCTCACTTGTAGTCTGTTTTTTTTTGTGTATCGTAGTGGAATATTGGAATATGAAACTGACCTAGCGCGAAATTTGCTTTGTTAATAATTTTATCGTTAAGTGGTTTAAAAGTACCGTTATAGCTCATTGGAATTTCGAGATAAGTGTAATCCTTGACTTGTTTATATTTAATATCCCTCGAATATTGCTTTGTGTTTTTGACGTAGTTTTTTAGTGTTGCTCTATTTTTGAATATTAAAAATTTTGTTTTATCTAGATTTACTTTTAACTTGTTGGTATTGAAGAATTTCGCCACTGTGTTATTATGTATGCATGTATGTATGTATGTATTGATTTATTGCATATACGAACCTAGGCCGACACACAAATCATAATAAAAATTTTACAATATTTGTGTTTACATTATTATTTACCATCTTAGCCTATATAGTTCAATTTCTTAACTAGTACAGAGTTTATGTAGTAAAAAAGATTGTGTAACATTTGTTCGTCTTGTTGTTGCAAGAGATAATTTAATTTAATGTCAGTATTTTTATCCCCTATAGTATATTCTTTTAAATATTTACTTCAATACTTACTAAACGTTGGGCACGCAAAGAGAAAATGTGTTAACACGTTTGTTAAGGTAGCTGGCTAATAAACTAGTTCCCGCATACGAGATAGAGTAGGGATTGTAACTTGAGAGGATAGCTCTTTCTACATCTTGTTCGTAAGAGATCTGCGCTGTTTTTTCTATGATGTTGTCAAGTTCCATTTCGATTTTGTCACTAGTAATGTTAAGCCATAGTTCATCAAAACCCAGAATGGATAGCTTTTGCTTAAGTTGTGTCACCTAGTTATAAGTAGCCTTATTTTCTGGTATGCATTTATCTGGATATGAATGTCTTTCGTACACAATGCGTGGGATTCTACTTTCCTCCATTTTGAGTATCTTGCTTAGGTTCATTAGAGCTTGTCTTAGGACTGTAATTTCAAGTTTACATCTTCCACCTTCGAGCTGTACTAAATAATCCAGAGTATTTCTTGGGAGCGTGAGGATTGATTTGATAAAACGCGTTTAAACCGGCTCAATTTAATCAACATATCTAAGTCCCCATATGCCGCGGCTGTACAGAAGCGTTGCCATCGAAACTGATTCAAAGAGTTTAATTTTTGCGTCCCAAGTATCTGATCTACTTCTGCTTATCAAGTCCCACAGTCCTCCGTTTGATCTCAAAGCTTTACTTGTAAATAATTTTGCTACTTTACTAAAGACACCCAAAGAGTTAATTTGTACTCAAAACTAGGTATATTTTTTCACTACTTCAATTTTTTCCCCCTAATATCTAAAAATGGACTTCACTTTAATGTTAGGGCTCTTGGCGAATATCACAACTTTGGTCTTCGCCACATTGACAGCTAGCTGGTTTTTGTTGCAGTAACGCTCCAGCGTTTCAAGTTTTTGTTTCAAATCTCCTTCCAAAAAGGCTAGTATGACAGTGTCGTCAGCGTACATAAGCATAAAGATTGCTATCTTATGGTTGATGCTTAGGCCTTGAAGATTATTTGCAGCACAATATTCATCCATGTCTGAGATGAAGAGCGAAAATAGTAGCAGTGACAGTAGCTCACCTTGTAGTACTCACTCCGTGACATCTATCGATGATGTGTGACCGTGTTCTGTTCTTACCTTAATTACTGAATTGTTGTAGATGTTTCGTGGAATCCTTATAACTTTAGCACTCAGCCCGAGTCTGTGTAGGTTGGACCACAGAAGTTTGTGACTGACTGAGTCGAAAGCCCGCTTGTAGTCCACAAACAAAGCGTACACTTTTCTACTTGGGACTCGTATGTTGTTATGGATAATACCTGCAAGTAAATATACTTAATCCATGCAAGAAAGGTTTTTTCAAAAACCCGCTTGAGCCTTTGGCAGAATGTTTTGTGTTTTGGACCATTTTGTGAGTCTTACAAGCAATATTTGAGTAAAAAGCTTCAAAACGCAGCTCAGTAACGCAATCCCTCTATAGTTAGCATGGTTACTTCTATCTGCTTTTTTGAAAAATGTCACCATTTTAATTTCAGACTAGCTGCTTGGGCAATTTTCTTCTCTCATAATTTTATTAAACAACGTCAGTAACTTTTGCATCCAACTAGTTGGTAGACCCTTTAGTGACTCGATTAATATTCCATCCAGTTCTGGTGATTTATTTCGTTTTAATTTTTTAATCGCCTAGGCTAGCTGGTACATTGTAATTTCTTTATTTACATGTTCATCTCCTACCCCATAAAAGTCTACATTATCTAGATAAGGCGGCATAATACATTTTGTAGAAGCTTTTCTAATAAATAATACTTACTCTGGTATGATTATTATTTGATCTATCCTTAAAAAGATTAACAGTGCTCCAAAATTGGTTAGAATTTCTATTGTTGGCTAACCGGTCTCTAATTTCCGCATAATAATCTGATTTAGCTTTTTTGCAGAACTCCTTAAATTTTCTATTTGCATCCCCAAACCTTATTCGAGTCTCAAACCCAAAATCAAGTTTTTTACATTGTACTCTACATAATTGCATGTTAAGTTTTGAGGCTTTACAAGTTTCGTTAAACCATGGCTTATTTCTAACACTGAACTTTAGTATACGATAGGACACATAGTTTAGTCTCTTTGCGACAGTAAACATTTCATTAATAATAATATTGTTCATTTCATTAACATTATTGTGTTCCTCATCACTAGCTAATTGGGAGCTCATAGCTTTACTGAATAGTTAAATTTGTTCTGCCTTAAGTCGAATTTTTTTCTTACAGCTCGCTGCTCCTTTTGGCATGCAATATCCTCTAACACGTTTAAGATGTATTGCTATAGGTACATGATTTGAATTATTTATATAAGGACAATCAAATTTTTGTACAATATTCATTAGGTTATAATGAACAAGGCAAAAATCAATGACAACCTTCCCCTCCCGCTAACATAAGTATAGTTTGCTGGAATGTCCGGTGACACTCTACCATTTATAATTGCCAGCAAGCAAAGCTCAGCAAATTCCAGAAAATACGGAGCCGTGGAGTCAATTTCCTCATCACATGTTAGTCGCAAACTGGATAAATTACTGGCTTCAACTAGCTTGTAATCTAAGGCGCCTTCCGCTCTGATTTGTGCATTAAAATCTTCTCCAATAATCAGCTTTTTTCATAGCATATAAGAATAGACTCCACCGCTTCCGTAAGTTCTGTGACAATTCGAGCATAAGAAAACATATCAGTGTTCATATAGACATTACCAATTACAAATACCTCTAGAGATTTTACATATTTTACTTCTATCAAGATTAAATTGTTTTTATTATACAAGACACTGTTGATTTTGAAACTAGTTTTGTTTATAGGAATTCCGACTCCATTTGATGGCCTACCCTTATTACTTAATCTGATAGCAGGAATTTGAATGCTGAAAAAATTTTGAAAGTTACAACTTAAAATAAGTTTTTCCAATTCAATCCAAGTTTTGCTAATACACATAAAGTCGTGCCTAATTATTTCCTCGCAATCTGTTTTATCAAGTTCTGTTAAATTTCGTATACCGTGTACATTTCAATAGACAATTTTTAAAAGATCAGTTACCGCTTTGTGTTTGTGTGTGGGCCGAGATTGTCAGTTTTGCACAATTGAAAGTGAAGTACCGTCACTTTTGTACCTAACACCATCAGCTTCAAAAGAAAAATAATCTAATAATTTAACGTTTGTGCATTCTAAGTTATCTTTTTTGATCCGGTATTGTTCCATCAGATGTTTGTGGATCCCCTGTTCTTTCTTGCTGCGGCACGGTTGAATACGGACATCTGGTAGTGTGTCTTTCAGTTTCGATTTGCTGCCCATCACCGATGCGACATCCAACTTGTCAGCTAGCAGCACACAAATCAAAGGAGGTTTATTTTTATCTTTATTGTTAACTCTTCTTGCGCTGATTATCTTGACATTTAGTAATTCAAGCTTTCCTTCCAGAACTGGTTTAGAAACTTTGGCAGCGGAGTTAGTCACCGGAAGACCTGTTATCATAAATTCTTTACTTCGTTTTTCACGTTTGAATAGTTCAAGTTTCAGTTTTGCAGTTTGTACTCGCTGGTTGAGATTATTAAGATGCGCCCTGATATCAATCATGTCCGTTTTCTGCTTTGCGATACAGATATTCACTTTCAAGTCCATAGTTTGCCATTTAGAATTCACATTACTTTCCAGGTTTGAGAATCTTGATACGATATCCGATTTGAAGGCTTGAAGTTGTGCTGCAGTGTTTGAGTTGACTTGTGATGTGATTTGTTAGCCCATTTGTGGCAGTTGTTGTGTCTGTTGTTGACCCATTTGTGACAGCTGTTGTGGTTGTTGTTGATTCATTTGTGACATTAGTTGGTTGATGCATGTAGCTAGCTGTTCTTGGTAAGGAGGCACTAGTAGCGGGTCCCCCATGTCAAATCAGTTTTTTCTTGCCTTTTGATACCGTGCTCCGGGTTGAAATAATTTCTATAGTAGAAGTACATACTAAAATATATGTGTTGCTAATATCTTAGCTTATTTTTTAACGGAATGGAATATATAGGCCTCCGGACTACGTATGTGAGAAAAAGAACTTAGCTTTTGATTTTGCAGTTAAACCGGTGAATATTGTTGGAGTTGAACTAGTTCCACTTGCCTTGGTATCTGTATGTATCTTCCACAGTTATATTCACGGTTGTGCTTCCTTCGGCATGGTCAAGTTTCAAAACACTGAAATATATTATTTAACTTTTATTTTTTCCCCAGCTTTGATTGGAATCCACTTGTAATAATCCTTGTGAATTTGATAAGTGTTACAGCTTTTGAGTTTTGAATGGTTAACTAGTTAAAATTTTAAAATTAAGGAAACATTTTGAATTTGGTTTGAGAGTACAGTAAAAATTTGCTGTTCCTCATTCAAGCGCTAGATGGCCTCACTGCGTTATTATCTTTTTGCAACTCGCCGGGAGTTGGCGCAGTTAGAACAATTTCGTCTGCGTTTAATAGAATAGAAATTATTATTGCTTTAATTCTTATACCTAGCGTATTATTTTTAAATAGTTCTGTTATTGTTTTATTTACGTACAAGTTTAACAAATCTAGCAATAATGTTTTACCCTGCAGCACACCTATAACTTTGAGGTCTACATAGAGTTTGAATGTGGAAAGAAAAAACCTTTCAGCTTGTTTTGGGCTCCAAACAATTTGTAAAAACGTTATGCGTTTGGGATTTTGCTTTTTGGTTTGACTAAATCTTAAAACGATATAGCTGTGATCTAACTAAGCGTTAAATTTTACATCCATGTCATTAATTTGACGTGAAACGGCTTAAGTGGCTATGCAAAGGTCTACGTGGCTAAAAAATTTTCCTTTTAAGTAGGTAAGTTTCCCATACGTATCAGATTTGGATCCGCAATTGATTAAATTTAATGAGTTTTTGTGTATTTCCTCTGATAGTTTTTCACTTTTTTGTTGTTTTCTTTGTCGTTGGATAGTATTTAGTCTGTAAATAGTGATTTTGTGTTTAGTTTAGTATATGGTTCTTAGTTATATTACCACATCTTGCGTTCATATCACCAATAACAATTGCTTTTGCTTCAAGTTTTAGTGTCAAATCTAAAAGAATATTATCAAATGTGTTTGCTAGAGGTATGTGCGTCAAAATATTTTTGGTTTTGGCAAAGACGGAAATTGTTGCGTGTTGTTAGCTGGGTTTTACTTTCCACTGTTCAGTAATTTCTTGTGTTATTCCAATTATGTAAGTTTCATTTGATTTTCAAAATTTGAAGTTCCTTGTTGCATGTTGTTGGGTTATGTCATAGCTACTAGAGATTTGATTGTTAAACGTGAATTCGGCATCTATCTAAGTTTTAGTAAGACCAAAATATTTACAAAAGATACTTCAAGTGCTCTTTATCCAAGACATTTTAGCATTCAATACTGTCAATATTTGTGAAATCTAACCTAACCTGAAAAATACAATTTGTGTTCCTTTGTAAATTTTGAATATTGCATTCTTTGCTTAATTGATGTAAGATATTTTACTGTTGTGTGCATTAAATTTATTGACATGTTTAAAGTTAACTGTGGGTTGTAAGTGCCGGCTGTCATCCTAACTAAAATCCGAAATTAGGTTGCCAGTACTATACATCGGATTTGCTCCTTTAAAGTTGTTTTAAATCTGCTTCTGCAGTCTTTCTGTCTGTTTCTGCTATTCAATGCGTAATAAAGGATTAGCGTTTATGTTTGTTAGTCTCCTATAGTTGCGATTTGTTGGATGAAATTTCTATTCGGTTTTTAACTTTAATAAATGTAACATTTATTTTTCGAATTCTGCCTTTCTGTGTCCTCCGTAGTCTTATCGTTACATTAAATTTCATAAGCTGGTAACTTTTTTTTGACAAAACTCTCTTGATTGGGATTTATTTTGTCCTTATTGTCTCGTCTGGTTTTTTAGGTAAGCCTTTGAATATTTAATTGCCTATTCGAGGTGCATTAGGTCTATTTCTCTCCTCAAGATAATAATTTTCCTGTTGGTTTTTTTACAGGTGAGTGTCCGACGGGCATTTTTATGCAGTTACAAACAAAATATATTTCATCCTAATTATTAAAATGCTGGTAGTACGTGGCTATATAATAATATGGTTTACTGGACATTACAACATGGCGAAAAAAATGTACTAATACTACCGCGTTACCTAGGTATCATATTTTCATTCGGAAATAAAACTTAAAATTTTTAACATGTATATAATGAACCATTGCCAGTTATAACATATGACACAGTTTAAAATACAAAACCCGGGTAGCTCATTGGTGTTTCAGATTTTTTAATGTTTTTGGATTTACAGGCTGTTTTTTGAGAGATTTTTCAATTCAAACGTAAACACAGGAAATTTTTGTATTGTTTGTCATATAAAAACAATTGACGTAAACCAAAAACCCAGGTATTGACATGTTTTTTGGGGTTTTGTCAGGTTTTTAGTGTCTGTTTGTTTTAAAATTAAATAAATGTTTTTAATGTATTATTATAAAGAAATATGCTAAACATCATCAAATATATTAATATCATGATAGTAATAGGGTTTACTAGGTTTTAATTATTTAGTAGGTATCTACCAATGTTAGTTTCTAATGGCTTGGTGATCATTTTATCACCAGCCGCTGGTAAATAATTATTTTTACTAGATGTAGCATTGCAATTCATGTGCAGTTTGATTTAATTTATTTCATATGTATCAGAATGTACCATTTCACATTCTTAATTAAAGTATTGTGCTTCTATTTGTAATTCACTCAATTTTGCATTAACGATTCTTTATTTTCAGTTTATAGTGAATTAATTTTAAAATACAAATTCAAATACTATCTAGCTATTTTCTGTAGAGTGCCTACGTTAAATATAGTACATAATTATTGTAGATATTTACTAGGAATATAATTATTATCTAAATTATACCTGTATCGGTTTTCAGAAGCCTAAGAAGTAAAACGAATAGTAATAAAAGGATAATTCTTTTGCTACCCTTTCTATAAAAATTTTATAAATTCGGTTAAAATTATATTAATGTAAATTTTTATATCATTGTTAGATGAACGAAATAAAATTACAAAATTAAAATTTATACGTATACATCTTGTGCCTAATT
Organism: Dicyrtomina minuta; assembly: GCA_949802685.1. Classification (NCBI taxonomy): domain Eukaryota; kingdom Metazoa; phylum Arthropoda; class Collembola; order Symphypleona; family Dicyrtomidae; genus Dicyrtomina; species Dicyrtomina minuta. The sequence goes on along the minus strand of OX461809.1, from coordinate 44,833,445 downwards.
CAAAATAGGATTGACGTACAAAAACACGCAGATATTATTATGTCTACCTCTTGTAAAATAACGTGTCATTAAATCTTGATTTTGTTAATTTATTACATCATGAATCATTATTACAGTTTTCAATTTAAAATAAATTTTTTTAGGATGTGGTAAAGCATCCTTAGTATTACGTTATATTCATTGTATTGTTATTCTTAACTTTTATACTTTTTCCTACTTCTTATATAAGCTTCAATTTACAAATCACATGTTTTGTATTGGATTTGTTTTAAATAGTGCAACTACATAGTCCGTTAATATATTATTTTTGAATGCTTTAATAAATATTTTATATGTTCACTGTTCACTACTATCTTCTACTAAAATAAGGTTATTTTAATCTAGTTATCCGTTTTGTAATAAACACTTAATTACTTGACAGCTTTTACGTGACAAACTGTGACTAAATTCTAAAGATCCAAAATTATTTATTAAAATATGATTATGCTTAAATGTTAGATTCTGATTCCAACAAATGCTATTTACTCTGTCATTAATTAAAATATTAAATATTTATTGAAAGAACATGTTATGACAAACGGCAATCTAAAGATGCAGTCCGATATACGTGATTCAGGCTTTGATAGTTGATTCTCCAAGATTTGTTATTTTTCATCTTGTAAAGCATTACCATTTTCAATATTTGTTAATTTAGTACTAATATCTTTTAGAACAATAGTATTGTATTGAATTTGGGATAGACTCAGCAACATGAAGTTACTAAAATGCCGCTTTGACTAATAGAAAAAACAAACAATAGTACATCTACTGTTAAGGCATAAATGTGTAATATATACGTCCATTTCTAATAAATTAAATATAAAATTGAGTTTAATCAATAACTTTAACGCTAACACAAAGATTAAAAATATAATCATAGAACAATAACGAGTAACGCTAACAGAACAATAACGATAAAACAATAAACGATTATGATAAAACGATAACAAAAAAACAGTACACAATAACAATAGGTAAAATTTATCTTTTTAAATTTTACTTTTTAATTTTATTCCTATAAAATGGTTAGTCTAAAAAGATGTCAAATTTGTTATAATACTTTAAGTAAGCCACATGTGCCTAAATATTATACAGTTAGCAAATATTGAATACATTTGAATAAAAAACCCAACCTACATCTACAAAACCAAACAAGAAATATAATAAAAAACACAAAACAGAAATACAATAAATATACTGATTTCTAAATAATTGGGTTTTAAGGGTAAATTTTATGAAAAAAGGTCTGAAATCCAACAACAAAACCCAGAATCTTTTTAGGTTCAGTAGCAGTAGCTAAATTACGATCTAAACCTATTATTGATAAAACAGGAAATCCTTCACCTTGGCAAATTATAACTTTAATAGGTATTTTGGGTTGGAATTCTGAATAGTCTGATATGTATGCATGTATTTAGATCAATAAAAAGTATTCTGTATTTCGAAGAAACTGTTAATTTCCCCGTTAACTATATCTGTACCTGCAGTGGTTTGAGCACAAGATTTAAAAATAGCATTTTAATTGATAAATTTATCTATATGAACAGAAACTTCTCATTCTGATACTATTTTTCTATTAAATATAAAGATATGTAAAAAGTAAATTATAAGTCCAAATTATTTCTTTGTGATTTAGGTTATTATTTTTAAATACTAAATTATGGCTACTAGCAAATTCAGGGTTTTTATTATTTCTTGCTGAATATTTATAATTATCAAGAGACCAGCATTAAAAATGACCATAATTTGAACTACAACTATCCTAATGTTATTATAATCATTAAATTAAACGTGCATGTCCTAAATAAATAAACTCGACGACGGTTGTATCATCAAATCTTAATTAAACTGTATCAAATAAAAACATTAGATCTTTAAAAGCTGTGCACTTACCATTGTTTTAGCGTATCTTGCTTCGTCTACTTGTTTTACTAAATTAACCTCAATAATAAATTCACTTTATTCTGAAAACATAACTATCTAGATTATCAACTCCAATTTTTATTTAAGTAGCTATGTCTAAATGAGAAGTTTCTTGTAAAAAATTAACTTTAAATCTGTAAAATTTTATTGCATTATTAAACAACTACGTATTTTTTAACAAGTTGTGTTTATTTTTTATTTCAGTGTTCTCTTTACCTTGTTGAGTGTTTAAATTAATGATTACCTACTGGATGATGAACTTGTCCTATGTATTTACCAACTTAATCAACTATAACACTGTCTTTTTTAGCTTTGATAAAAGTACACTTTTAAATTTTACACACTGCGCATTTTGCTTTCACAATAGTTATATTCTTACGAGCATAACTCGCCGAACCATTAGCGAGATTTTCCATGAGATATAATTTTCGAAAAGAGCGTCCAAAAAAACTTAGAATGGCTTAACAACATGGTGCGCGTAATAAGTTTCGTTCGATAAAGTATTTTTTCGAAAAAACAAAAAAGGCCTTAAAATGGTTTTTTAATCCTATTTTTAATTTTTTTAAAACACATCTTAAGCATATTTTTTGCGAATTTTTGTATGAAAACCCATTTTAAAATATTCTGAATTCAATAACAATTAAAATTTAAAATTTTGAAATTTTTTATTTTTTCAAAATTTTTAAGGCACCTACATTCCATCAAAATTTTGAAAAAAATAAAAAATTTCAAAATTTTAAATTTCAATGTAATTGAATTCAGAATATTTTAAAATGGGTTTTCATACAAAAATTTTCAAAAAATATGCTTAAGATGTGTTTTAAAAAAATTAAAAATAGGATTGATAAACCATTTTAAGGCCTTTTTTGTTTTTTCGAAAAAATATTTTATCGAACGAAACTCATTACGCGCACCATGTTGTTAAGTCATTTCAAGCTTTTTTGGACGCGAGTAGTTGGTTTTAGTTAATTTTGTTGGGATTTCCCGCCGTTTCAGCGCCGCACGGCGGGTTTCGCACCGAAAAAACCGCACAGAAAATAGCCGAAAAAACCACACGGCGGGTTGCGAATTTCTCGCCGAAAAAACTGCACAGCGGGTTATCGATTTATTGATTTTATTGATTTTATTGCAAATTTGCGAATTTTTCGAGAATTGCGAATTTTTCGCGAATTTAACCCGCTAACCTAACCTGCTAAACTAACCTATGTATAGTGGATATATAGTGGTGAGGATATATGGTAGATGTGCTGCTAACCTAACCCGCCAACCTTCCCTAAACCTCACCCGCTAACCTAACCTAATGTTGGGTTGACTTGTATATAGTGGATACATGGTGAGTAGCGTTGGCGGGTTTCTTGCGTGATTGAAAAATTTCCGGGCGGGTTGCGATTTTTTTTGCGAATTTTGGCGGCTAGTGAATTAGGCGGATTCCGCACAGGCCGTCGCTATTTCAAGCCAATCAATATCCCGCCACTGCAGGTTATTGATTTTTATCCTGCCAATCAATATCCCGCCACTGCAGACTGTCGTGTATCCTGCCTATGTTCCCGCCGCGTTATTGATTATCCCACTATGTCCCCGCCGCGTTATTGATTATCCCACTATGTCCCCGCCACGTTATTGATTATCCCGCCTTCTTCACATCCTGGTCCGCCAATACTATGTCTCCGCTGCGTTATTGATTATCCCACCGCTCGCGGCTTCTTCTCGGCAATCAATACTATGTCCACGCCACGTTATTGATTATCCCACCGTTGGCGGCTTCTTCCCGACAATCAATACTTTGTCCTCGCCGCGTTATTGATTATCCCGGCTTCTTCACATCCTGGTCTGTGGGAAGCATGACGTGGGTTCTCTGCTGTGTCCTTGGGTTGTCACTGCCCTTGGCTCGCCATGATGTCTTGCAACCGTTCTGTGGAAGCTATCATGGTGCCCTTGGCCTGGCATGATGTCCTGGACTCGATACACTGTCCGTCATTATGCCCTATGTCGGTCATTGTGGACTATGTCCACCATTTTGCCCTATGCTTCCTCTCTACACCATTGGTCCTTGCCTAAGGGGAAGCCTGCTGCTGCTTAGGATAAGGGAAAGGGGGGTTGGGGTTGCTCGCTCTCGGGGAAGCCCGCCGCCCTGAGCCTGCCGCGGCTCTGGGAGTCGCTACTGCCTTGGACCCGCCATTGCCTTGGGGCTCTGTTGCAGCCGTGGGGGTAGCGAAAGACCTTTTTAATGCCCCCTGCAGCCGTGGGGGGGGGGGGGGTGGGGTGTGCTGTACCCTGGACCTGCTACTGGGCAAGGCTCAACCGCTGTCATGTTGACTGTATATCTCGTATAGGATCGTGCACAAGCTACGTCGCATCAAAAAGTATTGCCTTGTGGACATTTAAAGGCTCTGTATATAAATCTATTTGCCTTTTGAATTTTTTATATATGAAATTTGTTTTGTGAGCATGAAAAGTTTTTTAAAATAAAAAACATTCAAAAACATTTACAAATGCCAATTGTTATTTTATTACAGTTTTTAAAATTTTGTTTACAAAATTTTTTTTACAAGGTTTTTGAATCTTATTTTTAATTCTTATTTTCTAGAATGTTTACAAATTATTTTTTACTATTTTGTTTTTAAACTTAACATTTTTTCAAATCTTCACAAACTAAATATTTTTTTTTTAAATTTTTACAAATTTTATTTACAAACTATATTGATTTTTTAAAATTTGTTCTAAAAGTAATTATGTTTTACAAACTAACTTTGTTTCAAGAAACTAAATTATATTTTATTACTATTTTGTTTTTACTTAGTTTTTTTAAACGTGTTATTTGCAAAGTGTGTGAAATCCATACGGTAAACTAAAGTTTAAATTATTGCTGTCTGGATAATATCTGTTTACATCTAATCCATGGAATGCAATTTTGTCTACATTCATCAGATATAGTTTATGATCAATCGATCTAATTAAATTAACAGGTAATCGTTTTATTTTTTGCATGTTAATAGCTGTTTCGTAGGTTTCAAATGTACATGATTTTAAACTATTGCTTGGAATTCTTTTGCATTTTAATTCGTCATGCCCGCTTAATGATCTTATGGCATATTCCTTTGCTCTGGAAGCAGCTACTTTCCAAATATGCATATCCTCAATCTTCCACTTTCCGCCAACCCCGGCATTTTGATTAACCAAATTAGGATACTTTGCCAACAATGCATGTCCTGCTGGTAATTAAGAATAGTCCACAAAGCTTATGCATTTGTATAGGTCTTCAAAGTATGTATTATTAGGATCCAAAATCTACAAAATAAAAGAAACGTTTAATTAGTTCTATTTTTAAGTAATTGCTATATAATTTGTTTAAATTTATTTCATGCTTTGAGATAAATAAACATTGCTTGCCTGGAAAATATGGCTGTCGGTGTCAGAGTACTAATGATGGATCCTTTCTTTGAACACCGGCTGGAACTCTTAGTAAAATCCAGAGTAAAAAGCCACTTTGGAATGCTCCAAGCGATTAAAACCTCCTTGGATAGGCTTGTCCAATATAACTTCTTGAGGTTTAAGTACAACTTGAGTTATATTGTCCGACAAACTTTTGAAACCTGTGCATCTTTCATCAGCTATTGTTTTCACCACACTCACGCGAGATGAACAAAATTTCACAGATATAAGATTTTCGTTTGACTGTAAAAATGTTCCATAAATAGCATTGTTCATTAGTTTAAAGAAATCTTTGTCTGATTTCGATCTTGCATTTCTTCTTCTTTCAACGTTTGTTGTTATATAGTCTTTGATATAAGCTTAATGTGAGAATGAAAATCCTTTATGAATTTTTACAAGTTTCATTCCCATTTTCAAATAATATTGCAGAGACGCATGGTTCACTACGTAATGCATCTTGTCATAGCATGGGAGCATGAGTTTTTCTTGAGTCAAAAACGATTTTCCCAACTGCCCAAGTTTCGAAACATGTTCTTTTTCTGACAGCTCATTTAATTGAATTTTTAGTTTTTCAGGACACAGTGGGATTTCCTTAGTTATTTCTTGAACATCAATTGGGTATTCTAAATTCACTTCTAAGATATACCCTTTGCTTCCGGCTTCAAAGTTACGATTTATCCAGTCAATACTGTTTAATGTGTCCTCAGTTTCCCATTTAAAATTTCCAAGCGGGAACTTTTTGCATAGAACTTCAGCAAACATACCGTTTTTGTCAACATACAGAAGGTGTTGTCTTGCTAGTTCAGGGGTGTAGTGTTTTAAATAGACTAGTGTACTATTTTAATTCCAATCCTCTAGAGAGACCTGTACTATTATAGGAAATACGGTAAGTAGGTGTAGGGAATTAGGAACTTGTTTTCGCGAACGGTGTAGCGTGCTTACCCACTTTGAAAAAAACAAGACATCTCACGTTGAAGATAGCTATTTACGCATTGTTTAAATGTAACTAGGGTACGGGTGAGTCCAAAATTTCGGTAAATTTGGATGGCGTCATTTGTGTCAATCTTCTGTCATTTAGTGTTTTTAAACGGCAGTGTAAAAATACAAGGTTATCTAAATGGACTATATACTTCCGGATGTTACTCAAATGATGTCAATCAAATTATCACATTTTAGTCACTTTTTTTTTTCACCCCACCTTAATATTACGTAAGTGGTACGTAATCGAACAAAAACTTTTTTCCGGTTTTATAATCACATTGAAATTATGAAATTTGACATTGTGTGAAGTTGTTATATATTAGTTTATTGAGTTGCTTTGCTTACTATATGTTCAGTTTCTTCAAAACAGTAACATTTATGCACAAATGTGTGCGAATATATGCATTTTTATGTTTGTCTTCATCTGTATTACATGAAGAGGAGAGTAATATTGTTTTTTTATGAGTTGAGGATGCTATGATGTTATGTGTTACTGAACGGAAGAGGTTCGTATAAAAACAAAAATTGAAATGTGTCCTTCACCTAAATGTTTGGCTTTTCTATTCGGCTCAATTTAGTCAGCGTTCATCGAGTCAAAGTGCAAATCACCCTTCAAAATTCATATTTTTTTTGAAAATGACCCGAAACATACCTGAGCTTCAACATACCCGAATTCCAAGCACGTTCTGCAACCAAACCGAAGTTAGTAGGCGCAGTTTGCAAAAAAGCCCTAAATAGACAATATTTGCAACTGGCCTTACCATTTGATTTTACTTTTATCCTCTAATATGCTCATAGATAATTTCGGATCTGTTGTAATTTCCCGATGAACCTCCACAAAAATGGTATTTTATACAGCTGTCTGGTCCTGGTCTCTTACAGCTTCCCATTTTTGACTTGTGTAGTAAATAACCTTTTGTGTTTCTAAAGGTTTGTATGTAAATTAAATTGAAGTAAATAAAAAGTACGAACTCCTATGCTAGTGCTGGTAGTTGCAGCTGGGAGAAAATACTGGGTAAGTGGTTGGGACACTTAAAGGGTTTGCATAACTCAAGATCTCGGTTTGTTCAACAGATACAACGCACTACTACTATGGCTACGGTCCTACACCATATCTTTTACGCATTCATGCAGTGAACTGCAAAGATCGAACTCACAACTGCATTCAACCCTCATGAGTTCAGTGATAGTTTGCTCAATTTTGTTTGCACTCAAATAATTGTCTGTTACTTCATTGAAACAATACGCGCAAAAATGTATATTACTACAAAAGAGTTGAGGGGGGGGGGAGGGGCGAATAATGGGGACTGAATAATTACAGAGGCTCAAGGATTTATGACCGAGTAAGGTTGAGTCAAGATTAAAATGACCAAACACTGTCCGTACCCATACGCTAAACTCGTACATGATGCTTATACGACAAACTGGTACATATTTCTGGTACAACTGGCAGGTACATAGGAGGGAAATTCAAATTTCCTGGTAAAGTCCTGGCTGGTGAGGGTGAGATCATACCAAAATCTTCACACTTTCGAATAAAAAATATTTATTTGTTTGCAGTACCTTCTACCTACTGAATGTATTAATTTGTTACTTATTTCTGTTTTACTCTAATACCAACACCAGAAAGTGTTCACAGTGGTCAACACGAATTTCAGTTAGTGATTTACACTGTTGACTGTGGTATTAGACTGAGTTTACTGGTTTATGTGTTGCATATTTAACCAATATTACATATAGTTACATGTCTACTTAACCGAATCCCAAAGTAATAACTACAAGAAGCATTACTCCAACCCACGGCTTCGTTCATCGATATAAGCAACTTAACCACTAACTAGAGACAACTCAATTACAGATGCAACACTAATTCATTATGATGTAGTGACGGTCAACGATGGTGTATACATAAATTCTTGACTCGATTTGCAGTCAACAGTCAACTGTAACATTGGTTAGTGTGGATATATCATATCGCTAGCGAAAGATCAAATCCATGTTCTTCCACTTTTCGCTGTAAGCAATAAATTCTCTTTCTTCCAGTTCATCCTAATCCGTTTAAGTCCGTGTCCTTTCACTAATGATTTAAATGAAAGCTTCAAGTTACCCGGGAACTCCAAGCGGACCGAAGACCGATGATGTGACCCACAAGCTGACCGAAGAGCCGAAGACAGATCTGCAACCTTCCTGAAGTAGAAATCTGTAACTGACTCGACACCCGAATTTTCATCAAGTGGGCTGCAAGCTACCCAACGCCTGAAATCTGCAACTCACCCGACCGTCGTCGGGTTTCTGCAATCTACATGACGTACGTCGGTACAATCCACTCGACAGTCGCCGGTTTTAAAATGTTTAGTAATGTGCTTGTTTCTTTGACTTATTTTAATATAGGCTCATCACAGATTCTGTTGAAGGACGTTCACTACCCAGTAATTTGATACCCAGAACCAAACCCAGGACATTTGCTACCCGTAAATGCAAAGAATGGAAACTATCCCATCGTTAAAAAGGGTATCCAAACATTTTTACTTTAAGATGATGGTGTAAATAACATAAACTTGTTAGCAAAATACTTTCTTATCATGACAGCATTGTTAACAATATATTATAATACATACGCAGATCTAGTTTCATTCTATACTACTTACATAATTTTAAAGTATTTTACTATCTTAGTTCTAGATACTATATTTACAGTTAATCGCAGTCAGTAATTCATCGAATTGCATTTTGTAGTATTTTTAGTAATTAATAAAATTCAATTCAACAGCTCAAACAAAGACTAGGCAACAGCGTTTATGACTCAGTCATTTCTTGAGCGAAAAAAAAGCGTTCATTTCTAAAGTGAACGAAAAAAATAGCGTTCGCTTTTTTGAATGAAAAAATAGCGTTCACTTTTTTGAACGTAAAAAATATTGTTCATTTTTTGAATGAAAAAATAGCGTTCACTTTCTTAAACGAAAAAAATAGCGTTCACCTTTTTGAATGAAAAAATAGCGTTCACTTTTTTTGAGTTCAAATGAGCGCAAAAAGAGCGCTCACTTTTTTTAAATTCAAATGAGCGCAAAACGAGCGCTCACTTTTTTTGAGTTCAAATGACCGCAAAAAGAGCGCTCACTTTTTTTGAATGAAAAAAATAGCGTTCACTTTTTTGAATGAAAAAATAGCGTTCACTTTTCTTGAACCAAAAAAAATAGCGTTCATTTTTTGTACACTTTGGTTAGCCGTTTTAAGTAAAATGAAAGTAAAACTAGCTGTTTCCTGTATTTATACATTCAGTTGCTGTTCATGGCTGAGCTATGGCGGACGGATTGTACACTGTTGATTTTACTATTCATATTTACGGACAGATAGCTGTTATAAAAACCGGCATTTTAAAACAACCTACAGTCAAACCACGCGTGAAATGGGAAAATAAATGGGAAAAATGGGATCTCAGTTTCCCACAAGTTTGTCGAATTTATAATAAAATTGAAAAAGCATCACATACTGAAAACAGAACATACTGCGTCAATTTATTTCCAGAGTACCCTGCTGGAATTCTCGGAATTACAGACTCTGTTCGTTAATATAACATCGTAACGTTTCTGTGCGTCCTCAGTCACGATTTGACAGTCGGGCAGTAAACATCTACCATGGAACACCTTGAATCTTACGATCCTATATTGTGTAAAAATTGGGATAAAACAATAATTGAAAAAACGAACAAAGTGGATTTTTTCAAAAACCCAAATTCAAAAATTTTTATTTTTTATGTTTTCGCTCAATTAAGCGAACAAATAGCGCTCATTTTTTTTAATGCGAAAATTGCATTCACTTTTTTGAGTTCAAATGAGCGCAAAAAGAGCGCTCTTTTTTTGAGTTGAAATAAGCTCAACATTTGACTTACTTTTTTTGAGCTTAAATTTTGTTTTGAGCTAAGAAATCAAGCTCCATTTTCGACCCTAATAATCAATATTTTATACCATATTCTATAATAATGTTTTTTTAATTTTAGATTGGTGATTGTCTTTTGGCACGAAAAACATGGAACAATTATAAGCAGTGCAACTACATTTACGTTGGTCGATTGCGAAACGAAACTGAATCCACAACAGTTGAATTCTCACTTGTCAGTGGCAAGTTGTTACTGAAGTACATTCGAGGTGTCCATGATCACAACGTTTACATTCAAACGCCGGAGGATAACATTGAAAACCTCAATCTCACATACTTCAACGACGGCAAGTATTCAAAGCTTGTTTTGCACTGCCCAGTTTCAGAACAAACGTCTGTGAAATACGGAGGATGGTTGGGTCCGCAAATTGAATTGAACTACGATGAAATTGAAAAACTTGTGTTGTTCTTAACCCAATATTGCAAATTGTAAAGTTTGTTGTGCAAAAACATGAATACAATAACTCTTGAAAGTTTGTTGTGTGAGGCATGCCAGTTCTGCTGGTTGAACTATATGCCGTTAAATTTGCAAAGTATAAACTATACGCCGTCAAGTTTGCAAACTGTCATGTATAAAAACAAACAATATTGTACGCGATAGGAAGTGCAAGAAAGGAAAAAAGATGAACAAGTACTTGCTTGCTTGAATACACCGTACGATGAGTGGATTGACTTTGATGATTTCAACGATGTTGGCAATTGGAATGAAGTAACCCGAAGTTTTGAAAAAATTGATTGTTTCGTATGCAAATTCGATCCTGGTGATGTTTCGTCAGTCAGAGGCGAACCCGATGCAGAGTATATTCACAGCATATCTTTGTATAGGGAAACTGTGTACATTTACAAGTACATGCCAGAAATTAAAGTTTGCAACTATTGCATGTTTTGGCGATGCTTGAATGTTTTAAAGAATGTTCAAGAATATATTTATGAATACAAAGAAGATGAATATAAAGCAATGCAATTGTCAATGGAACAAGTTTAATTCATGTTGAAAACAATATGAATACACTGCAAAGTTTGTTGTGCGAGACATGCCATTTCTGCTGGTTGAACTATATGCCGTCACATTTGCAAAGCAGAAACTGTATGACAAGTTTGCAAACCGTCGAGTATAACAACAAACAGTACTGTGCAAGATGTAAAACTTGCGAAAAAGAGAAAGACGAAAGAGTTGCAAAATATTTAAATACACCATACGATAAATGGATTTTCGTAGATTCAAAAACATTAGAAATTGGTGTGAAGTAACAAGAAGTTTGTCGAACATCGATTGTTTTGTTTGCAAGAAAAACTCTAGTATAAAAGGCACTACAAAAGACCCTAATTCAAAATATATTTGCATCGTTTTGCTATACGGAGAAACAGTATACGTATACAAGTACATGCCTTAAATCAAATTGTGTGAATACTGCATGATTGTGACAGACATGGAAGTTGTACAAAAATACATTTGCAAAAACAAAAAAAATGAATATATAGCATTGCAGTTGTCAATGGCAATAAAACAGATGGTATCCATGTTGAAAACAAAATGAATACTCTACAAAGTTTGATGTGTGAGTCGTGCCGGTTTTGCTGGTTAAACTTTAAACCAACAAGTTTACATACCGTAATGTATAACAACAAACGATACTGTATAGATTGTGAAGAACAAGTAAAGCTGAAAGAATTAAGAATTGCTTACAGCTTAAATACACCATACGATGTATGGATTCAGTTAAAGAAGTTTACAAAAATTGAGAACTGGTGTAAAGTAACAAGACAAGTGGAAAACAACGGATGCTTTGTGTGTAAAAACAACCCAAGCAATGTCAAAGCCTGGACTGAATACCCTAGTTTAGACTATATTCGGAAAATAACCCTATTTGGTGAAAGAATTTTCATGTACAAGTACGAGTCAAAAATAAAAATGTGCGGACATTGTATGTTTTGGCGAACCTATAAAATTTTAGAAATTGTACAAAAATATATTTGCAAACACAAACAAGATTAATATAAACTGTAAGAATATGTATGTGGAAAGTATTTTTTGTGTAAATTAAAATATAGGTAAAGCTTCTATGTAATGTATTAAATAAAGTTTAGAAAGGTACAAGCACAAAATGTATGTAATGTAATTTAATAAAAAAAAATGTAAAAAAAAATTACACATAAATTTAAATACAAGTAGTTTGCAAAAAATAATTTAGGTAATTAAAGAGTATTGAACTAAAATAAATATTTAGGAAAAAAATGTAGAAAAAAATTGTTTTACAAAATTTTTGGTAAATAATTTTACAAATTTTTGGTAAAAAGTTTTACAAATAAAAATTAATAATTACTGAATTTAAAAGAATTAGTCTTGTAAGTTTGAGAAAGAAATAATTTAGAAATAAATAGTTTTTAAAAAACATAAAATCTTGTTAACATAAAAAAATAAAATAATTTGTAAAAGTTTTAGAAAATAGGATTTAAAAAAATTGTAAACAAAAAATATTAAAAACTGTAATAAAAAAACCAATTGGCATTTGTAAATGTTTGTTGTTGGGTTTGTGTTTAAAAGTTTTCATGCACAAAAAAAAATTTCATAGAAAACGCATTGAAAAGGCAAATAGATTCTTATACAGACCATTTAAGTGTTACTTAGCCAATACTTTTTGATGCGACATAGCTTGTGCACGATCCTATACATGATATACAGTCACCATGACAGCGGTAGAGCCCTACCCAGTAGCGAGTCTAGCGCAGTGGCGGGTCCAGGGCAGTAGCGACCCCCAGAGCCGCGGCAGGCTCAGGGCGGCGGGCTTTCCCAAAAGCGAGCAACCCCAACCCCCCTCCCCCTTTCCCTAAGCAGCAGCAGGCTTCCCCTTAGGCAAGGCTAATGGCAGGCATCGAGAGCAAGGACCAATGGTGTAGAGAGGAAGCATAGGGCAAAATGGCGGACATAGTCCACAATGACCGACATAGGGCATAATGACGGACAGTGTATCGAGTCCAGGACATCATGCCAGGCCAAGGGCACCATGATAGCTTCCACAGAACGGTTGCAGGACATCATGGCGAGCCAAGGGCAGTGACAACCCAAGGACACAGCAGAGAACCCACGTCATGCTTCCCACAGACCAGGATGTGAAGAAGCCGGAATAATCAATAATGCGGCGAGGACAAAGTATTGATTGTCGGGAAGAAGCCGCCAACGGTGGGATAATCAATAACGTGGCGTGGACATAGTATTGATTAGCGAGAAGAAGCCGCGAGCGGTGGGATAATCAATAACGCAGCGGAGACATAGTATCGGCGGACCAGGATGTGAAGAAGGCGGGATAATCAATAACGTGGCGGGGACATTGTGGGATAATCAATAACGCGGCAGGGACATAGTGGGATAGTCAATAACGCGGCGGGAACATAGGCAGGATACACGACAGTCTGCAGTGGCGGGATATTGATTGGCAGGATAAAAACCAATAACTTGCAGTGGCGGGATATTGATTGGCTTGAAATAGCGACGGCCTGTGCGGCATCCGCCTAATTCACTAGCCGCCAAAATTCGCAAAAAAATCGCAACCCGCTCGGAAAGTTTGCATAGTATCGGCAGACCAGGATGTGAAGAAGGCGGGATAATCAATAACGTGGCGGGGACATTGTAAGATAATCAATAACGCGGCAGGGACATAGTGGGATAGTCAATAACGCGGCAGGAACATAGGCAGGATACACGACAGTCTGCAGTGGCGGGATATTGATTGGCAGGATAAAAATCAATAACCTGCAGTGGCGGGATATTGATTGGCTTGAAATAGCGACGGCCTGTGCGGAATCCGCCTAATTCACTAGCCGCCAAAATTCGCAAAAAAATCGCAGCCCGCCCGGAAATTTTGCAATAACGCAAGAAACCCGCCAACGCTACTTACCATATATCCACTATATACAAGTCAACCCAACATTAGGTTAGGTTAGCGGGTGAGGTTTAGGGAAGGTTGGCGGGTTAGGTTAGCAGCACATTCACCATATATCCTCACCACTATATATCCACTATACATAGGTTAGGTTAGCAGGTTAGGTTAGCGGGTTAAATTCGCGAAAAATTCGCAATTCGCGAAAAATTCGCAAATTTGCAATAAAATATATAAAATCAATAAATCGATAACCCGCCGTGCGGTTTTTTTGGCGAGAAATTTGCAACCCGCCGTGCGGTTTTTTCGACTATTTTCTGTGCGGTTTTTTCGGCGCGAAACCCGCCGTGCGGCGCCGAAACGGCGGGAAATCCCAACGAAATTAACTAAAACCAACTACTGACGCACTTTTTGAAACAAAATATCTCATGGAAAATCTCGCTAACGGTTTGGCGAGTTATGCTTGTTAGTATTAACTGGTTTAATTTCTGTATAAGAGTGTCTCACTTTACATTTCATACAAATTATATTATATATTCAATAACATTTAATGAATATTATAGCGTTTAATAAATATTTGATTTTTTATGACTCACAATAATATTAAATCTTACATTTACATGTATAAGGTGGACTTTCTGTTTGTTTGGAACACGCTTTACATTCAGATCTTAGCCCTGTTCCAGTATAACAGTTTTTTTCTAAATTCGTTTGATAGTTTTTTTGTTTTGCAAATTTACATTTCCTATTTTGGCTTTCAATTTATTTGGGAAAATATTAAAGCAAGAGTAAAACAAATAATAACTATGTTAATTACGTACGTAAGCGTCGTATCGTTATGGTTATATCATTTTATTATTAACGTTATATCGTTGTGTTGTTATCGTTGTATGGTTATCGTTGTATCGTTATCGTTGTATCGTTATCGTTGTATCGTTATCGTTGTATCGTTATCGTTGTATCGTTATCGTTGTATCGTTATTGTTATCGTTGTATCGTTATCGTTGTATCGTTATCGTTGTATCGTTATCATTGTATCGTTATCGTTGTATCGTACTCGTTGTATCGTTATCGTTGTATCGTTATCGTTGTATCGTACTCGTTGTATCGTTATCGTTGTATCGTACTCGTTGTATCGTTATCGTTGTATCGTTGTCGTTGTATCGTTATCGTTGTATCTTTGTTGTTGTATCGTTATCGTTGTATCGTTGTCGTTGTATCGTTATCGTTGTATCTTTGTTGTTGTATTGTTATCGTTGTATCGTTGTCGTTGTATCGTTGTCGTTGTATCGTTATCGTTGTATCTTTGTTGTTGTATCGTTATCGTTTTATCGTTATCGTTGCATCGTTATTATTAGCGTTATCGATGTCTTGTTACAGTTATCGTTATTGATGTATTGTTAGCGTTATTGATGTATTGTTATTTATGATAAATACCACATTATTTGGTTGGTGAGTTATAATTGCTAGCAATTATTTTTAAAAAAATTTAAAAAGATATGTAATGTAAAATTGCAAATCTGTAGGAACATATCAAAAAAAAATTGGAGTCATCGTCTTGAATCTTCAAGTCATGTAAATATAATAAAACGCGGTGTTTTTACAATTAAACGTAGTATATGTAATGGTTAAGTATTTGATTTGATTAAACATATAATATAAATGTAGAGGATTTAAATTCAGATTAAAAAAGAATTTTGTTCAGAATGTGATCAAAATTATTCAATTAAATATTAAAATAATCATTTTACATCTGTAAAACATGTAAGGGAAGCAAAAATAACAAATAAAACAATAAAGTAGGATATTATTTCTGAAAATAATGAAATTACATTATAGTTATCTCAAAAAGCTTTGAATAGTGCATTTTTTTTATTAAGTTTTGATTTTTAAAATAGAACAAAAATGATGCAAACAGATAATACAGATATAGTATTTAAAATATATAGTATTGTTAAAGGAAACAATAAAAAAACAAATAAAAATACAATAATTGTTACATTAAACTTGTAAAACATTTATTATTTCAACAGAAAAAAATGTGTTTCAAGATATAACATATTTTTCAAATAAAAAAACAATATTAAAATTAGGGGATATTGTTAAAGGTATTGCTGCATGCCTTATAAAGCTTATTATCATCTCAATAAAGTAAGTAAAATTAGTTTTAAACTGAAACAATATAAACTATTAAAAGTGTTGTCCTATATATATTTACCAGAGTGTATATCTAATAAAAAGCATGTTTAAATATAAAAAATAAAAATCATAATGTTTTAAATATTGTATGTTATATCAAACCTTGAAATCCAGAAAAAGACCCTTCAAAGAATTTTTAAATATGATAATTCTGATGAGGATAATGATTTGAATTTTACTTGAATACAATTTGTATAACTTTAAATTATATGACAAAATTAAGATTACAAAATAATATATTAATTAATGTTAACATTCTAAAATTTAACAAAAATAATGTTTATGATACCTGTTTACATTAAAATAGAACAGAAAAAAATGCAAATGTGTTGATAACAACTAATAAAAATAATCAAAATTCAAAAAATTATTATGTATACATTAAAAAATATTAGCACTATTGTAAAGTCGCCTAACAAAACACACAAAAATTTTTTTAATTCTTGATAGATTGTTTCGTTACACTTATAATAAAAATCAAGTAAATCAAATTATTTAGCATGTAATAACTATTTTAAAATAGTGAAACCATTCCCTATTATGCTGCAAAACGATACGAAATCTAATATTTAAAAAATCAAGCATTTTTAATTAAAAAATAATTAGATTATTGATAGTAAATTAAGCAGGAGTGCTTCGATGAGCGGTTATGACTGCAGGCTGTAACGAAATTTACAGTCTCAGACTTGGCTTCAATCATCGGCCACTGCTAATCGTTTACGGCTCGGTGTTGTACGGTAAACGTCACTGGATGGTTGATCGAATCCCAATCTCCTTCGGTGCTCCTCAGTGACCACTACTTACTGCAAGGGCCTAAAAAATGAGATTCCTTCACTGTGAAGGAGGAAACAGCGATGGGTGAAAGAGTACACAGATCGAGACGATCAAACGCGGTAGCCTCCTATTTCCTCACCCACAGTGACTGGTTAAGTCTGGTTGTATGAACTTCGGTTAAATCAACACAATAAATAAAATATTATTATTATTATTAATAATATTAAATTATGCTATGAGTATTGATCTCTTGAGTATTTATTTAAAAGATTAGATTTTATTGATGAAAACAATACTTAATGTAATAAAACCGTTGAAAATGAGTTAATTTCCTACGCAAGTACTACCGTTAGTTAAAATTTTAATCCTTTGACTTTTGAAAAGTATACAGGGTGTAGTAGGAAGGAAACAATTATGTATTTTATATCAGCTTTCTGTATAGAAGGTGTAGAAATAAATCGAAAGTTAAAGGATATAATAATAAAATCTAAATTACCTAGATTATCTCTCAATAGGGAAGAAATATGTGTTATTTTTGTGACAAAAGTATTATTATTGATGGACTAAATTATAAAGTTATAGATTATTGTCAAATTACTCGGAAATATAAAGGTGCAGCTCATAATTACTATGATTTAAATGTTATAACATCTCTAAATATACCTATTTCTTAAAATAATTTGTGCAACTGTGTTTTTCATTAACGGTTTATATACGTCTTGGGCGGGATATATATATTTTATTAAAGATATTGAGCAGTATTTTAAATTTAACTGGCTCGATGTTTCTTTGAGCTTTATTACTCTCTGTTCCACAGCAATAGGCTAGTTTTCGTCTCGTTTATGTAAATATTTTAGATACTGCAAGTCACAAACAAGTACATTCCCATAGCTCCGTCTTGTACTCCGTAATGCAGGGTCAGTCTAGTCAACATAAGCTAGAAATGGGTTATGTTATTGACAAGTCATTTGCGCTGTTACTCTAAATATTGTGTGAAAATACCAAAACAATCAGACAGACCATCACAATCTTCACAACGTGGTGGTGCAAGTAAATTTGCAGCATGTGCGGTACTGCGGCAAACACTGGTATAAACAAACTCGTTACATTTCTTTAAACTATTGCCATTTAATACATTAAAATTTAGTTAGGGTAATTTAGTTTTGGAAAAGGTCTCCTTTTTTTCGTTTTTTAATTTGCATCTATATGTTTCATAAAATAAAGCTGTTGTTTGAATCGTACACTGCAATGTATTTTAAAACGTGCCAATTCTTTTGCATGATAGTAGCGCATTCCTTGAAATGAACTGTGTAACTTTGTTTGTCATAAAAGGTTAACATTGGTCCCAGGCGTGATATAAATATTTTATTAAAGCTATTAAGCAGTATTTTAAATTTACCTGACTCAGTGTTTCTTTGAGCTTTATTACTCTTTGTTCCATTGTAGTAGGCTAGTTTGCATCTCGTTTATGTAAATAATTTAGATACTGCAAGTCACAAACAAGTACATTCTCATAGCTTCCTTCCGTACTCCCTAATCCAGGGTCAGTCTAGTCAATGTTTATAGGATCTCTTGTTTCCATGTACTTGTAATCAGACACTGTCATTGGTGATTTCATACTGTGGAAATAAAATTAATTGATGTCTAGTGCGAGTAACTGTTTTTGTGGGTGTGATGTGTCTAACCCACCCAGACAACGCTTGTGATTTTTAATCACGTTTTTTTGCTAAAATACATTTCTCCCTACCCATCCTTCGTATTCTGTTTTTTTGCAATGTCAAATACCCTGTGATCCCGTATGTAATTTATTTTGGCTTTTGATTGCTTCAAAAAAGTCCTACGATAGGCTTGGCAAAGTCAAAGAATAAGTTAAGTCCAGTTTGTAGGTTTTTTGTCCAAATCTTCTTAAATTTTGCCAAACTTCTGCAGGTAGTACTGTATCCAAAAAACAACTAAAACGCATGTAATTAGCTAAGGTCTCAAGGTTTAATTTTGCACAGAGGTTTTAAACCAGCTCCTTTTTACTGTTTGGTATTGGTAAATTATAAATTTAAGATTTTCTAAAATACGTTTTTATTGAGATAGGATTATTAGGGCAGGTATTATTAATCAAGGACAAAAAAGAAAAATAAACTGGTTATTGTAGTAACACGAGATTATCCTGGGATGGTTCTAAACGTTTAACTTTCTTTGCAAAAGAATTTTGGCTTATTAAAAGTACAAATTTAAACAATGTTGCACTATTTTAAGTGACTGTGGGTCTTTTTCATTTAGAGATTCTACAAGTTTAAATAAATTGGAGTAAAAATAAATTAGCATCCATGAAACGTATTTTTATTTTTAAAGGAACTAATTTTCCAGTACAATTGGTTTTTTGTATATTTCAAAAGATTTTAAAAGAACACGTACGTCTTGAGAAGTAAACAAATTAGTTTTTATTGCATTAATTAAAACGTGATAATCAAAAGAATGTTTGAATTGAGAAATGATTGGAACCTTGTATTTGTATTTAATTCTGAAGTAACAACGACAGCATGCAGCAAACCTAAAGTTCCCTAGATCGTGGTTATGATAAAATGTGCGTCAAATTGTGTTTCCTACACTAAATTTGCAGTCATACATGTAGCAATGCTTAGCTTGTTCAAACAGTGCTCTTACGCTTTTTGTTGGGAATATTTTGTTGTTTGTTTCTCTATTATGTGTAAATTAAATGTTTGACATTTAGGGATAAAACAGTCAAACCACTTTAAAGCGACAAACAAAATATGATTAAAAATCTATGGTATATAATACAGTATTATAATAAAACACAATAAAATTTTATTAATGCTTATTACAAAGTAATAAGTAAATAGTCAGTTGTACCGGTTTTACAAGCAGTTAGATGGTCAGGTTGTTCGTGGTACGGTATGGAGCTCAAGCAACAAGCCACGTACGATACCAAGCCATGGTAATCCATGTCCGGGCACTAATAGTGTTGTAAAATGGATGAACGAATGTAATGCTGGTGTAATTCTAGACTAGTGCTCAGGGAATAGATAGTTAATGTCTAGACAAGAGCGCAAAATGATAGGATGTTCTTGTATGAATTGGACTCAGTATTTCTAGGTGCTATTAAGTTGAATTTGATGCTTGTTCCGCCAAGTAAGATTCCAAGACATTGTTCAAACTGTGATGTACTCATTTTGCTAGGGGTTTTTGTTGTTAGTCCTGCAGCCTCTAGTCAGCAACAGACAAGTCTTGAATTGGCACACTTAGTTTTAAGCGCAATGTTTTAAGCTGATTAGAGATCGTGCTTAATAGTTCTGCACAGCGTAACGGTTGACATTGACTTGTCAATCTCAATTAAGTTTTGCTACTGGCTCAACATAATAGCTGTAACAGGATCGGTCAATGCGGTTCTAAATTTCAACTGGATTTAGACTTGTTTCAATTTGTTTACATTTTAAAAATTTCCCTGCGTAGGTACCACTTTAAATGCAAACAATACTTTAACTTCGGTGTAACTTTGCTAAAATATTTTGTTTCCAAGGCTTAGGTTGGCTGCGGTTTTCTTTTATGTGTTGAAAGCAATTAAATAATTATCTTCGCCATTACTTAATGCATCTTTAATGCTTACAGGCAAAGTCTTGTACACTATTGCTTCTTACTTTATTAAAACTGTAATTTTGCTGAGGTTAGTGTTGAAAGTTGCATATCCTGTCCATTTGGCTCTTGTTGATAGTATTAGTATTCGCAGAAATAGGCTTAAGGATAAAATATTCACCAGGCAAGCAGTCTTTAGCAACGTCTTCGTCCACTACACTTAAATGTGTGTCATATATACTTTTGCAAAGTATCTTACGCATTATATAAAAACGATACTGCATACGTAAGCACTAGTATTAATGCGTTTAGACTGGTTTGCAATAATTCGGATACTAAAACTTGCAGTTCTAGTATCTATTCTAGTGCCTTGCAGGCTAACAGCTATTTCTTTGTG
This sequence comes from Dicyrtomina minuta, assembly GCA_949802685.1. Lineage (NCBI taxonomy): Eukaryota > Metazoa > Arthropoda > Collembola > Symphypleona > Dicyrtomidae > Dicyrtomina > Dicyrtomina minuta. The sequence continues at coordinate 44,812,301 of OX461809.1, read as the reverse complement.
CAGTAGCATAGTTGCAATACCATTCAGCAGACCATACATTGCGCCCTTCATTCCATAGCATCTGCTATTACTTTCACGCTGCGTCGATATACGGAATGCAATACGTGGGGCACTCAGGGTTGGGTGTACTCGTCTGCATTTCGGCTTGGTCTCGAAGTACATTCAAGTGCAAATACCTAGCACTGTAGCCCTCCGAAAGGGAAAGTGTTCATTGCTCCTGAAGAGGAGGATAATCTACCTAGACTTCAATCAGGTCGGCCGTGATATAGCCACAATCCAATTATAATACATATTAAATATTAGTTCGTAAGATACCAGCTGTGCATTGTGACTGACTTCCTTCGGGAACGCTCCATAGGTGGTGTTCAGACATTCGTGTCGTTCATACCGAGAGGAAATGTTTGTTTACATTCACATGCTGGTACAGTAACTGCACTGGGTTATAGGTATATACCTGGAGAATCCGATAAGTGCTACATATGATGATGATGATGATGATATATTAGTTATGAATATTAAGGGATCGTCCATAATGACGTCCCCCAAATATCATAGTTTTAAGTACCTCTATTTCCACTATTAAAATTTTTTCCAGCCTATTTTAACATACATGTAACTTACCTAGGTATATTCGTTATAGATATTTAGGGATCGTCCCTAATGACGTCCCTCAAATATTATAGTCCTAGGAACCCCTATTTCCAACAAAAAATGTTTCAACCTACTTTAAAAACATGTAATTAATTTTTATATATTAGTTATAGATATTCAGGGATCGTACATAATGACGTCCTTTAAATATCATAATTTGAAGTGCCCCTATCTTCAACATTAAATTTGTGTAGATGCTGAGCAAGCATCTACTGGAATGGTGTTAATTGCCTGTCTGTCTGCCTGTCTGTCTGTCTGTACTGCTGCAGGTGCCACTTTACATTTCACATGCTATAGGTCACATTTTTTAAATGATTAAATTCACACACGTTTCTATGGTCCGCAAGTTTCAGGAAAAAGTGCTGTGTAGTTTTTGGTTAGAATCTGGTTAGGAATCTAGCCACAATTAAATTTGATTGGACCAAAGTTAAAATCATGCTTCAAAGTGAAACAAAAGGGGTAACAATTCATCAAGGTAGATACAAGCTAGGAGATATAAGCTTGTCATGTTTCGCCAATAAAAATTCACGGAATCTTTTCACGAATTTACATTACAAGTAAAGGTGCTTATCTATGCACGTTCACAGGACAGCCAAGTATTGTCGTATTGTGGTCGTGAGTTTGGAAATGCAGTATCGAATTCGAAGATCTCCATGCGCAGGTCTGAGCACTAGGCTTTGATTACCTCCTCAGCTTTTGGCATCCAACTTCCTCACTGCGTTTCACGTACCTACGTATATGGCTCATACATGGTAGCGGTTATTCCGTACATCTTTTAATTATCACTATTTTTCGAATCTCCCTTTATTACTTCATATCACGGACATACGTATGTGGCTTAAATATGGTAAGGCATCGTTCTTGAGTGAGGTCATTCAAATAATACCCTCAAGCTCTTTCCACCAGCAAAACTTGTATTTAGCCTACTTTTACTGGCGCTGACTGCCAGAGCTTCATGTTAGCTTTACTACAACAGCATTATTTACCAGTGACCAATCCAATTTGCTGTAAGCTCAGCATCTACTTCGGTTCCGCGGTCGCCAAATCCGGCACGAAGCGCCGGATTTTTCTTCTCGAAATCCCTTAAGACGGTTGTAAACATCGGAATTCCAGAAAAGCAGAATGACAGTCCTGGAAGTCACATACATGCCAGCGACATGAAAAATATTATTCTGCAAATAAATCAAAACTGCGTCTAAAAACCTCAGCGTTTCATGACGAACCACGTAGAGTTCCCCTAACGAGCATAACCCGCCAAGCCATAAGCGAGATATTCCATGAAATATTTTTTTTCACAAAGAGCGTCCAACAAATCCTATAATGGCTTAACAACATGGTGCGCGTAATGAGTTACGATCGATAAAATATTTTGTCAAACAAGCAGACAAGGCCTCAAAATGGCTTTTTAATTGTATTTTTTATTTAAAAAAAACATGGTAAGCACAATGTTAAAAAATTTTGTATTTTAAACCAATTTTAAAATATTGTGAATTCAAACAAAGTTTAAATTTAAAATTTGGAAGTTTTTTATTACAACCTATTTACATAATTTACCGGAATTTTGAAAATTTTGCAATACTGGATCAACTTCATCGAGCCATATATCATTGGAAAGCTAATCACCAGTAGAATTCAAATAACGGAATTGGCCTTTATTATAACAAAACGTTTTCAAAATAACGGTCTTTTAATTTTTAAATGCCGCCAAAAATGTGTTGTATGGGTCACAATCAAAAAACAAAAAAATATTGTGTGCTTATTTTTAAAGAGCTTTCAACTGATATATCACTCGACACAATCCGTTAAAAAATTTGCAATTATGTTATTTAAAAACCATTTAAAAACTAATAACGATCGTGCTTCCACACCATGTTCATTACCTTTGCGCCTAATTGTTACCGTTACAAAAATGTATCATTTTAGTGTTACTGTTGTAAATACATACGTATTGGACGTGATTACCTGAAATGATGCTCCCTTTTATTTCTATAATAAAGTGCGCCACTTCTAAAAACATATTGTTCTCTTTTGAATCTCGATATTCAAGTGAAGTAGTCTTTACACTTTATTTTTTATTATATTATTCTTACATTTCACATATCATACATGATTCATATACTATGCTACATGCAATACAAAATATCATACGTGATATTTTGTCTAAACTCTACACTCTGCAAATCCCACGCTTCTAACCCGCTGACTCCGCTATCCTGGAGTCACGTAGACACGACTATTAAACTTAATGGCCATGTCCTACTTCTACTGCGTATTAGAAGGGATTAGTGCTGACAGTGTTCTAACCGGTCAGCACCCCGACGTCTTCTTGTATGCCAGTTAGTTAATATTAGTTTTATATAAGTTATACACATTATAAACATATATCTAACAGTTACTTTATAAAGTGACCGGTCGATATCTTCCCTTTTAACACAATATTTAAAGTTTTGGCGGAAAATTCAATAATTTGAAGTTTTGGTTGTATTACAGAAATTGATTATAAATACGAATTTAAGCATCTTTTTCAAATTCAAACCGCCCTATTATCGTGTTAGGGCTGCCATTGAACAAGAGCTTCAGCCCTTGTCTTCTTTTTTCATATTTTATAGGCAATTTTTCTTGTTCAGTCAAAATTTTAAAATAATTTAAATTTTAAATTTATTTTTTTTTAAGTTCACAATTTTTTTAAATTGTTTTTCATACATAATTTTCAAAAATTGTGCTTACCATTTTTTTGTTTTTTAAAAAATAAAAAACACAATTTAAAAGCCATTTTGAGGCCATTTTTCCTTGTTTGAAAAAATATTTTATCAACCGTAACTCATTACGCGCACCATGTTGTTAAGCCATTCTAAGTTTTTTGGACGCTCTTTTTGAAAAAAAATATTTCATGGAATATCTCAATCTCGCTTATGGCTTTGCGGGTTATGCTGCCGTAAAAGACTCTTGCAAAAATTCAGACTTAAAACTGACTAACAAGGTCAGTCACTCAGACTAACCTTCAAGATGCGCAGGAATCAGCTCTGAAAACTCCAACTTAACACGTCCACGGACTTCTCTGATGACGTGCTTTTTAAACAATAGCACAGATTAAACGTTAGAGCGGGTACCGTTGCGAGAAGATTTTGCATATATGTATAACATTATTTTGGATACTTTCATCAAACAGAATTTTATACAGTAAATACTTTAGACAGAGTTACGATCAAAAAAATTGGATAACAGAAATCTTTTGTAATAAAACATGTTATGGTTTCCAAACTAATCACTTTTTAATTTTTATAAATCACGAGACAAAAAGAAATAAAATTGCCTGTGGGATACCCTCCTGTGAGACTAAAATTTAAAAAAATTTTATGGTCCAAAAACAAACATAAAATGAAGGATCATAAAAACGTACAAACCTAATCATAAAATGGTGCGTGATTCATTTTATTTTCTTTGCATGAGTTCCTTTCCAGGTAAGGTTCCAGCACAGTCTGCAAATAATTATTAGTTGTATATGCATTACACGTAATAACAGCTAGGTGGGAACATCCAGTAGTATTATTTACGTGACATTTTCTGTGCTTTGCCCCTGACCCATTTACCTAAAGTTATTGCAATAACAGCTAGGGGAAGGTGTCAAAGAAGAATATTCACGCTACACCATTTGCACGTCACCCCCAACCCGTTTCCCTCATGTTAATGCGATAATAGCTGAGTGGGGGTGTCAAAAACGAATATTAACGTGACATCATTTGCGCATAACCCCTAATCCGTTTACCTAATGCTAATACGATAACAGCAGGGTGGGGGTTTTGAAAATAATATTCACGTGACATTATTTGTGCGTAACCCCTTAGACGCTTATCTAAAGTTAATGTGATAACAGCTGGGTATTGGAGTGAGGGGTGTGGAAAAGGATTATTCATGTAACATTATTTGGGCCTAGTCCCTAAGCCTCCACAACGATATTCCTAGCGTGTCTGAAGTGAGAGACCGAAAGACCATTGTAACATAGATTATTGCTTGGGTTTGTACAATGATTCATGAAATAGTGATTGCTACTATACGAGGCTCATGTCGTATAGCTCATAATCATCTTTATAATATAAATTTGCAAAACAGTTAATTTATAATTACTGAATTATTGTAAACCACTTCTTGAATTTCTCTAAAGCCTTTTATTTTTCTTAAAATTGTATGTTGTTCTTACTGTGTCTGTATGGCAAGCGTAATTGTAGCGCCAGTTGTAAATAAATATTCACGTTCTTCTTTCTTCTATGCTGATCCTATGTGTAATACTTATAATTCAATTATTACGGCAGAACTAAAAAAGTTGTATGTTCATGTATTTTGTGGATTTGTATTGTATGCATAGCCGTTTTTGGATAGTTCACTTTCCTGAGTTTTGACATGGGTCTCACTCAACTGTTAATAGTGGATAACTGGGGGATCCGATCACCCTCAAAAACAATAAGGCACCTCTCGTTCGCATTTTTGAGAGTTTACAAGTAGTTGCAAAGGAATCACTGTGACCTGTAGAGCAAGACCAACAAACGGACTTACAGACAGACCGACAAAACTATTTCAATAGATGCTTGCTCAGCATCTAAAAATCATCACTTCAACTTTAACATTAGTGAATAAACTAGTGAACAAAGGATTCCCAGAAATTATAGGCTAGGGGGTATTTTGTCACCTTATCTGTTTGCAATATATATGGATGATCTTACAATATCCTTAAACAACACAAAACAAGGGTGCAGAGTGGGAAGTGCGGCAGTCAACAATCTTGTCTACGCTGATGATCTCTGTCTACTTACAACTACTAAATCTGCTCTCAATTATTTACCAAAACTCTGTGATGACTATGCGATCAAACATGATCTGTAATTTAATGCTTTTAACTAGTAAGACTCAAATGCAAATATTTCTACCACGCTGGATGAGAAATCATGCTTTGGACAATAATATCGTATTCCAGAGGAGAACAATATCCTCAAGCGCAAGTGCCATATATTTAGGAGTCACAATCTCTATTGCTACTGAATATAGATCTGATGTTCTGGATGACTCTGATGACAGTAACTGCAGCATCAGATCAATTTACAAAAGGGCAAACATGCTGAAGTGTTTTTTCAAGAGCTGCAGTACCAAAGTTGAAAGATACCTAATTATCACATATCTTTCAACAGCGTACTGCTGCAGCCTCCTAACCCTCACAAAATCTGCATTTCGACATCAACACGTAGCGTACAACAATTCTTTTCGGATTGTTATGGGTTTGCCCAAACTAAGCAGTGCTACGTCAATGTTTGTAGAGAACCGAGTAAATTACTTTCTTGCTATGAGAAGATTTGCTGCTTGCTCGTTAAAAATGAGGTTAACAAATACTAAAAATCAAATTGTAAAAGCCATCTTAAGCTCTAACCTCCATGGAAACTCAAACATAGCGGAAGAATGGAAAATTGTACAGCTGATAGGCTCTGTCTCTGAATAGCTCACCTGGCGAATACATCTAATTTAATTCTTCACGAATATTTTATTTATTTTTATTCTTTACTTTACACTACTGGGTCAGTTATATAAATTGCATTATTATTGCTAAGTAGTGAGAGAAGAATAATTGACGGCCTCTAGGAAACTTCTTCGAAGTAGCAGAATCGAGAAGAATCCGTATTCACGTGACTCGTTTGTTAGAATTCAATCGCCAGAAAAAGAATCCTAAACCCCTGTAGTGAACGTAGAGACAAAAGAAAATGCGTCCCTTAGATGCATCTTCAAAGTCGGCTTTGAATTGGCAGCAGCACCGCAGGTAGAAGTTAAATTGATCGTAGAAATCTTTTCGTTACGTTTAAATTTGACTAAATACTTCTAGCTGGTATTGTATTTTTCGTGTTCGTAAAATTATATTATTTCGAAAGTACTTTTTCTCCGTATTAAAGTTTTCGAGAATAAAATAGTAAGCAGGTAAATGGTCGTAGGTCAAATACGTTTACAAATTCTACGTTTATTAGGTTAAAAAATCCGGAATCCCGTTTCATCATCAAGATAAGCTGAATTCTGACCCAAGTACGTGTTACGGTTCGTATTATTTATTATATTATAAATTGTAAAATCAAATTGGACGAAATCCTAATCAAGTATATACTTAACTTTTATTTTTGTTACGATTTCCACAAAGTTATTTAATCGTATCAATCATTTAGGAATAAGATTTGTTTTTGGATTAATAAATCCACTTTTTATGTTCCATAAAATAAATTCTTAACATTGTTTGTAAATTATTAATATTTACTGTTGTATCTACGTTCATGTAAATCATTGCAAATGTGTATTCACTTTATATTTACTTACATTTATTTCGTAATATATTATTACCTATGTATACTTAAGTAAATCATATTCATTTATTCGATTTTGCAGCCATAACTTCATCTATATAATTGCTCACTAATCTCACCGACCATAGATATAATTAAGTAGTTAGTTTAGTTGGTCTTAATTGTATCTCATTCCCCGTTTTTCAACGACTTGTCATTTAGATAATAAGGTCATTCATAAATTAATTAGCTTTAAAGGTTTTCAGCATTTCGGTCAGGAAATCCCGCATTAATTAATGAATGTTTCCTGAAAGTAGAATTATTTATTACACGATAATTTTCTTCCTTTCTCAAAGGTGCAGGTTATAACAAGACCGACCCCCTGACCCGCATTTTGAACCGTCGAATAAAGTTATATGGTTCAATAGGTAGTTCAGTAACGCTAGAATTAAAATAAAATAGATAAAAACTGAGTGTCAACTTAAACACTGCCAGCGGCCGCAAGTTCGATTCTGACACTTGCGTTAGTAGTAGAAAACGGCTACAAATAATTAACTTAAATTTAAAATCTGCACAAACTAACACCTGCGTGAATTTGTAGCAAGTAGTTGTTGTATGAAAGTGGCACTTGCGCTCCCAGTAGGCATCAAATAAATACAGTTAAGTTAATTTTAGTAGAATTTGAAAAGTTAAAATATATATATAATTAAAACTAGTCAGAAATACGTAGCCTTACATTATATTACGGAAAGCATTGCGAGATTTTTGTGGCATAATACGGTCACATCGTCTATATAGTATAGATGCATAGAAAAGAAAGACAAATAAAGTGTGAATAATATATGTAGGTAGTAGTGGTAGCTGTTATAGCACGACTCCCACTTTTGATTTCGTCCGTTGCATTTTTCGAGGCAGCAAGCCATTTAGGCGATGGCACCATTCCGTATCTTAACCATTACAAACAGTCAGCAAGTTTGCTGTTCAGTTTTCATTTTACAGAAGTGAATTTCGTAAGTTTTCAAGTTTTTGAAATTAGGTAGTTTTGAATTACTACATATAATAGTTTGAACGTAAAAAAAAATGTTTGACTTATTACGAAAAGTTAAAATAATTGTGAAACATCTTTAAGAAAATGAAACTTAATATAAGCCGCAATGTGAGGATCAGAAATCCGTAAGTTTTCACTTTTCATTTATGCGTCCCGCAACGCAGCACTTGGCTGCCGACATATTAAACGGTATTCTAGATTTTTATATTTTTTTAGGATTTTACAAATTGCATCACGAACAATTCCTATTGGTATACTTAGTTATTTTATTGAGCTTCATTATCGTCACTAAGATTTGCAATTTCGCTATTCAACCTCGCATTTATAAGGTAATAATTCAAAAGAAACACATCTGCAAGTCTCTTCTACGAAAACCTCGAGCACGTAGGATTATCTATTACAGACATTTTCGTTATAATCACGCTCAAGCTTATCGAGGGTTCCAAAAAACCTTACCATTTAATCTTCTAGAATAATGCCGAACCAAAAGAATGAAAACTAAATATTTTTGAGGTCAGTATAATCCATATTATTTTCGATAATTTACGATTTTCGTTTTATTATTTTCATATCGTTCTATTTACTTTGTTTTGTCGTTTTAATCAGTATTTCTCTCAGCTTTCCATTCAATTGGACTGAAACAAAGTTTATGCCCCACGTCGTCGTCGCATATATAATATAAAGGTTATTTAATTAATTTAAACCTGCATAAATTGATGTGTGAGGTCAATACTTTTGAACTTAAAGTTGTACAAGGGTAAACTTTTGTCAAAAATTAACAATTTCATTTGAATGTTGTAAACGTGCATTATTTAAAATATTTTGCTTTTGTGTTAAGCTTTAGATCTTTGACTCTATAAGGCCCATTTGATAGTCGCCTTTTTACGAGCTGAACGTAGGCCAACTTGCCGAATTTTAACTCTTGACCGAAGACCAAACCAAATCAATTGTATCGTTTCTATCCAATAAATCGAACGTAGCCACAAAGTTACTGGTGACCACCAAAAACCGTCTGTAAAGTCATCGCTTCGAATTATCCGAAATTAGACATCAAAACTCGTTCTGGAACCGAGATATAACCGTGATGAAATCAATTCAACCAAACGTGTTGAATCTGATTGAGGTACACACACATACAAAATATATTATTATACATTTTACAAGTACATACAATTAAGACCGCTTTCGTAGGTGTTTATTATATTCATATTGCATCGCTATATTGTAAAAGTTGCGTAAACGAATGGTCATACTCTTACTGCTAAATTGGTACCTCATAAACTTCATCAAGTTTAACCTCGCATTTCGAGGATTTCTCATATTTCGTGACTTGCTATATCGTAAATAAATTAAGTGAAACAATAAAAAGGAATTTTTATTTCCTTGAATAAATCACAAATCAGGGCACAGCCATCATTATTTATCATTTCCGTGATTATTCTAGACTACGAAAATTCCATAAATAGGAACTAATACGTGCATAGGCTAATAAAATAAGTTTGTAGATGAATAAGTTTTTATTAATTAAATGACTTAAGGTCATACCATATTGTAGGTATGAACCATCAGGAAACCAAAGAAAAGACGACTTATTCGTTGCTTCGGTTTTTACCATAAGTTAAGTTAGTAAAAATTAAGATAATTGAGAGAATATATGTGTATCTACGTTCTATGAAAATTTAACGTTTATAACGCCCGTAGGTGCATGATCCGAAAGTAGGTACCTACACAAAAGAGAACCTTTAGACATTTAGTATCATTTACTCGTCATCTGAATAATTGATGGCCAAACGTGTGTTGTATACAACGCGATTTCGTAATTCTATGAGTGCAACTGAATACGTACACCAACAGTTGTATATTCTTGCAGTTATTGATCTTCATTTGAATACTGAATCCAAACTTAAACATTTAAAAGAAGGCCTACCCAGCGATTTGGCGGACAAAGTCACCACTTGCCCAACTATTGAAATTTTCATTGTGACATTACATCGGTTATTGCAACAACATATGTTATATTGAATCGCCTATTTCCTCGTATAAATTGTAAATAAAATAGGTACATACTAAGCAAGTAGTTGCCCCAACGAAAGAGAACCCTTATTGACAGTAGGTATATCATAGGAATAATTTAATTAATCTCGGCCAACTGTTGATGGCACAATTAAAACATACTATTTATCGGCCTGTTAAACGAAAACGACCCCGAGGAATGTGATCATATATGGAAGACCATAATGTATGTATGTATGAGTTTAAAGTTTTCAACCTTGAGGTTATATCTCACTCAGATAATATGTTATTTAAAGGATCCCGCAATATAGTATTATACTAAATTGAATTGGGCTTCGCATCGTATTTGATTTATTACCTATACTTGAAGTATTTGGTTTTCGTGGCTTATCTTCTACGCGGACCACTTTGCGATTCATTAGATTTTCAAAGCTAATTATACATTCCGATAAGATTACTCTTAAAGAGACCATAATGGACTCCATGGTACTTCGTTTTGACCGTGCTTACATGTCAAATCGAGCAGTCTCCGAATTACCCAACACTATGTACCGACCGGGTATGGGTGGAAATGAATATGTGGCAGGTCGACTGCATGTTTTGGCACAAATCGGTCCTAACGTAGGAACTGAAGCCAAAATAAAATCCTTAATTAAAGGATTACATGATTTATTAGCCGACAAAGTAATCTTATGCTCAAGTATTGACAACTTGAAAAAAACAATAAATCGGTAAGTCGAAATAAATTTTAAGAAATCGCAAGAAATATATTCTTATGATTCTGTGGCTCAGAAGCCAGCCTTTGCCCGTAGTACCAAAGTCGCTGATATTCCTGATATCCATAATTCAAATACGTTCGTAGGCCATCTAAATTAAAATCCTAATCATAACAATATTAATCTACAAAGCAATAATAATAACAATTCGAATCGTGGCCAAACAAATAAAAACACCGATGTGCAATTTACAAACAGCTTTTCAGCTGCTAATAAAGCTTTTTGCGTAACCTCTAAAGGGAGGCCAACTTGCTTCTGATGTCAAAGTCCCCGGCACAGTGTTTGGAAATGTTAGTTGTTCATGGACAAAAACAACATTCCATTGCCACCCAAAGCTGATGGCTGGAAACGAAATTGTTCTGGTGGTAATAATTATAATTCTAGAAATTATAATAATAATTCTACTCACAACCAAAATCGCAATAATTATAATCATCGTAATAATTATAATCATCGATCTAACGTTAACAATAATGAGAATCAAAACTCAGGGTACATAAATAATTCCCAACAAAATAATTCGAATGTAGGAAAACCTACCCCACAGGAATTCATGCGATTCATGCAACTCTTCGCACCGTACTTAGGTTCAAATAGTATTAAAACAATTACCAAAATAACCATCACGACCGTAACGTGCAAATTACTTCGATGGACAATGATAACGACTTTGTTCCACACATCGACCAGGTAAGAAATAGAGTGGCTCAAAACAAGGCCAATTCTTCCAATATTCATATGCAAATGCTAAAATGTAAGCTCCCGAACGTAGAACCTGTACTAACATACGAAGAGATTCAATCTGAAATTGCTTTACAAAAATTGCAAGGAAAAGCAATGACCGACAGTAGAAACCTAACTAACTGTGTCGTGCCCGAATCCCTCTTTGAGTACCATGATATTAATAAAGTACATTTCATTCGGTCAAACCAAATTTCTGGAAATGATATTTGCCGTGATTTCACTTTCCAGCATATGAATGGAAAAGGGTTAAACATCAATGTTTACAACTGGTGCATCCATTATTAGCATTAGTCCGTTGGCCGTCACTTGTCCTGGCATGACTGAATTAATTCAGCCGTTTCGCCTAATCTAAGCTATTTTGTCAATCGACACAGGGACTCCGCATTTTATTGATAAATTCATTTTTATCAAATTACAAATCCCCGAGTTGGATGAATGGATTTTGTGGGGATTTTTCGTGATTAATTCTCCAGTAACGACGTTGTGTTTGGTATATATATGCTCATCGCGGACGATGCTATGGTACACTGCAAATTGGGAACCGTGAAGTTCATTAAGGTACAAAATTGTGTAACTAATAAACCACAGTTTATTATTGATAGGGCAGCCTAATCATACGTTATATGCTAAAAGTAGAGTAGGTAGGGCTATGAAGCATCATATGCCAAATTAAATCGCATCGACACTAATAAATCTGAAATTAATGATCATGGAAGTATGGCTGTAGAGTGCATGTCTCAAATCGTACAACCTTTACTTACTATGTTAAATCCGTTGAATTTACCGTTTGTGTCCGTAGTCACCTCTGAACGTAAGACACATTGACAGTAGACAAAAGTACAAAAATTTCCATTCATACAGCTAACCGTAGTTACACTGGCCCGATCGTAGTTGAGCCTTATTTTCATTTATTCAACAAATATAGTGCGTCGAAGAAAATCGCGTCGAAATTAATAATAGCTCAAGATTTTGTCACGCCATTAGGGTAGACGAAGATTTCATCCTCCCCAGACAGGGAATGTTCACAAAATTCCACCTTGTTACATGCAAAGTAACAAAGTAAATATAGACGACTAGGAATGCCCAGTAGGCGACGTAACAAAGCCCATACTGGATAAAATTCTGGGTGGACAAGAGCTCACGCATGACGAATGGAGCCAATTTAAAATATTTGGAGAATTATCCGTTTTCGAAAAACGGGTAGTAAGAATGTTGTTGTCCAAATATTATTCAGTGTTTGGATAGAAACCGGAGGACTTCAATTTCTTAATTGTGGATCCGTTAACAGGCAAAACTTTGCAGGTCTCCGTAGATTTATTACATCCGACGCCCCTATTTCAAACTCCTGCAGCTATGTTTAATTTATTTAAAGTCGTGTGCCGCGATGACACCGACAATTTATTATTGAAAAGAATCATCAAACCCTGTCATTCCTACTGGGTTTACAACAGCGAGTAGTTAAGAAGGGCACCAATGGTTGGCGTCCAGTTTTAGATTTGCGTGAAATAAATAGAAGATAAAACTAATCGCGATTCCTTTACCACCAATCGTAGATGAAATGATTAAGTTAGCAGAATGTTCCCACTACTGTCAACTTGACATGGTTAGATCATACCAACAGGTAGAGATGCACGTAGCAAGTAGGAAATATCTTGCATACCTAAATCATGGCGATTCAAGCTACTTCCGTTTAGCTTCATAAATAGTGGGGCACTTTTTCAATCCGCAATGTCTAAAATAATGAAACCCTATAATTATAAATGGCTTAGTCAATACGTAGATGACTCAAAGTTTGGACGAAAGAGTTTTGAGGAAATATTTCATAGACTCGAATTACTCCTTTGGCTTTTCGTTCAGGCCAACATAAAATTAAAGCGGAGTAAATGTCACATCGGTTTTCCTAGTATTATATTTTTAGGACATCGTGTCAGTAAAGAGGGTGTGTCCATTGACGCTGATCGCATCAAAACTATTATTGAGTACCCTTATCCTACTGCAACGACTGAAATTTGTCGTTTTATAGGGATTTCCAATTTCTTTCGACGTATGATACATATATATTCTCGCCTAGCTCGACCCTTGTACCAACTTCTCATAAAAGATGTGCCTTTCGTCTTAGACTCTTTCTGCCGTGAGGCAGTTGACAAAATTGAATCAGCTATCGCAAATACTCCGGTCTTTGAGTTTCCTGACGATACTGCACAACTCGAGTTGTGGACAGACGCCTCCGAATTCAAAATTGCGGGCTGTTTAGTCCAGAAAGTAGGGAAGCTCCGTCGTCTCTTTGGTTTTGCTTTGCATACCTTAACCACGGCCGAAAAAAAATAGTCTGTGACGGATAAGGAATGTTACGCCATAATTTATTCTTTGCAGAAATTTTGCAACTTTGTTCTGGGTAGGAAAGTGCATATCTAAACTGACCATTCCGCCCTCACTTCGATATTACATACTTTCAAATGTAATAGCCGCCTCATTCGCTAGAGCCTTCAGTTCAGTGAATATGATTTAAAGATTTACCATGTCGCTGGTAAATGCAACGAAATGGCAGGTGGTTTGAGTCACCCTCTGAGAAACAACCATGCTCGTGCTCCTGAAATCGAACTGAATATCCGTTTCATTCACATGCGTTTAATCTGAGACGTGAATTTTATAAAAAGATGTGATCGCGTCAAGACCGACTTAAAAAAACTAAAAAATTTGCAAATTAAGGATAAGCGCATAAGTAAAATAACTATTTCCCTACGCAAGGATATGGAAAATAAATTTATTGGCTATAATAAGTACAGGAAAAATTTTCAGCTTAATCCTGACTCCGGCATCCTTGAACTTCTTTCAGGTGAACCCTTAGGTAAATTATGGGTAAGCGTACTCACCCAGGATTTGGCAAAACAAGCCATAAAATATTTACATGATTGTTCTCATTTAGGCCACGAAAAAATATATGCAGCTCTACAGGAAGAGTATTGGTTCTTCCAGATGCATTCAGCGTAAAAGCCGTTCTGGTCCACTCCACGTAATGATTACGCCTCAGCTTCCATACGCGAATATTTACATTGATTACTTGGGCACACTAAATCGCAGGTAATTAATATATTTTAGCTTGCATCGATCAATGTACTTGGTGCATGTACTTATTCTCGACTGTTGGACCCACCACAGCAAAGAAAATACGATGCTTCGAACCCTTGGTCCAGAAACATAAAATCCAGGCCCTGGTCTCCGACAATGGAACCGCCTTCACATCCAATAAATATTATCGCTTTCGCGAAAGTTATGGAATCGCACGAATTGCAACTTCCGCTCGACATGCAAGCAGTAATGCATTTGTAGAGCAAAGTGATTCAACTTTCGGCTCAATATTAAAGAAATTGAAATTTGATTCCTAAGAACCATAGGACTCTTTATTGCCGCAAGTAGCCAACGAATATAATGCTGCCAAGCACGGCAGTACCGGGTATAGTCCATACTTTTTAATGTATGGACGATCACTTACCCACCCCTACGATCAGGCCATGTCCGAAAGTTCTTCGTGACTTGATGACCCTGAGAGGCATCTCATCAAAATTGGCGCAATCAAATTAGATATTGACCGTAGGCATCCCCATACTTATTTAAGTATTGGCAATTTAGTCCTAAAACGAAATTACACACGAAAAATGGGTACTCAAATCGCACTTTTACTGTATGATTTGGCCTTTTGCCAATCCACTTTATAGCCATATATGTTATTACCACCCCAGCCATAGGTACTTTGTGATATCGTAAGTGCTTGAAAAACCATCTGTTCAGTAATTTTTCAGTCATGACTGGTGTACACATGTGATCTATTTTATCGTATGTCATGTAGGGTATCGTTTTAAAGCAACTTTAATGCTGATTACAAAACCGTTAGCTGCAGATTTATACACTGTAACGCTTATTTTTAGTGATTTTTTAGTGATTTTTCAGTGATGACTATTCTTCATACTATATACAACTGGGGTATCATTGGAATGCTTATAACGTACTGAGACTAAAAATGTTAAAACTGTAGCTGTGCAAGCTATGTGGACGGCGCTGGAAAGAAGTCTTAAATAATTAACTTTATTAAAGGAAAAAATGTTGTTTTTGCATTTATTATTGTATGCGTTTAGAAACGTAGTACACTTGTTGTTAAACTCTTGTTTAGAAAATATATGTAAGCATTCACTCGTTTGTTGGAAAAAATGTGTTTGTAAACATTTTTCAAGGCAATATGTATATGGTAATAACCGTTTGGTAGAAGAATTGATGTTTTGTTATGCGTTTGTTTAAAATATATTTGCATTTGTAAAGGTTTATTTAAAGCTGGTTTGTGTAAAGTGTTTGTTAAAATATTTGATTGTTATTGTGCGTCTCTTGAAAAAGTATTTGTATGTTTGCAAAATAAATATAAATATGTTTGTATAAATGTATGTAAGAAGTAGATAGGCTGACGAATACATCTGTTTCATGTGTCTGGTTAAAGAACAGATTTATTATTTTATGCGTTTTGTAAATATGTTTGCACGGTTGCACTAAAAAAAAGAATAACCTAGATAAAATACGTTGTGTGTTAAAAAATAGATGTTTGTATGTGTTTAACTATAGATTAGATGTATGTTTGCACGCGTTTTTGTGAGAGTACTTTCATTATTCTATGCATTGGTTAAGCATGTATGTTTTTAGGGGTTTATACAATAAATGGACGTGGTTTCGTGTACAGTGTGTTAAAAATTATATACCTGTTTAGGTTTATATAAAGAATGAATTAAATGTTTTAATACATTTATGTTCAACTGTATGCGTTTCTAAAAAAATATATATTTATTTGTATGTATTTGTTTATATATATTGTTAAAATATAAAGCTTTTTAAAATATATTTGTTTTGCTAGTTACGATATATATGTAAACGTACTTTTGACGTGTCCATTTCTTGCATCTAGAAGCCAGCGGGTGTAGGTTATTAGCCTAGACTTATTAGCTTCTTCTGTTGTATGTTGTTTGTTTCCTTTTACTAAATACGCTGGCATTTGCGTTCGTATACCGATACTCTCAAGGTACTTAACAGAGTCTGTGTATCCTCTGTCATTAATAAATATATCTCCTTCCTTAAGCCAGCTTCTAAAACCTTGTATGTCTTTCTCCAGCTAGTTTTTCAAGCAAGCAGCGTCATTATTTTTTCCGTCAGAGAAATAGGGTCCGTGAACATCTAGAATGTAGCCGTCTGGTGCTACATTCATTATAGACTTAACTAGATGATAGCCTTTGTGCGTGCAAAATGATTGACGCAAAACTCTGTAGCAGGAAACTTTTGGAATTCAAATGTATGTTCCATCTATGTAGACAATAGCTTGTTTATTTTCAGGGTTAGGATTATACAATTCATTTGTAAAGGGTGTTACGTGTTTTTAAATATATTCTTCGCGGCTAATTGCCGCTAAACCTAAATAATGTGGAACAAAGTTTTCCATTAATGACTTTCTTACTTTAGCTACAGCAAGGCTGACGGCTTGCCTGCTTGAATATTGAAACATTATTTTGAGAAATTCGTCGAATAGTCCTTGACGTATTTTCACCATAAACATAAGTAGATCTTTTTTAGATATTTTTCTATTTTGTACTTAATACAGATCGATTGGCTTGCAGTAAGAAAACAAGTCATTATACTGGAGTTTTGTTAGGCCTGTAAATGTCTTTAACCCATCCTCTGTAAATTCGGTTTCGTCACTATAATGATTTCGCTAAGTATTTTCAACCTCTGTTCTTAGTCCAACTACCAATTTATGTAATTCAGAAATAGGTACATATGTTTTGCGTTTCACATAAGAGAGTCTTTGCAAGAACTCATCACGCAAATACAAGCCATTGTTGTCGCAATGACTGGGGCACATTCGAGTTCCATGAGGAACATAAATATTTAAATCGATGTATATTTTAATTCTGCCCTTAAAACAAATTCGATGATTGCATTTGTGCTCACAAACAAAACAAAGTTCACGTGAACGCTGAGAAAGAACGTTAAACTCCACTTGTTCGTTGTCGTCCTGGTCTTTAACAGATTTTGTAGCTTTAACAAAACAACTTTGGCAGGAAAGAGTATTGGGAGTCATGAAACGTGGCTCTAACAGAGGTTTTCTAGTTGACCGGTGTATTTTAGCCTCTTCTTGTACTTCTACTGGTGCTTCACCTAACTTTCTCTTACAATTACTCTTAATTGGCTTATTGCAGACGTAGCAAATAGGTTTAGGAGTCATAGTGTGTCATTAAAGGGTTCGGGGAGTTGAACCCGTTGCATTCCATACCGCGAGTCCCTACACCCGTAGTGCAATAAATGCAGGAACCCCCATCTGGCTTGTGGCCTCGGGGTAAGGTTCAGAACTCCCCTAGCAGCCTGCGCAACGAGATCTGCGTGGGACCCACCCTCCTTCTCTGTGCTTCGCGACCCCGCTAAAACATCCCACGACAGGTACGCGTTACCGGTACAACATTCCCGCAGCGATGCAATCCTTTAACTTCCCCAAAGGGGGCAGTGAGAAGCCTAGGATTGTAGCTCTAGGTTTTAGCGAACCATCGTAGCTACGTAACCGATAGAACGGTACTTAATAATTGTTACTGGGTTGCTATGTCTTTTTTTTTACGTAGTTGGCTCCACGAAGGGACGCTTTCTACCAAAATGTTTGCACAGCAAACCCGAGCAAAGTTATTTTGTCTTTTGTCCCATATTCTAAACTGCACGTACAATATGATTTTTAAACAATTCTCAGCAAACGTTGCTTTCTGTTTTGCATTATTCTAGATTGCGATGTTCTTTTATTAACGTGGTTGGCTCCACGGAGGGATGTCAGCCACTAAAGTGTTTCCAGGGCAAACCAGCGTGGAGGTCTCCCATCTCTTGCCCCATCTTATTTCCACTGCTGGTGATATTTGTTCACATAATAAATAAAGATGTGGTAAGATAGGGAGTTTGCCAGTTGTTTTTTATCAAGCCTAGCAGCACTAGTGCATTATTTAACAAAAACAAGGCAAAAAATCCTCGTCTTGGTTTTAGTTATGCTGGTTACAAGTCGAATATTGTTGGTTTAAATTGCATACGCCGTTGGGCTGCCTGGTCTTAACAAACAGCAAATGAAGTTTAATGAGTGAGTTGGCAGCCCGCACCAGTCACTGTTGATTTAAGCAGCTAAAAAACTTCAGTAGGGGATTGCTGCACACAAGTTGAAGTGCCAGCAGTAAATGTCACTTAAAGTTTTTAAAGTTATTTTGTTAACGTGGGTTGGTTTGAGGAAAAGTGCTATCTACTAAAGATATAAATAGTAAAAAAGGAAGTAGAAACTTTCTGTTTTCATCTGCAATCACTACAAAAACATATTTTAATTGGAAAATCAAACGTCAAGAATTGTCAGCTATAGTTAAAGTGCTGCGGCTGAAAACAATTTAAATGCAATAGGTTGCAATTTTATGTGTATAGGAGGCAGAATTTTCTAATCCTCACGCTTTGTGGATTTAAACGTACCACTAGAGAGTGAACCTAGCGAAAGAAAAGCAAATGTAGCATATTGACTAGCATCGTTGTACCTGGAATGTCTACTTCACTTTTGCCAAGATCTGGCTCCCATTTTGCCTGCTTTGGGTGTTAAAACTGCATAGTGTTTAGTGGTCGGATTTATGCTTCTTATCCAGTTGCCTTTTAGTTTCAAACTAAAAAATTTTGTTCTTTTATAACCCAAATAAACCCATTAATAAACAGATTTGCAGTCTGGTGTGCTATCTTTATGATTCTTTTGAGAACAACATACAGCTCCTAATCTTAAACATGAGGCGTTTACTACTATTTTTTGAATTGTATGGTGATATTGCTTTGGTTCTCCCTATATTTTGTCGGCAAGTAATTTATTTCGCAGTCAAACCAAACAATCATTTTCTACATTCTCTTAGTCGTTGCCTTTAATTTTTTCCTTTGTACTAGTTGATATCGTCAGAACCTTACAGTAAGACAGGATACATTTTATAGTCAGCGGGAAAATGCTTGTATAATAACTATAGAAAATCTATTTTTATCAAGATCAAAATGACATCAACTGCGACTTCACTTTGTGCTGAACTTGGCTTAGATCTTGTCACACGCTTATTCCACCTGCAATATTTTATCAATTCTTTTAAAGTAAAGATATAAAATCTTCAAGAAGGTGTCAGATAAAACGTATAACATGATGTATGTAAATCACTGTTTAACTTAAATGTTAAATGACTTATTTAGGACTGTTGCTATCTGCGCCGTCCACGTAGCTTGCACAGCTATAGTTTTAACATTTTCAGGCTCTGTGCTGTATATGCAATCTAATGATACCCCACTTGTACATAGTTTGGGAAATAGTTGTCACTAAAAAATCACTGAAAAATAGCTACAAATAGGCGTTACAGTGTATAAAACTGCAGATATCGGTTTTATAATCAGCACTACAGCTGCTTTTAAATGATACCTTACTTGATATACGATATAATAGGTCGAGTGTGTACACCAGTCATCACTGAAAAATCACTGAAAGGCTGGTTTTTCAAGCACTAACGATATTGCAACGTACATATGGCTTGCTTAGTTATAACATATACGGCTATAAATTAAATCAGCAAGAGGCTAAGGTATACGTTAAGAGTGCGATGTTCATTTATGGTCAGTTATTCAGGACCATATCGTATTTATAGCCTTATTGAAAATAAGCATGTGTTTTTTTTATGTCCTCCAGATTTTGATTTCACTAGATTAATGTACAAGTTACAACGAACGTAGAGCCCGTAGCTTCAAATATCGCCGGACCGTCAAGGTCCTAAATACCCGTTCCCGTTCAAGATGAACTTGGACGACCTAAAAGGAATCGTCAATGGAACACAAAATATGACCCAGAAATTTATGATCTGCGAAAGCTTTAAACCCTCGAACTTGACCGTAGTTTTGCTTTTGCCCAATTTACGGACCTAATGTCTCAAGTCCAACATAATATTTTTGCAAGTAGAAACGCTGAGCAGAGTAGCGTAGAGGGCGTAGACTAGAGAAAAATCGAATGAACAAATCAAATAATGGAAATAATTAAAAGCTCATAATTAAACTGTGTGCGTGCAAAAATTAAGATGCGTCACATTAGCGAGGACGATCTTCTAATGGCGAGTGACGACGAAGAGGTGATAATAAATCCAGGCAAGGATAAAAATTTGATTTTGATGGGCGTTGACGAAGACAGTCCTACGAAAATTGTGAATACCGAGGATCCTAATATTCCAGAAGAAAAAATGATTGAAGACCAGGATCCAAACTTGGAGAAGAATCATCAAAAGCAACGAACTGCGTTGGACGTGTTTACGGAAACCTTTGCGGAAATCCACAAAAAGATTAAAAATGAGGAACGTGCCTTAAAATTTCTCGAAGTTGTGGAACGAAGCGGAATTCCGACAGACAAAGTTGAAACAGAAAAATACGAACCAAAAATTTGCGTACCAAAAATTCGCGAGTGTCCCGTCTGCATCAACAGAGGCATCCGTGAGAATCTTTGACACGTCTTCGATAAGTGTCTAGTAAAACGGAACTAACGGCTTCAGCAATTTTCTCCGAATGTGAAGTTATGTTGGTCTTGTCAAGGACCTCACTTGTATAGAAATTGCTCAAACCAAAGATTGTAAAAATCCATAATTTTGTGAAATCAATATGTATATGAACGTAAATTCTGCGATAATGTTAAAATATTCCTTAGTAGGTAGTTTTCATTTTTATAAGTTTTCAAACTTTTTATTTTGCTCATAATTACCACGGCACATCAAAACTTTTTGTATGTAAGTATTTAAAAGGAAGAAACGAGAGTAGGTTCAAATTTTACCGTTCTGTGTCCAGCGGTTATAATTGGAGAGTTTTTACTTTATATTTTTATTTTTTTGTTTACTCTCTACCTTCCGTTGCACCCAGATGGAAAATTGTCCTAACATTGAGTCCGTAGTTGAGGCTGCCTTCGTCAAGGAGTCTAAAAAAGCCGATTTCTCCGGTAAAAATTCAAAACTAATCGTAGAAAACATTGGATAATTATTTTGATATGAACGTATGTATAATATTAAACGTATAGGGTTGATTTTTGAGTGTTTTTGTTTTGTATAGTTTATAGGAAACTCCCACAATTCGATATAGACGAAAAAGAAAAAAAAGAAAAGGACATTATTCCTGAATTAATGATTCACGCTCAGGATTAGGAATATTAGGTCCCCTACTCCGAGTTTCCTCGAAACTGGGATTATCATAAAGATAAAAATGGTAAATGGATAGAATTGTTTAAAAAAGATTACCGTGATACTCTGGAGGACAGGATGCGTTACACAAAGATTTAGATGCAGGCACTGTCACTCAACCCCAAGCCGTATCACCGTCTTCGGCTTACCAAACCGGTAGACCGTTCTCATGTAAAGCGTGAGAGAAAAGGATTTCTGAGGATCCGAAAGACCATAAGATATACGCAGTAGAATTTGGTAGTGAAAAGACTAAGGTCGAATTGTGTCCACCTCTATCTGCAACCCTTTCTAAACCACAAGTCCTAAAAATTTGAATGGGCTACGTCGGCTTACGATAAGCAGTTTATGAAACATCGCGTTTATAAGCATTAAATCGTTCCCCACCGGGAGACCAACGTTTTTCCAGCCTCAGCCTTCTGCTGATTGGTGGGGATACAAGTTTTGTATATCTTGACGTTAATCGTATTTTTATGTGCCTATAGGTACTTTTTACTTTCGTAGTATACTTACCAGTACTTTATTAGGTACTTATCATTTTGTAGTGACTGTAGTATTTTTGTATTTTATTATTGTTTTTCGCTTTTATGACGTTTCGTGGGCATTCAATGTTGTGACCGTAGAAAATAGGAAGTGATTCGTAATCACTTATAAGCGAGTGAATCGTTTGACAATATTGAACATTGTTTGACTCACCGATTTAAATAAGACTTAAAAATAGATCTTCATGAAATATAAGACTTTTTTGTATTTATAGTGTCATTCATAATTTCGTATTAAGACTAGGTTAGGTTAATTAAACCTTTAGGTTTAGGTAACCTAACCTAACCTAACCTAACCTAGATGCATCTTCAAACTGAGATTTACAAATCCCAGTCAGTCGGTTTGAATTGGCAGCAGCACCGCAAGTAGAAATTAAATAGATCGTAGAAATCTATTCGTTACGTTTAAATTTGACTAAACACTTCTGGCTAGTATTCTATTTTTTGTGTTCGTAAAATTATATTATTTCGAAAGTAGTTATTCTCCGTATTAAAGTTTTCGAGAATGAAAAAGTAAGCAGGTATATGGTCGTAGGTCAAATACGTTTACAAATTCTACGTTTATTAGGCTAAGTAATCCGCAATCAAGTTTCAGTATCCAGATAAGCTGAATTCTGACCCAAGTACGTGTTACGGTTCGTATCATTTGTTATATTATAAATTGTAAAATCAAATTAGACGAAATCATAATAAAGTATATACTTAACTTTTATTTTTGTTTCTATTTCCACAAAGTTATTTAATCGTATCATTCATTTAGGAATAAGATTTGTTTTTGGATTAATAAATCCACTTTTCATTTTCCATAAAATAAATTCTTAACAGTGTTCGTAAATTATTAATATTTACTGTTGTATCTACGTTCATGTAAATTATTGCATGTGTATTTACTTTATATTTACTTACATCTAGTTCATAATATATGATTACCTATGTATACTTAAGTACATCGTATTCATTCATTTGATTTTGCATCCATAATTTCATCCATTTATTTGCTCACCAATCTCACCCACCATGGATATAATTAAGTAGTTAGTATACTTACAAGGAAAGGTCGCGACATGGGCGCCGATTTTCAACTTAAGATCATATGCGTTAGATAGACCTATGGCAGTAAGCAATCGCACAACTAATCATTTTTGTCGCAGGTCACGCGCATCGAGGTCATAGGTCATTTGCCGAAAAACGACCAAAGGGGGGACCACGTGTTCATTTTTATTTTGCATGTTAAATCCCATAAGAAAATTTTATTTTTTTATTTCGCGAATAAATTCAAAAATAGCCATTAACGCTATAAAGAAGGAGAAATCTACTGTGTAGGGACTTCTGCCATTAAAATAGTTTCGGGTCGTCCATAAATGACGTCATCAAAATAATAATATTTTTGAACCTTTTAACGCCCATTTCATTGTTTAAATGACTATATTTAACATGGGTAGACAGCAATACCTAAGTTGACTCATTGGCCCTACTAACATCATTTATGGACGATCCCATTGCCATTATCACTTTTATTTGTTTTTCCCAAATAGTGTGTACATGACACTTGAAAATATACAATATATATATGTAGTGTGTACTTGACACTTGAAAATATACAATATATATATGTAGTGTGTACTTGACACTTGAAAATATACAATATATATATGTAGTGTGTACTTGACACTTGAAAATATACAATATATATATGTAGTGTGTACTTGACACTTGGAAATATACAATATATATATGTAGTGTGTACTTGACACTTGAAAATATACAATATATATATGTAGTGTGTACTTGACACTTGGAAATATACAATATATATTTCTCTAAAAGGCTTATTTCTGACCTGAGTGACATCGTTGTATTTCTACAAAGCGATGCAACTATCATAGTGGAACCGTCATGCAAGAGGAATTTTCAAAAGATTAGATATTGCTGCAAATGCTGCACTAGCTCCACTTCATGTTTTTTTGCATTCTTTTGGTATTTTCTAAAAACTTACTCCTGTATTTTCTAAAATTCTAACCTTTACATTTTTTTAAATTCCAACAATGAATATAGTTACGGTTTTTCTTCGAATAATATCGGCGGGTCGTTTTATAAGCTTCAGCAGTGCTCAAATATGCGCAGAGTCTAAAACAAGGGCCGTGTTATACATAATCTCTGGGCATTTTAGAAACATTACGCAGTGTACAAAAATAGCGGAATTTTAAGTTCACACGTTGGTTGAAAGCAGTGTCTAATAACATGATGTCTTATCACAAATCACAGTCAATAAACGCCAACACAAAAACTCTTGTTTTAGGGATAATTTTGTACGATTTAGTTTCATTTTGTGAACTTAAACTTTAAAAACATTAATAAGCGCCTGTGCTGGGCCTTAAATAAGCGTCGTTTAGCAACTTAAAAATATAAAATGAGCGCCAGGCGCTTATTTTAGTATTTACGGTGTGTACATTTTAGGCACTATATTTTATACAATTTTATCATAGAAATTAAAAATTTTGAATTTTAAACTGTGTTTGAATAAGTCATGCTTATGAGAACACTGTGTTGTTAAAAGTTCTCCTAAAACTTTGCAGAATTGTATATAATTAGGTCATCTTGAAATTGCACGGACTTGGGCAAAGTGCTTTTAAGAAGAAACGTATGAACTTGCCTAATAATAATGTTTGCTTTGGACTTTACTTAGCCAAACGTGCTTCTTCAGTGACCATATACTAGCCAGATGAAGCCGTACAGCGCATATAAACGCATTATTTCAAATTACGTTGCCAAGATACTACATATCAAGCGCCATAGCTGGGTATGTGCCGCGCACTTGCTCTCCATTCTCATGAGTGCAACCAAAAAGGTTTGCACTCGAACTCTACTCAAGCTAAAAACTCGTTATGAGTGCAATATTGTCTTCACTCCACTCTTTGGGTGCCACTCTTTTGCAACATTCACATACAAAAAGATATCCTTGGTGTGGCACGAAGTTTAAAAATCGTTGCACTGTGAGCGCAGTCAAGGTGCACTCCGCTCTGCTCTCTTGAGTGCAATCCAAATTCCTTGCACTCGTACTCCACGCACTGAGTGAAGCGGAGCGGAGCGAAGTGCAGTTTTAGAGCAGAGTGCTGCACTCCACTCATAAACTGCGCCAAGCTATGTCACGCGCAGTTCAAAATTTCAATTTCCTACTCTTTTGTACGACCCATAGCTGGCAGCACTCAAAACGAGGAGTGCAGTACTCCGCTCTAATACTGAATTCCGCTCCGTTTTACTCTCATTGAGCGAAGTGCGAGTGCCAGACATTTAGATTGCACTCAAGGCTGCGGAGCCGAGCGCAACTTCACTGAACTCAGAGTCTCAGAGCGCAACGTTTTTGATACTTCACGCCACACCAAGGATGGGTAACTAGTTTTTGTTTAGAATTTCAAAAAATTGCAAAAACTGATTTGATCATGGAAAGCAACAAATAACACTGCAATTGTC
Organism: Dicyrtomina minuta; assembly: GCA_949802685.1. Classification (NCBI taxonomy): domain Eukaryota; kingdom Metazoa; phylum Arthropoda; class Collembola; order Symphypleona; family Dicyrtomidae; genus Dicyrtomina; species Dicyrtomina minuta. The sequence continues at coordinate 44,786,483 of OX461809.1, read as the reverse complement.
CTGCAGGACTTATTGAAGGACTCTAAAGTAATCACATTACAAAGCAAAAATAGCAGTTCTTTAATTAAAAAATTATATTGAATTCAAGTAATGGGCCTACCTTACACATTTTTATAGTACGACGGTCACAATCCTGGCATAATAAATTTGAAATTACTTACAAAATTCTACTACTATTCATATTATATTTTCAACAAGTACCTACCGACTTCACATATGATTAGGGAATTTCTCTAACCCGTAGGTAATTTAAGATCCGGCAATTAAAAAATTATTAGAAGTGAAACCCGACCGAATATTTGGGACCCAAGCTAGTATTGACATATTTACGGTAATTCGTTGTGGAAATGTATAAAAAATGTAAATGTTAGAATTTTAGAAAATACAGGAGTAAGTTTTTAGAAAATACCAAAAGAATGCAAAAAAACATGAAGTGGAGCTAGTGCAGCATTTGCAGCAATATCTAATCTTTTGAAAATTCCTCTTGCATGACGGTTCCACTATGATAGTTGCATCGCTTTGTAGAAATACAACGATGTCACTCAAGTCAGAAATAAGCCTTTTAGAGAAATATATATTGTATATTTTCAAGTGTCATGTACACACTATTTGGGAAAAACAAATAAAAGTGATAATGGCAATGGGATCGTCCATAAATGATGTTAGTAGGGCCAATGAGTCAACTTAGGTATTGCTGTCTACCCATGTTAAATATAGTCATTTAAACAATGAAATGGGCGTTAAAAGGTTCAAAAATATTATTATTTTGATGACGTCATTTATGGACGACCCGAAACTATTTTAATGGCAGAAGTCCCTACACAGTAGATTTCTCCTTCTTTATAGCGTTAATGGCTATTTTTGAATTTATTCGCGAAATAAAAAAATAAAATTTTCTTATGGGATTTAACATGCAAAATAAAAATGAACACGTGGTCCCCCCTTTGGTCGTTTTTCGGCAAATGACCTATGACCTCGATGCGCGTGACCTGCGACAAAAATGATTAGTTGTGCGATTGCTTACTGCCATAGGTCTATCTAACGCATATGATCTTAAGTTGAAAATCGGCGCCCATGTCGCGACCTTTCCTTGTTAGTCTTATTTGTATCCTATTCCCCATTTGTCGACGACCTCTAATTTAGCCAAAAAGGTCATTCATAAATTAATTAGCTTTTGGGGTTTTCAGCACTTCGGCTAGGAAATTCCGCAATAATTAATGAATGTTTCCTAAAAGTAGGATTATTTATTACACGATAATTTTCTTCCTTTCTTAGTAGCGTCTTTATGCTATTACTATATATCCTGGAGTGTAGCTCTAGATGTGGTAACAACACTGTATGAAATTTGTACGATGAATTATGTGAACAATGAAGATTTCCTAATAATAACTATGTACGTTTTGCATGTTGTTTTGTATCTGCCCATTTGAGCCTCGGCCTGTCGAAAATAATTAAATAATAATAACAATGCATGATATACAACTATGTATTTTGAAATCATGTGCACTAACGAATAGCGTAAAAATATCGCGATTATTAAAATTTGGTAGGCAAATTCTATCGCCTTTTCGATAAATGCTGCAATTTCTCACTTGTCTTCAAATTCTCACCCCAAAACTGGTGATGCAATTTTAAAATAACTTTTATTTTGTCAAGACTAACACTATACGTGACATCGTAATTTCAAGTGTTTCGTTGTACAAGGTCAGCCAGCTGCTCCGCAAGAATATTTTCGTTTTGTTTGAATTTCAGTCATTGTTGTACGTTATTGAAGCCAAAAATACAACAATATAAGATATCGATTTTTAAATAAATATTCAAATAAGATCACTTCAAGTTAAAACACTATATTAATGCACAATTTTATTAATTAAATAATTCACGATCTTTATCAATGTTTAATAAAACTTGTAGTAAAATCGGCAGGTAAATTCTTTTAGTGTTTCTCAGATCAATTCTTAAACGTGAATAAATTACTCACTGTTGGACATAATCGTGGCTGAGTTATCGTTTACTTTTTAAAATAATTACAATACCATTTCCAATAGTCAGTAATGATAAAAAATCATAATAATTTTAATTTTTGACTATAATTAAGTCATGGTGATTTAGACATAATAAATCTTCAACATTCTCCACCCACAGTGTTCAAATCCCATCTGTATCATCATTACTTGTATCCACCTCCAGAACAGAAACTTTAGTAAGAGGACGTCTATATAAAGTGCCATCAGAAATAGTAACATCCACTTCACGAAACAAATCATCCTTGCCTGGATAAACTTTGGAAATTCTTCCCATAGACTACGAATTACGAGGTCCAGTATGATCCACAAGAATACCCAGATCACCTACCTTCAAAAACTCACATTTCTGTAACCACTTAGTACGATGAAGCAATAAAGGTACATACTGTTTGAGCTATCGATCCCATAATAAATCTAGTAACCTTTGTGCACACTTTCATTCATTTCGTAAATTATAATCCTTATTAGTAAAAAAACCAGGACTCAAAATTCCATTAGAAGAAAGTAGCAAAAAATGATTAGTAATAAGAGCGCAACTATCGTTTGGATCACACAAAGCATGTGTGAGAGGACGCGAATTGATCATATGCTCCGCCTTAGTCATCACATTTCTTAGAACTCCGTATGTAGGAATCTTATCTTGAATCGTAAAAATCAATGCTGTTTTGACAGATTTAATCAATTGTTCCCAAGCACCACCCATGTGCGGAGCACCCGGAAGAATAAAGAACCAGCTGACTTCCTGAAATGTTCTTCGTAATTTAGATTTTTTTTTCTGATCTAGACTTTTATTTGCTTCACGTACCTCTCGATGCGCCTTTCTTTAACCTGACCCGTTATCCGAGTACAGGATCGTAGGGAATCCACGGCGAGCTACAAATCGACGAATAGCTAGATTTGTAGAATCTGAAGTAAGAGAATCAGCAGATTCCAGATGAATTGCTCAAAAAAATTGACATGTAAATATCATTTCAAATTTCTTTATTTTCTTGCCTTCTAAACGAACTAGAAACGGTCCAAAGAAATCTAATCCTGTATGTTGAAAACATGTTGATTGTTTAGTCATTCTTGATTCAGGAAGTTGTTCCATTATAGGAACCCACGGTTGACATTTTCTTTTTATACATTGAAGACATAGTCGACACAACTTTTTTACTAAATATCAAGCTTTAGGAATTCAGAATTCATGGCGCAGTTCATTCAATATAGTTTCTTGTCCTTGATGTCCAAGGTTACAGTGAAAATGCATTATGAGTAAATAAGTCAATCTGTGAGTCAAATTCAAGATAAACGGAATTATAACCTCTTCTGGAAAATAGGCATTCTTTAATCGTCCATCAAATCGGATTAACCCTTTTTCATCCACGATTGGAGATAACCAGAATAATTTACTGGATCTCAGTACAGATTTATCGCTTTTTAATAACCTCATATCATTACTAAAAGTCTTATCTTGTGACTTCTTAATCCACCAAATCTCAGCATCAATAAACTCTTAAAAAGTGAGTTCAGAAGGAAAAATGTTTTTGAGTTTCTTAATACAATTCAGAAATTTTCTAACTGCTCGAAGAAACCATGCTGTTGACCGTATTAACTTAAGATAAAAACTAAAGTGATAAATATTTGGAGCTGAAATAAATTCTTTTAGATCAATATTTATGACGATTTCATTTTTAATTTCCGAAGAATCGACGAAGCTACTACGTTCAGTTTTAACTGGCCAAGTTTTCTCCCCCCCCCCCCAAAAAAAAGGAAAAAGGAGCCCTAAACTAACAATTATCATCACTCATGTTACAATGACCTTCATCCCGCGTAGCGTCGTCTGCGACTTTAAGTTTCGAATTAATCCAACGCCATTCATTAACTTAAGTAATTTCTTGAATCTCCCCTAAACGATGACGAACAAAAATCTTAAAACTTCGTGATTCAGGTCTTATCCAGCTTATGACAGCTTAAGAGTCTGACCAAAATACAGTACGAGAAATAACTGCATCCACCTCCTTCCTGATAGTTTTTGTGAGTATGCTTGCCATGACTGCAGCCTGTAACTCTAACCTTGGGATTGACATGGGCTTAACCGGTGCAACTCTTACTTTACCTGCAATAAGAGCAACAGAGATTCCTTCAAGTGTTTCAATTCTTAAATACGCTACAGCAGCATAAGCTTTTTTACTATCATCACAAAAACAATAAAGTTTGATATTAGTAGATTTGGAGAAATAGGCATCATAACAGCGAGGAATTTAAATTGATGTAATTTTCTGTAGATCTTCTAGCCATATTTTTTACCTTGTATACAATTGATCGTCGATCTCATCATCCCAATCAATCCCAGATGACCAAACATATTGCAAAAGAATGCGAGCTCCAATGATGAAAAATGATAAAAAACCCAATGGATCATATACAGACATCACTAACTTTTAAAATTTCTCTCTTTGTAGGTCGCTTACTTCCATCCTTAACTTCAGATGTGACTTTATTAAAATTCAATTAAAAAGTAAACGTTTTAGACTCAGAGCACCACAACTTCCCTAATACCTGTTCAATCGGAATTTCGCTTTCTAAATTAAGATCTTTGAAATTTGCAGCTCTCATATCTTCCAGGATTTGATGTAGAACTTTCTTAGATGAACTCGTCCGATTACATAAATTGAATCGTCGACGGCGATGAACTTCAATAAGATTTTGAATTTGTTTAATAACTTCTTCATCAGTATCAGCATTCTCCAAAACGTCATCCATATAGAACTGATTAACAGTTGTTTTTTAAACATCTGGAAATTCATCATTAAATTCTTCTGCATTAAGATTCTTGACAACGATTGCCGAAGCTGCAGAGCATGCAGCCCCAAAGATCATTGATTTCATCTCATAAACCATTGGCTTAACATCTCTATTTATACCTCGCCAGATGAATCTTTGACTTACAACATCTTCATCACGAATTAAAACTTCAGAAAACATCTCTTTTATGTCTGCCGTAAAAGCAACTACCGTTTTTCAAAAATTTCACAAAACAGCTGGTAAAGGACTTGAAAGATCTGGACCCGTAATAAGTAAATCGTTAAAACTGACACATTTTAACTTAGCTTTACAATCAGATACAACTCTCACCTTATTTGGCTTGTTCGGATTGACGACAGAAAAATGACACAAATAACGACTTCTGGAATTATGCTTGGCTAAATTTTCAGGACTAACCTTACAAGCATACCCTTTGGTTATATTGTTTTCAACTTGAGCACAGTATGTTTGAGCATATACAGGATCGCTATCAAGCTTGGATTCAACTAGAGCCAATCTTCTCGTTGCTGTCATCAAACTTTCTGGAAAACTTAAAATATCATCTTTTCATAATAACTCTGTCTCCCATGTACTATTAACTCGTCGAGTAGTCTGTCGCATCATTTCAAAACCTTGCATGTCTTGCTTTGAACGTGGAATCTCAGAAATAACTTTTACCCCAAAATTCTCAGTAGTAAATGACTCTTTGATTAGGTGTGGAATTAGCTTCATCTTGACTTACGATTTAAGAGATATAAAATGTAAATTCTTTGATCATTGGTTCTTGAAAACTACTTACGCCGTGCACTACCTATTTTAATAATGTTTTAGTAGCAACTAGAGAATTCCAAGACCCTTGAATATATTTTCTTGGAAGTGATAGAATAGCATTATCTTGTCCAATCAGTAACCATGGAATAGCACTATTAGGATTATAGAATGGAACATCCTTAAGATACGGCCAACGACGTCTAAAACTTTCCATGTTCAAGTATTGCAAAGGTAGATTCAAATTCTTAACTATTCTAACGTTATGCATAGCATAATTTCTCAAGCCCGCAAAAGAACCTGAGATACTAAACGTCACCTTCATCAAATCAGTTTCATTTTGAGTAGTATTATTTATCCGGGAGACACAAAACGGATCAATAGGACCATGCAACATAAGTTGAGATGCAAGTTGAGAATCAACCAAGAAACCGTGGACCCATCATCCAGTAAAGCATGAGTAGAAATAGTGCCAGCCAGACCAGTCAAGTCAACTTGAATAACTCTTAAATGAACGCTGCGATCTTGAGACCAACCTTGTGGAGCATGTGAAACTATATTCATTGTAAAAGAGGCTTGAAGTTTAATTGGTTAATGAAGTTATTTATGATGCGGTTAAGTGCACCCATCTACACTACAGGCTTTCTTAAACTTGCAATACCAAAACAGATGACCAATTTTTAAACAGCCAAAACAATTTCTTTTCTCATTAATATGTTTCCAGCGCGCATCAACATCTAGTTTCAAGAAACCTTCACATTTATCTATGAAATGTTTGGTATTATTACAAAATGAGCATTTTGATTCAAATTTGCCTTTCTTCACATACACCACCCTTGTTATTTAACTTCCTCTTATCACGCTCAGGACACAATGATGTGGATGGCAATAAAGCAACAGAACCAGCAATTATCTTCAACCAATCTGACAAATTGCGGACATTTACATTAACTTGACGTGCAAAAGCATGAGTACACCATTGTAACTGAAGAGTAGAAGGCAGCTTAATAACTAATTTTTCAAGCAATTGCGGATTATTGATATTATTCTCACACTTCAATCTGTCAAATGTGGTGACCATATTTCTGATGATATTAGAAAACTAAATTAAACTCTCAGATTTAGTTTCATTTGGCATAACAACCGCTTTGGCCTTAGCAATACAACTCTTGATAAGTAAATCTGGTCGACCAAAAGTATTCTCCAACGACAAAATGACTTTATTAACGTTATCTGGTAAACCTAGTATCGGTTGAACTTACTCTAAAGCTTTACCCCGTAGACATTTCTGCAATCGTAGCATATTCTTTGTGTTCAAGAGACCACAAGCCTCGGTAGAATGTCGGTATTCAGAAATAAAAGTTGGCCAGGAAGCAATATCCCGTCAAATGGAGATAAATCGTGTTTAACAGATTGTCGAGTCAGTAATTTTTGTTGTACAGTTGTAGAAGAAATAGCATTGTCATTACTCATTGAGCTTTTAGCTAGAGATATAAATTGTTGAAATAGTTCTAACATCACAGTAGGTGTCAATACTGTATTACGAGTTGAACTATTAGTCGGAGCAGTATTAGGAGCAGTCGGTTGCGACAATACCTCAGATACCTTACCAGTTACAAGAGGATCAGTAGTTGTAGGTTTGGGTGATGACGTTAGATGACGCTGTAAACGTAACATATCGTCCATAATCGCATCAGGATTTTTGGCTAGGAAAGAAGGACCATGAGAAGGAGGAACAGGTAAACCATTACCAATAAAGTCCACTGTACGACCATTTCTATACGGAGGATTGTGGCAACCTTGATCTTGATCCTTAGGATGAAATTGAGTTCTTTTAATTTCATCATCTGCATCTACTTTGCCGCTACCTCCGTTGTTGAAATCCAAAGAAGCTCTAAATCTAGCCATTTTCTGTCTTTTTTGCCTTATGTCTCGTTGATAATCTAATTCATTTAACTCAGCCTGTAATTCATCTATTTCCTGCTGACGACGCGATTTAAACAATATGGAATTCATACGGTTACTTGCTTTAGACTTTGGTACTACATCATCATTGGGTGAATCTAAAGTAGACTTTAGGCCATAACCAGTATCAGATGTATTATCAGCCCGATCAAACATAGACAAGTACGGACGTCGTGGTCCTATGGTACACTTCACACTAGCAGAAGGTGCAGTTACAGGTGTAGTAATATTCTTATTATTACGTACATTAGCATTTGGCTCATTATTTAGGGCAGCATTAGACTCAGCATTGACCATAGTATCTTGTATTTGCATACTTTGCCTTAATTGATTAGATAAATCCATGTTAATTTTAATGCAATTTGCAATAAAATAAAATATTAATTGGATTTTAGTATGTACGTAATATATTTATGAGTATTTTCTCAAAACCACCAAAAAAAATCAATGTGGTATGAAATAACACCTGAAAAATGTAATCTCAGTTGTGAAATTGCAAAATTAGTCGAGTATGAAAAATGTCAAAGTAAATTTTTCACAACGTAGGATTTTGAATTTTGGAGGAATTCAAAGGTTAAAAATAATTAATTTAAATTCAAGTATTGAATTTTAAAAAAAAATAATTACTCCTACAATTTTATTGGAGATAAATAAGGCGTAGAGCTCGTTGGCAAGTAGCGATGACAACAGCGCCAAACTTAAATTTTGTCAGGTCAAATTAAGAACGGTGCTGACGACTTACAATGACTGACAGGCGACACAGTCAATAGTAATAATATAGTACTTGGGTTGTTAATGGGTACCAGTTACATCCAGACAGTGCCAGAAATAAACAAAGTGAACTCTAGTACCGCCTCCACAAGAACAGTCAGATACCAAGTAGCAATTAGTAGTGTAAGTTTAAGTTCCAAATTTCCAAGTAGAAAAATACTGCACATCAACTCCAAATTCCAAATTCAAATTTTAACGACAAGAACCGTGCCAGGAATTAGTATAGAACAGTGCCACCACCAGCAATAATACAAATAATTTCCAAATCTTCCAATGCACACTCCAGTAGAAAATATTCGCCAGCCTAGAAAAAACGAGAAAAAAAATCGTATCAAAATTGACGCTAAATTAATTGAAGGAAGTACAGTACACTACATAGCACAGATTAGAAATCGGAAACGACACCACAAGAGACCCACTGATCATAAAAAACACGGTGAAGGACCATTAATATTGAAGCAAAAAATACAACAATATGAGGCATCAATTTTTAAATAAATATTCAAATAAGATCACGTCAAGTTAAAACACTATATTAATGCACAATTTTATTAATTAAATAATTCACAATCTTCATTAATGTTCAATAAAACTCGTAGTAAAATCGGCAGATAAATTCTTTCAGTGTTTATCAGATCAATTCTTAAACGTGATTAAATTACTGACTGTTGGACATTATTATTATTAATTCTCAGGGGTCCAGTCTCTTTTACAAGACTGACGCCGCCGAGGCCATATTTATAATGGCCTATTGCAGACTCCCCCTAGATAACGTAAACACCAGATCAGCGTATGGGCCTGCCAGTGGCATACGAGAACGCCATTAGCTGACCCACTGACGCCTGACCTAACAATTCCAAAAGATTTGGGAATTGGCTGAATAAATATGAGAGATGCAACACGCGTTCAAATAGATTAAGTAATAAATACAGAATTATAAAATGTAGAACTGAAAGGTACAAAAAATCTACCATTCCTATGTTAATTAAGCTTCAAACCAAGTAAATATTCATGCTTCATTGCAACCGTATACTTAAATAGTCTTTTGTTAATCTTTGTTGTTTAGTTTTACTATGTCTAACTAGTTACTTGTTCCTAACTATTGAGTTATGTCATTAGAAACACTTTCACTCCACAGCGCTTGTATATGTCGCCTGGGCTTCTTCATTTTTCCGTTGTCAAATTTGTAATACGTAGTTACCTGCTTCACTTTTAAATTTTCGATTGGAATCTCTATCTAAATCATTTATGCTGTTTTCGGTTTTGTTAACATCTACTTGTGACTTAACTGTGTATGTATAAATTTAATCATGAAGATCAATAAAAACCCCTGAATAATATTAATAATAATTCCAAAGAGATAACACAACCACCCAGGTAGAGGTTTCTCAATAATAGAAAGGCTGGACATGAAGTTGGAGAGAAGACTGTTGGACATGGTCGTGGCTAAGTTATTGTTTACTTTTTAAAATAATTACATTACCATCCCCACCAGTCAGTAATGATAACAAAATCATAATAATTATAATTTTTAATTATAATTAAGTCATGGTGATTTGGACATAATAAATCTCCAACATACGTAAACTGACAGTGAGTTTTATTTGTGACTGCTGAAATATCGTAATTTCGTAACCAATTATGAATTAAATGTGATTGTATGGATGCCATATTTCGTGGTTTCACCAGTACAGTCCTGAGGTCGACCAGGAGGCCAAATGTCGTTGTTTGAGACAATCGTTTTAAATCATAAGTATAGCGGAACTTTGATTTCATAAATAAAAATAGCATACCTTTTATTAGTTTTATTTTTAATAAATTAGTATTAACCCTTGAGTCATTGAGTCAGAATATTTGCAGTTGTCAGGTTACGTACTAATTTAATGCCATACGGAGTTTTGTAATTACTGATAATCAATGAAATGCGTGAACATTATTTTCCAGTAGGTACTGCCTTTAAATGCACTAAACTGAAAAGAAATACTAAGCAACGAAATGCAATTGTTTTTTAAAGTAACTCACCTTCTGCAGAACTAATTTTTACTTGTTGGTACAACTTACTGTGTAAGCTTGCTGTAACTACTAGCAACAGCAACCTGAAAATGAGGATTAAGACGCCAACACAATTCAGAAAACAATAACACGAAATAAAAGAAAAGCTGTTTTGAATTGCGGCACCAAAAATATTATATAGTTTTGTACATTGTTCCCTTTGGCCTGCCCATATGTAGCTGCAGCGTTTGCAAAAAATGTTATCTTTAAGTTGAGTAGGTGTTTCCAAAATATATGATTTGCCTTGAATTTTACGTTGGTCATAAAAGATGCGTGGCTAGGAAAAGTTCCGGACGAAAGATGACATTATGTGAACGAATTACCCGTTTTTGTCCTTAAATGTCTCTGTTCACTACTGCGTTCAGTTTTACTTATGCAAGTAGGTATACTCGTACTTACCCCGCAGAGTTTAAAAATTAAGTATGTACATTTATATTTGCGTTTGTTTCCCATGTGTTGTGTTTAAACGTAAATTAGGGGTTTTATTTTCCATTCACTGTAATGTGTTTTGACATGGGTCCATTCCACTGTAAATTGTGAAGAAATGGTTAGTCCGAGCAAATTCAAAAAACAATACAGACCTGCCTGATCTCATTTGTCGTAACTTAAAAGTAGTTTAAATAAAATCGATTTAAAACTGACCCGCAGTGTACGGCCAAAAGACGGACAGGCGGACATGGCTATTTCAATAGATGCTTAAGCTCAGCATCTAAAAGTAGCATTTCGATAAAATACTGATGCTTCATTGATCATCTATTAGCGCTGCTATATTAAATTGCTACTCATTTGTTGAAGTCGATTTTAGCTACATGCTCAGCATCTACTTCGGGCTCACGGTCGCCAAACATGGTGCAAAGCGCCGAATATTTTACATTTTTTAGGGACGAGTACCTTTCCCTGATTTTTAAATCATCCGTAAGGCTAAAGTAAATCCTGCTGTGAGCGACGTTAATATACAAAACGGTCTGGCGACATTGGACCGGAACGACATTAAGTCGACGACATTCCACAGAAAGACATTTTCCCTAAAACCGTTGCGCCGAATAGACATTGAGTAGACGACGTTGCGTCGATAGACATCGAGTGGGAGACAGTAAGTCGAACGACATTACGTTGTTAGACATTACATCGAATTACATTACGCCGTTAGACATTGCGTGGTTGTTTCATGCAAACAACACGAAAATGAGGAGTGCAGGGAATAACGACTTCATTTAAATAAAATTGACACCGTACTCCAGTACAGATAGAAAAATTCTCTCACTAGGCAGTATACGTATTAGTTATTTACTTATAGTATTATAATGTGCATTTTATTTTTTTTCAACATTATAAAGAAACTAATTTAGCAAGTAATATCAAACAATGCAAACTATGTGCATAAACATTTTGGCAATATAAACACCAAACAACACAATAATGTTACTATATTTCGTAAATAAAATAAAAAACAATAAGACCTTACCCAGCTGACATCATGAATACATAGATAGTTTTGATTAAAGAACAATAGGTACGCCGTAACTGCTTAACATACACAATAATTGGTATGAAAAATCTATTTGCCAACCACAACCACGTATTCATGTTTCCGCTAAAACTCTAAAGTACAATCTCAATAGTACTAGCGGACTGAATTACAGTGTTCTGCTAGAATTATTTTCTTAAAAAATGAATTAAATAAAAATTATCAAAGTTTTCTTTACACTAGTCACATTGTTATATGTACATACTTAACTAAAATAATATCATAGCCTATCACTATCAGGCTATTATCATAGCCTGTTAGTATTATTTACTCGTCGCTGCGCCAGTAATGCAAAGCATTCATTGATTTGAAAATTAATATAAAAATATTCGATGCTTATTTCTGAATACTTAATTACAGTGTCGTCAAAAACGGTTGTCGACGTATTTTTTTTCAACTCATTGTCCAACGCCGAAACACATTCTACGTAATGTCGTTCAACGACATGTCTGCGCCGGAGGGTACACTGTGAATTGTCTGACTACGTACTGTCGTGGGTACTTAATGTCGCCTACGCAATGTCGTACTTCGAAATGTCGTTCCGGTACAAAGTCGTAGAACCGGCGCGAGATGGAATTTAACTAGATTAAGATTTACTGGAAAACAAACCGTTGTCGTTTGAAAACAACATTATTTTTAAATTCAAAAAAGTCAGAATTTAATTATTGACCAATCGTCATTGAACAGTAGTTTCCTTTATTAGCTATTGTAACGTCTTGTGTAATGTCAATTTTTGAATCAACATAAAACATAATTGCTTGTGCAAATCCAAGGCAATAACCAGAATTTTGATGCGGTCTTCTAATCTAAGTTAGGAGGGGGCGACGAAAACCCTGGGGGGGGGGGGGGGTTCTTCGATATTTAAGGACCGGACCTGCGTGATAGTTATGATGCACGACTAAATGGAGGGATTTATGTAGCACAGAATATGAGCGTGACCGTTTTTATGCTATATGGGAATGAAGGGTTTTGATGCGCTTTCCGAACTATATTTTTGAATCTTAATTTTAGATTACAACACTATATATCCTACGATATGAAATATATGAATATCAAACGGTTAAGCATGCAATCATACAAAACACAATATTAATGATTATAGTTTTAAAGGTCTTATGGTTGCCTCGTATTTATTTTAAATATACTTTTAAGTCACTGGCACAGTATAGCGGAAATGAATTGTAAATTAATATACTTTACGGGCCTGTGGCCTAATAAACAAAATTGACTTCAAAAAAATAAATTAATGATTCTTTCAAATCAAAATCAATGGAGTTCTTTTGCCTTTCGTCGAACGAAATATTAAATAACAAATATGTTTTTACCTCGTAGGTTATTAAAAGAGCCGGACGGATTGAGACTTTCTCGTAAGGGTATTTCTTTGGGTGACTGTGTCTTCCGTAATTTCCTTGTTACGTGAACGGCAATAATAATTCCACTTAGGACTCTTAATCTTGCTTCGTAAGCGGCAATATTGATTCCTCGTAGGAATGACCCAGGGTCGCAAATATGATTTTCTCTATCGTCTCGCTCGTAGCGGCGTAAGACACACTTCCCCGTGGGTAGATCTTGGGTCCTTAAAATGCACGTGACAATGGCTCGTAGTCTGAGCTTTTTCCTTGTAGGCAAGAGCTGGAGCAGTCCGTGAATTGTCTCTTGAGTTTTTTGTAACTATCTGCCTCGTCATGGGGTGATCGGATAGAAGGTCCAAAGATATCGCATGCCAGTAACTATTGACTATCTTCTGTACTTCTACAACAAAGCATTTCCTGCTGATCTCTACGCTGTAGAGATCAGCCGATCATTTTCCTCATACTTATAAACCATGTCTGGCGTTACTATGTATACGCGTGTAAAAGATAGCGCAGTACTAACTACATACCGCCAATAACCCTATCTATATGTATAATAATACTACTTCTATGGGGTTTTCTTCGTCCGTCTCCTTTTTAACTTACACAATACATTTTATATTTACTAAATGTACAAATTTTATACTTTGTTCTGAGCTTCGATTTTCTTCTCTCAGCAAGAAGAATTATAAGATACGGTCAATCGATTGGGGGTCAGCTGCTATTGTTTTGGACGTCATCTGGCAGCCATTTCTGCTGCAGTATAAATCCACACAAATGGTATCGACTTCAGCACGTCAAAGGTCCGGCAAACGTTGATCGATTTTATTTAAAAAAGTGTTAAGTAAAAGAGCAAAAAACATGGAAAAATAGCACTGTCATTGTTCTTGGAAATTTTTAGCTAGAAAGATTTTAAAATTTGAAACAAAGATCACGTTGAGCATTCGGAGTATATAAATGTCGCATGCAAGAATGGGTACACGGATATGATAAAAGTGATGGGAGAGGTCCTGCACGGTAAAACTTTGTTGCCTACTCTCTTCAACATATATATCGACAAGATTACTGAAATACTCCGAGCCAGCAATATCCAAGGAATAAAGATGATAACTATTGAACTGCTTATCCTGCTCTACGCAGATGACATCATCCTCCTTGTATCAAACAAACTGGACTTACAAAGGAAAATAAACACGCTGAGCAGCTTCTTTAAAGAACATGACTCAACTGTCAACTTGTCTAAAACTGAGGTCATGATCTTCCGCAAAGGCGACAACATTAGCAAGACTATCAAATTTAAATAGGAAAACAAACCGTTTGAGATCGTTAACCAGTACATCTATCTTGGTGTTCGTTTCACGCACAGGGGAATATTTAATGCAGCAAAATAACACTTTTTTAGAAAAGCTAAACTAGCGCAAACCAAGCAGTTTGACCTCTTCTACCGGACAAATGTGAAAGACATGAGTATGCATGTAGGCTGTTTAAATCTCTTGTGAGCTCAAATTTAATGTACCCTGCTCCTGTCTCGGAATTACGCTATAGTGAGGAAATGGAAACATTCCAAACAATTTTTGTAAGACGACTTACGGGCTCATCTAACTCAACACCAGAATACTACCTTAGACTAAAAACAGGAAAACAAAAAATTAAGGTGCAGCTTTTCAAAGCACTACTGACGTTCTTCAGAAAGACCATCAACTCTAAGGAGAACAGCATTACCAAAAATGCTATAATGAGGTATTACAGATTAAAGCAACAGATCCGAGATATAACTAGATGGAGCAAGTAAGACAGATCTTTGCTGATGCCTTAAAAGGAACGCTCCAGAATCTGAGCAGTGATTATTTAAAGCAACATAAAGCGGAAATATTAAAGAAACACCGACTCAGCTGTATGAACATGGCAGTACAAAGAATGCAAAGTTGCAGCAAACTGAAATACTACAGCCACTTAAAGTCCCACGCTCTAAGATCAGACTACTTTAAGATGATATTAGCCTGGAACACGGTAAAATTCATACTGCGTCTAAGATCTGGCCTGCCTAGAATTGTACTTACAGGAAAAGCCATTAACCTTAACAGAATGAACAGACTTTGGAAACTAGTGAAGACACCTGACTGCGACCTGTGTGAGAGGGAAGAAGATGACACCTTCCACGTAATGCTGAACCTTACACACAACGCATATCCAAGAACCAAATTTCTTCGAAAATTAAGCGACGCAAGACCAACCAGAAAAAGCTCCATGGAACAAGTTTTTTACGAATACCACAACGCCGAGGGATTCGAACTACTCTTTAATTTCTGGGGTACAGCCATAAGGACTCGAAACTTCTACTACAGATGCATCAGCGAGGACTGATTAACCACGCCACCCCCACCCTTCCTTCTCTACCCCCTATCAAGCTACAAATGACTCCCTTCCTCCTTTTTTTCGCATCATCAAGGAAATTACTTTATACTACATTTACATCCTTTATATTATTTTTGTAACATGACTTGAACAATGCCTACCACATACTATGTCGGAATAATTGCTAACATGCTCTCTCTTTAGCCAAGAAAATCAAGAAATAACCTTATACATATACTATACTAAATCAAACATACTTATGATCATACCAAACCGAGAATCAATTAACCTCTGTAAAGTCAAACGTGTGAATAACCAATGTTGTATGGGCTGCGGCCAAATTGACTTAATGAATAAATTAATATTATATAAACGTCGCGCCAACTTTTTTTTCCCCCCCGGCACCAAAAACTCCCTCTAAAACGTAACCATTGCGATTGCTCGTACCCGACCGTACCTTATTATTCTACATGTCTTGGTTCATTTAATCCATTTCAAAACGATAAAAAACTGGCTTTTAGCGTCGGAGCGTTGAATAAAACGGACGAAAAGGATTGCAAATGATACTCAACTAAACGGGTTAAAGTTCAAGTTCTGAAAATCCGGCGCGAAGCGCCGAATTTGTCGACCGCGGGCCCGAAGTAGATGCTGAGCTAACAGCGCAATTTAGCTTTAAGCTTTTTTTATTATAATAAAAGAGTAGAACCCTGTTGTGGCAACGCTCAAATGACGACAGTGTCTAACTCACCTTTCGCGTTATTCAATTGGGTTTCACATTTTATGAAATGTGTAGTCGCACGCACAGTTTTATCATTTTGGATTGACGGACAGCAGATGGCAAGAGGTTTGCCGGTTCTATTAATGGTGTAGGTATGACTGGAGGCGTACAAATACGTATCGAAACCTTGGGCTTAAAAAAAGGTGCCGGTGCGAACACTTCTTGTATCACAATGCTTGTGAGCTAAATGCCAGTGGTATAGTTACGAGTCACACGGTACAAGCAGTACGGTTACGAACAGTAAGAATTCGTATGGTACGATTACGAGTCGTACAAGGATACGTACTTACATGATATGTAGTTAAAATAGGTTGTAAAAAAATTTAAAGTTGGAAATGAGGGTACTTAAAACTATGATATTTGAGAGACGTCATTATCGACGATTGCTGAATATCTTTAACGCTTATAGGTACGTACGCTAATGACATGTAGTACATAGGTTGGAAAAAATATCAAACATGGAAATAGGGGAATTAAAAACTATGATATTTGAAGGACGTTTTAATGGACGATCCCAGAATATCTTACCTGAATATCTATAACCTACATAGGTATGTATGTTCATGACATGTAGTTCAAATAGGTGGGCAAAGATTTTAAAGTTGGAAATGGGGGTGCAGACAAATCCGACTATAAGGGATCCGCTTTTAAGGGATATCTGGCTTTAAGGGACAGATTTAAATATTTGGTTGGCCCGCTATGCTTCTAATGTTAAAATTATCCGGATTTAAGGGAACCGATATAAGGGATAATTCGGTTATAGGCGACGAATTTTGGGCCACTTTTTGGAAATTTAGGTCACTAATAAGGGATTTTTAACATAAATAATTAAAATACATTAGGAAATGCATGACGGAAGTAGCAAGGACCTACTGTATGTCAGCAAAGAGCTCACTTCTTGTATCTCTTATCATATCTGTCCTTTTATTTTACTTGTCTAAGCATTTACATTACATTACATTATATTTTACGTTTAAGTAGGTCATCGTATTAATAGATTTTAAAGCTGGTTAAGGTTGCTGATAGTAGCTGTCTTTAAAATTAAACTTCATTTAGTTTAACATTTCGACGAAGAGGAAGAGGAACTCGTTCACTACTGAACAAAAGTACGAAATATTGCAAAAGTTGAAGACTCTAAAGCAAATAGACGTAATCTGAGAAACCGGCATGAGTTTAAGTCTAATGAGTGGAATAAGACATGACCGTGAAAAAAATACAAACACACCGAATGATTAGTATGATTTGCATGTAATGGACAAAGCTGTATATATCTTGACCTTGTTTAGCTAACAATAAAAGTTTTTAAAATCTGAATTATGATGTGTCTGCTTAACAGGGAAATCCCTTAAACGGTTACAGGGGATTCCGGTTACAAGGGACAGATTCTGCCGGTCAAGCGGAGTCCATTATATTCGGATTTGCCAGTACTTAAAACTATATTTGAATTACGTCATTATGGACGATCCCTGAATATCTACAACCTATTTTCTGAGTGTATAACGTAGCAGACCACAGATCATTGAAAACTGTAGCTGAGATTTGTTAAAGTTAAAGTTAAAGTTAAAGTAGCTTTAGTTTCAAGGAGTTAAGTGTTTCAAATCATTTAAGATCTGTTCTCCCAACACGGACCCCCTCCCCGTGTGACTAGCTTAGCCCGTACTAACACAGAGCCAAGTAAGCCTTTAAGGATATAGATCGCCACACATGTGGAGAGCCCGGCGTTTAAGATCAACTTTCTCACGAAAGAGATCCGAGGCAAGTGGGAATCGAACCCCCGCCGAGTCGACAGTAATAGAGAGCCTCAGACGCTATGTCTCGCCCGGCACCACTGGACCACCAGGGCTCTCTAAACAGGGTTGGGTGTGTACTATAATATATGTATATTTGTAATCACCGAGCAGAACTTCAAAACTTCAAAATTACGTATGTACATACATGCACATTCTCCATTCGTTTACACGTATTTATCGGTTTTTGGGCAGCTCACTTCCCTGAATTTTGACATCGGTCTATTCAACCGATAATTGTGGATAACTGGTTGGTCGGATTACCCTCTAAAACAATAGGGCACCTCTTGCGCGCATTTTTGAAAGTTTAAAAATAGTTTGAAAGAAACATTTGAAAACTGTCATCTGTTGCGCACGGCCAATGAACGGACAGACGGACAAAGAGACAGACAAAACCATTTCAATAGATGCTTCCTCAGCATAAAAAAAGCAAGCCATGCCATTAGGGCCAGTATGTCGTTATAACAATAACGACCAAGTTTGACATCTCATTATTGTCGTTATTTCGGCATCAAATGTCGTTATTGTTAGCAGTAACGACAACATAAAAAGCGAACAAATTGAAACACTTGCGGGCAGTTCCCGTGTTATGACTGGAAAAAAAATAAAAATACCTCTACGGAACTACGAAATTTTGCCTGCTTGTGCTCCAGGCAACGCAATTACTCTGTGTCAAAATTACCTTGCCAGCAGAAAGTTTGAGTTTGAGTTCGAGCGTTTCGGACAATCTGCTGACTTGTGAATAGCATGGTTACAGTAATTTTATCGACTATGTAGTTTATTATGAAGTTGCTTTTAATTTTAATTGCACCACTATGCCGCCTAAACGAGCTTTTACTAAGAGTAGGCCACAAAAACGCATCAAAAAACCTTTTAGGAAAGCATATTTCGCTGAGTATAGGCAAAAATAACAAGCAAACAACGCTAGTATTATTTTTACACGTCACAATAAAAAATTCGGCGCTTCGCGCCGGATTTGCCGACTGGGGGCCTGAAATAGATGCTGAGCTTACCGCACATTTTTGCTGTACGCTTTTTATTTTATTTTTATAAGAAAGAAAAACCCTATTGTGGCAACACTTAAATGACGACAGCGTGGTTAGAAAAAGTTTTTAAAGTTGAAAATGGCGGAATTAAAAACCATAATATGTAAAGGACGTCATTAGGGACGATTCCTGAATATATATAACCCATATAGGTATGTACGTTCATAACGTAGTTCATATAGGTTGGAAATATATTTAAGTTGGAAATGGGGGACATAAAAACTATGATTGTATTGTATTATATGTCTTTATTCAGTTGTCAAGAGTCATACATCAAACTTAATCAATAGTTTCAAATACTGGACAACATTAACTATAGTAAAGAGTGAGAAAGATAAAAATATAACTAAATAAATAAATATGACAGTAATTATAATAGGTACAGTGTCAGCGTGAGTTAACAAATGACTATAATTAATTTCGCGATTCAATTATCCAAGTACGTAGTCTGCGACGAATAGCAGGAACCTTAAAATTACGCAGTTCATTTAGTAAAGAATTCCACATCTTTATGCTTCTGTAAACAATGCTTTTTTTAAAAGACTGAATTATGTACAGGAGTTTTAAGTGTATTTACATAAATACGTTGAACAGAATTGAGATCATATTTGAATATGTCAACATACACAGGTAAAAATGAACCAAATTGCAAATAGTAAAATAAACGGCTACAGCTATAATATAGAATACGCTCTTTTATGGATAATATATTACATTTTTTGAGCAAAAACCCCTGTAATTTATTGTTTACCACAAGCTTTGCCCGTCAATTCCCTGACTTAATTTTTTGTTTATCTTTATGATTAATTTTATAGAAAAACGAATAAATTAATCTATTAAGTTTATTTTGTAAATAATTGACTTCAGTGTCAGGCCTGAAAAACCGAGACATTACACAGTAGTCAACATGGAATATGACAAATGCGTTAATACAACACTTAAACATATCAAAAGTAACATATGGTTTAATTTTGTACAGGAATGATATGGACTGGGTGACTTTCTTATTTACATGGTTGTAATGACCACTAAAAGTTAAACACTCGTTAAGGTGCACTCCTAAATACTTATATG
The DNA here is from genome assembly GCA_949802685.1 of Dicyrtomina minuta. Taxonomy (NCBI): domain Eukaryota; kingdom Metazoa; phylum Arthropoda; class Collembola; order Symphypleona; family Dicyrtomidae; genus Dicyrtomina; species Dicyrtomina minuta. The sequence goes on along the minus strand of OX461809.1, from coordinate 44,766,193 downwards.
AATATACTCGTTCTATTTCTATATTATTACAGAAACGTTTAAGGTCAGTAGGTATTTTTCGATCGTGCAGCTTATAAAAAATTATGAACTTGGTTTTGTCATAGTTAGTTTGAAGTGAGTTTTCTATGCACCATATGTCTACAGCAGCTAATTTTTCCTGGAGCATTTCTACTGCTTTGTATGGGTCTTTGTGGTCACAGTACAAAATAAAGTCATCAACATACATCACTAGCATGCAACTAATAAGTGCAGGTATAGCCGCTAGGCTATTTATGTATGGTAAAAATAATAGTGGACCTAAAATAGATCCTTATAGGACCCCCCACTCAAGATTATATTCACTTAAAACAAATAAATTGTGCTTTAATTTAAATTTTCTGTCGACAAAATAATTAGAGAGTACCTTAAGCATACTTCCATGCAAATTATATTCTAATTGGAGTTTTTGTGGCAACAAAATATGCGAGATGGAATCAAAGGCCTTCCGATGGTCGATAAAAACAGCGGCTGCTCTTGTATTGGGCTGATCAAGCTTGTTATGTAGGTCTTGAGTAACTATCTGCACTGCCAAGTCACAAGGTCGCCATTTTCTAAAGCCAAATTGATTTTCACACAAAAATACCCCAGAAAAGTTTAGTATTTTGTGTGCTTTGGTTTTCTCAAATATTTTACAGAAAGAAGGCAAGGATAAAATAGGACGGTAATTAGATGCCGAGCTTCGGCAACCAGATTTCTTGCATATTGGTGTAATTACTGCACAATTCAGCTTTGATGGAAATTCCCCTTGTTGAATTAGTTTTGTAAATAAATAAGCCATAGGTTTAGCTAAGGTTGAAATTGTAGATATAAGGAATACAATAGATAAGTTATCAACTGTACATATTCCCTTTCTTTTCATAGAGTTAATAGCATGCTTTACTTCTTCCTCATTCACAGTCATGTATTCGATGGGGTCGTCGATGCTGTTTCTGAACTTGCAAATTTCTTGCCTGTCCGTAGAGTTGTTTAATACAAACGCGTTGGCCAGTTCATTAGAAATTTTAGTGACGCCACTGGTGTCCTTCGCTTGTGGATATCTTATTTATGGATGAATAGCATTTTAACTTTTTGTTCGTAAGTTCACTAAATGCATCCCAGACAGAAGCAGAGGTTTGACATTCGGTGAATCTATTCTTATATATGTGATTTTATAGCACTAGTTACTGAGTTACGTAGTTTTTTATATGTACAGTTTGTACTGTAAAGTTCCTTCAAGAAATAACTTCCCTTTTTTTGTGGCACAAGCTTAATTTTTTATTTCAGGCTGAGGACAGATGCCCTAAATTTATTTCTACTTTAAATTAAATCCAAAAGTAAACTACTTATCCAAGGTGCTTGATTACCTTTTACTCGCATTCTAACCATAATACAATGCTTATCCACGACAGGTTTAACAAGTGATTCAAATTAGTCGTCACAATTATTTCTACTGAACTCATTGTCAAAGTTCCAATCAATTAACTTAAGTTCATTGTTCACCTGCTCCTAATTGGTTTTTCTAAATGTACGGCACTTTATTACTTTTGTCTTCGATTTGTACACTAATTTTGTTTTTACTATAAAGATCATGTCGTGATCAGAAACGGAAAATGGCATGACATCACAAGTAATTTTGTCATTGGCATGGGTAGCAGATATGTAAACATGATCGATTAGAGTTGATGATTTATCGATAGTTCTGGTGGGATTCTTAATTGTTTGAGTAAAGTTATGTAAACAAGCTGCTCTATTAAGACGAGTTGAGTTGTTGTCATCATGGAGAAGGCTAATATTAAAGTCACCGAGGATAAACGTCTGAATGTTGTCTTCATTCAAAGCCGTCAAGAGATAATCAAAAGCGTGTATAAATGACAGACAGTCAGCATGAGGCGGTTTGTAAACCGACACTACTATAATAGGTTTTGAAACCGGAGGCCAGATTTGAACACAATGAACTTAACATTCTGTTGGGAATTGTATATTAAAGTTCAATTCTAGAAATTTGCAATCACCTTGATTGAACCAAATTGTTCCCCCTCCAGCTCGAACTTCTCTGTCGTGACGTATTAAAGCGTAATTTGAAACCAAGTAAAATGAGTCAGGGATGAGGAAGTTTAGTTTGGACTCAGTACAGATAGGCACATTAACATTTGATTGATTTAAAAAGATTTTAGGTTCCTCGTGCTTAACTTAGTTTAGGCAATTTATATTTAAGTGAGCCACTTTAAAACCGCTAGTACTAGTTAGATCACAGTTCTGAAATCCTTTTAGATCACTCACTTCATCAGTTGTCGAATTTTTTATCAAGTTCAAGTGGATCAAAGAGTTCATGAACTTCCAGCGGTGGTAGTTGTTACTCGATTAAGGTGTCACAATTTACACACTTTTCGCAGATCCAACTGTCTTTATTAATTCGATTGCATTTCTTTAAATCGGGGATTGCACAGACCCGATGGTACATGCTTTTGCATACCGAACAAAGAATTTCCAGTTGCCTGTTTCTTCCCTTTCTTCCACATTCAGAATTGCTGCACTTAACTATCTTCACCATAATGCAGAGTGCTTCCCTTTAGCAGCCTTGTTGTACAACCTTCAGCAAAGACGCCAAAGGAAGAAATGAATGATATTTGAAGCTTGTCATTATGGACTATCCATGCATATCTTCTCTAAATATATATAACCTACATAGGTATGTATGTTCATGCCATGTGGTACAAATAGGGTTAAAAAAATTTGAAGTTGGAAACCAGGGTTCTTAAAACTATGACATTTGAACGACGTCCTTATGGACGATCCCTTAATGTCTACAACATGATCAGGTATGAATGTTTATGACTTGTTGTTCAAACAGGTTGGACAAAATATTAGAAATAGAAGTACTAAAAACTATGATATTTAAACGACGTCATTTATGGAAGATTCCGGAGTATCTATCAACTGTATATTTATTTTCATGACATGTAGTTAACATATTTGGAAAACAAAATTGTAAATAGGGTACCTAATACTATGAAATTTGAAGGACGTCATTTATGGACGATCCCTAAATATCTATTAACAGTAAATTACTTTTAATGACATGTAGTTAAAATATTTTGAAAAACAATTTACAGTTGCAAAGGGGGTTTTAAAGCTATGGTATTTGAAGGACGTCTTTTAGTCGTTCCCTGAATGTCAACAACATATTCAGGTATGTATGTTTATTACATGTAGCCCAAAGAGGTTGAAAAAAATATTAAAGTTAGGAATAGGGGTACTAGAATCTATGATATTTAAAGGACGTTGTAACCAAAATCATTCAGTCCAGTCGTTGTCCAGTAACTGGACTACATTATCATACCGTGATGCCCTAATTAAGTACATGTAAATTATAAATAGTAGCAAAATTAGTTTATACAAATTATTATCAAAGTGTCAAGTTCGGTTGAGTACAGAATTTATGAATAGTTAATTATAACGGTAAAACAATCCAACTGAAATATAAAAGTAACGGTAAAACGACTCAACTCGTTTAAACCTATTGTTAGTTGTTACAAACCAAACCTGTATAAATGCTAGAGTAACCTTGAAATAAATTATCATTCGTTCAACAAAAATTCTTTTGTTTGGTCATTACCGTCCCTGGAGATTATTTACCAAAGTCATCATACTTGTTAATACAAAGGTTACCTGAGTCTTGTTGACGCATTGCTGTTCCCATACATTGCAAAACCTAAGTTTTATTATTAAATTTTCTAGCTGCGTCGCCCAATTCATTGATTCCTCGTTGTTGCTTCGCCTATCTATTAATATTAACTTTTGGAATATCATATAGGGTACTCTGTCGTAGTATATGGTTAAAATCTTGCTCCTGTGATTTAGCGCTGCTTTGAATGCATTGAAGCTAAGATAAACTCTCGCAGTTTCAAGTCTTACTGCATAATGAGCTTTGTTTTGGGAGAGTGCTTATACTCTTTTCAGGAATGGAGTTTAAACTTTGTCTTTCTCCTTGCCAAATCTAAAGCCCCACACTGCTGCACTGTATAGCACAATTGGCACTGCAATTTATTCAAAAAGTTTCATTCTAGATTTTGACGAATCGTATTTAACTTTTTCTAATATGCTCCATACTGACAACATTGCTAATATTGTTTTATTTTTGAAATGCTTACATGCTATGGAAAATTGTCTAGACGAGCAGAATATGACGCCTAGATAAGTATACTGTTTAACAATTTCTAATTGTTGGCCATTGTAACTGAATATAAAATTGCATTTTGCGTTTCCATGCTTCGAAAAGATTATCAGTTTAGTTTTTTCAATGTTGACGCATATGCCATTCAGATTGCAATACACGTAGAGAATATCTAACTTTTTCTGGAGGCTGCCAGGGGATGTTGCCAAGATAATCATGTCGTCCGCGAACATAAGTGTGAAGATTCCCTTGAGTTCATTAATTGCTACTTTGTCTACACCATGGCTTTACAGGAATTTTTCAAAATCGGCAATAAAAAGTGCAAAGAGTAACAAAGATAAAATTTCTTTCTTTAAGACACCTTTAGTAGTATTTATTTTCTCTGTGTGGCCGTTTTTTGTACGCACTTAAAAAGACGCCGAACCATACATGTGTTGAAGTATAATTAAAATTTTACTACTCATTCCCATTTTGTGAAGCTTATTCCATAGTTATTAATGCCTAATTAAGTCAAACGCTACTTTGAAGTCCACAAATACAGCATACACTTTCCTTGACTTAATTTTGTATGACGGGAGCAACTGATTTGTGATAATTCCATGGAGTGAGAACACTTGGTCTACGCAACTTTGTTTTTTTCTAAAACCAGCTTGACATCCTGGCAAAATGTTGTTTTTATCTACGAACTTACTAAGTCTGCCATGAATAATGTGTTAATAGTTTTACAATATTATTCACTAGCAAAATGTCACGATAGTTAGCCAGGTCCTTTTTGTCACCTTTCTTAAACAATGCGATGATCTCTATCGCACCTCATTTCTCCGGAACGCGTTCTTAGGTAAAAATATTGAGCTGCAATGTATGGAATTTTCAGTCGTTATATTGTTAATAATAGGTAGACTTTCCCTTATGTACGTAGCTTTTCCTGGAATATCTCCTTCAGTTCTTCCATTGAAAAGCAACAGTCTAAATTTAAAATGGTATTCAAGAGTTGTTCTCCTTTGAGCTGAATTAAAGAGTTAAAGATTAGTTCCTGGACTCCAATGCCGTCGTTTCTAACTCTTGCATTAAAGTCACCTCCGATTACTACTTGGCACTGTGAGTTAGCAGGTAATGTTCTGTCGATTATTTCCTCTAACTCTTTGATTTGACTTTTAAATATATCTGTATACGTACTTAAGTACACCGCACATATTAAATATTTTCCCTTGCTCAGTGTATGTTCACATCAAATTATGATCATGTATTCATTTTTACTAATTAGTTCAATTTTGTTAAATGTGTTTGTTTTAATAATTAAGATTATACCCCCTCTTCCATAGCCTCGTTCTGCTTCTTTAGTTGCTTCTACTTGGTAAGTCTTGTGAGGGTTAAAAATACTGTCTAAATCTAGGGTGTCACATGCCCAGAATTTGCTAAAACTTATCACGTCGCTATTATTAAATTTTGTTTTGTCTTAGGCGCATGAGTAAAAATTTTTAAATCCATAGATATTCCAAAATGTGGCTTGAATTATGGGGCTAGTTGATGCTTTTGTGTTGTATTTTGTAATTATTTTGTGTGGTGAGTGTTTGTCCTATTCTTCTTGCTTCTGGAGTGTCTTTCTTTCAAAGATGAACACCCCGCTGTCCACTAAGCACTTATAAAAAGCTTTGATTTTCACTATTTTGTCGTCATCGCTCAGCTTTTTGATCTTCTTCATTTCGTTTTTAACTTCCCGTTTCTTAACTAAAATATTTTCAATAATTTTGTATTGAGTTTTGATGAGATTTTTGCCTTGCATTAACACATCAACTGCCGTGCTTTTGCTTGGGAGATGGACTAGCAGTGGCGATTGCTTTTTCTTCTTAGCATCGTCTTTATTCGCTTCTTCTTAATTTTTAAAGTTCAGTTTTTTTACTAATAGCACCATAACATGTCAGATTTTTAGTAATTCTGTGATCACTTTTATTGAGGTTTTAAGGGGGTCGTTTTCTTCTTCTGCACCATGGATCAGTATAAATGACTTGTTTGCACCTAGATTTTTGTCCATTGGACTGAGTTGAGTTTCCACCCTTCGTATCCGACTATCGCATTCATTCAACTTTCTGTTAATTTTAGTCAATGCATCGCTTAATGCTTTTGACACTAAAGCTGCCAAGTCACTGTCCAGATTGTCGATCTTTTTTCCACTGTTTCAAGTTTGTCAATCTTTTTTCCATGGTATCCAATTTGTTGAGTGTTTTCATCATTAAAGCAAGTGGATCCGATTCTTTAAGCATTTTCAGCCAGTTAAACTGATAGAGGTATATATGTATCTGTTGTATTGGTTAGTGGCTTCCACGAGGTCTGAGCTAAACTGGATATTGTAATCGAACAATTAACTTCACTATGAATTTTTAATGTGTATTGGACAGGTCGTGTAAAACTGCGTGTGATCGTGTGAAGTTTTTGTTTTTGGTTACAAGGGAAATTGAGTACTAAATTTCATGAAAACTTTGAAAAATTTGAGGACTAAAAATAATGTGGGTCTTGTGCTAAGCGCAGCTTTTAGCTCTTCATCTTATGATCACTATGATAGTTAAGCTAGCTACGGTACAACGTCATTTATAGACGATCCCGGAGTATTTTTTACCTGTGTATTTATGTCTATGACATGTAGTTAACATATTTTGAAAACAAATTTTAAATGCTATAATATTTGAACGACGTCATTATGGACGCTCCCTAAATGTCTACAACGTATTCAGGTATGTATGTTTATGACATGTAGTTTAAAACGGTTGGAAAAATATTAAAGTTGTTACAGTTGTTCTCTAGTGTGCCCTGAGTGTAGGACGTGTTCCTTTTAAGCTCTGATAATTTCTTAAAATTAAGTGCAATTTAGCTATAAGGAGATACTATACAGTATACCGTTGTAATCCCCATGTCTTTCTGTTTGTACTACCATTACTTTAAGTTTAAATATTACTAAATTTAAGTCACAATCATTCATTCTAGAAATATGAAATATAGTTAAAATTACTCCTAAAACCCTTCTCCTCGTCCTTGTTAACCAGCATGGCAAAAAGAACCCTCTGCGCATGGCGTACCGCGTCACCAAAATTGAAATCAAAATTGGACTTTCAGACTCTAAATCTCAGCCTCAAATTACAGCCGCCAGAAGTCACCTACGTCTACAACTAAATACCCACAACCAAAACTAACCGACAACAACAACTTACGTCAACCGTCTCCGTCAGTGCAGCGCATTCTTAAAAATTGTAATTCCAATCATAGTTAATTTGAAAGTTAATTTATAATAACCAATACACCTCACTCTACCATAATTTATACCTACTCCAGTGCACGAAACCTACACTCACTCATGGGCATACTAGTGAACATTTTTAATAACCCTTAACTCGCTCGCTGACTGCGGAGCAGTGAGGATCTAGCTTGGGCTTGTCCACCGTAAGGACTTTTATTTATGGTTCCTAGGCACCATAAGCCTACGGTTGTTTGGTTCAACCCACCTGTATTCCTGCTAGGTTCCTGGCGCCTCAAAAAGCCACGGCTTTGTTTTTGAGCCCATCTGTACCGCTGCTGGGTGGGCCAAAACCCTAAATTTGGATGGAAAATCTGTCTGTGTGCACTGGATCAAGATCTGGAGTTTTCAGCGAGACCATTACGTGCTTGGGAATTCTTGGGATATTGCAACAGTGTGACAGTGCAGTGCTCAATTTTGTCTTCCACATTGCCGTCTATCGTATCTTCTTCCTACGCTGACAACTAATTCCGCATTGGTGTGTTACTGTGCGCTTGTTCTATTGTATTTAATAATAAGCTCGATTTTAAGTTTAGTGAACTAATCGCATCTCCGGTACGTATTTACATAAGTATTTTATCTTTAAATTCTAACTGTTGACTACCTAGTATTTCTGTGAATATGCTACTCAAGTTTATGTAATGCATAGGGCGAAGTTTGTAGTGATTTATTTTATCTGTGCTAGCGTCTCCATTATGTTCTTAACCACTGTAGCTTATACACCACTTTTTGAATTGCATCTTTCATGTTCTGACATGCCTGACGAGGGGTGTAAGGACTAGGGTGAAGAAGTTGGTTCGGACTTGGGTTCGAATCCAGCTTGAAGGCTACACAGAGTGAGCTAATTCGCTACGCAATTCTCCATTCCCCGATTTTTTATCAACTCCCGACAACATGTTGGCTCACTCTGACCACCCCATTTTGCTCTAAAAATATTTTATTTTTATTTTTATTTAACTCTATTTATTGTTTCACTTAATTAGCATATGTTGTAACAATAATTCGTTTAAGTGAATTACCTGCATTATTTCTGTTATGTTTAAGTCTAAGCCAGGAGAAATATGTAGCATATGTAAACGAGCTGATGCTCGGAAATTGGCTATTAGGTGTTTAGTATGTAATGAGCTGTTTCACAACACGAATTGCTTAAAGCTTCCTTTAAATAGTATAGAATTTAAATCGCTTGTGCTTTCAAAGTCATGGGTTTGCGCTGCATGCATCATCCAGCCTATTCGGCCTGCCATTGACCCATTTCTCACAGAACTTGGCAATAACAATGACTCATTCTTTGTTCCTTCTAATAATTCGTTCGATCCTTTATCTAATTCCTTTCAAATAGAGACTCTGCCAAAAGGTCTAGTTATTATGCATCTAAATATATGTAGTCTTCGCTTAAAGAAGGATGAACTGTCTATTATAATGTTTCATTATTCTGTAGATATTATGTGTGTATCAGAAACCTGGTTAAATACTAACACTGACGATAAATAAGTGTGTATTGAAGGATATAGTATGTTTAGGAAAGATAAAAGTAGTCAGGGTGGAGGTCTAGTCACCTATGTTAAAAATACATTGCAATCAGAACTTGTTATTGATATTGTAACAAGTACAGAGACTCTGGCTGTAAAATTAAAATTAAAAAACACAAAGCCTATTTATGTTGCTTGTATATACAGACCTCCTGGGCACCTTAATAAGGAGGATGCATTACTTATGGATTTGCTTAATATCTCTACCTATGCAAGTAATAATATGGGAGAGCTATTTATTCTAGGTGACCTAAATGTTAATTTATTGATTAGTGACTCTGAGTCAAAAACTTTACTCTCATGCACTGATAGTTTAAACCTTAAACAAGTCATAAAATGCCCGACTCGTATAACTCTTAAGTCAAGGACCCTTATTGATCATATTTATTGTAGTGATAGGTTGCATGTTACTGCCGCAAATGTTCTCCAGTGTGGATTGTCTGATCATGACATTGTGTATGTTATTCGTAAAAAGAACAGGCAACATGTAGCTCCTATTAGAATGAGGACCCGGAATTATAATATAATTAATGTTAAAGATCTGGAAAAAGAATTCGTAGCTACTAAGTATAGTATAATGGATAGTTTCGATAATATTAATGACAGGCTCTATGTATTTGAATCCCTAACGCATTGTGTATTAGAACGTTAACTCCCTATAGTGACCCGTACTATTAAACCCAGACCAGCCTTGTGGCTTACCTCTAATATTAAAAAAATGATTCATAGGAAAAACCACTTAAAGAAAGTTGCTAAGTTAAACAATACGGAACTTGATTGGTCTGTGTATAAACGATATAGAAATAATGTTACTCATATTATTCGTAAATGTAAGATTAATTATTTTAAATCTAGATTTGCTGATTGTAAGACTTCAAAAGAGTCATGGAGTACCTTTAAATCGTTAGTCGGTGATAATGTAAAAACTACACTTATAACAGAAATACGTACTGATGGCTTAGTGATTACCTCCCCTAATGATATTTGTACTTCCCTGGCAAATGCATTTGTTGTTAAAAACAATACTTACTGTCCCACTAGTAATACTGACATATCTAGATTTAGTGATGCTCTCGATTGTGATATACCTCTTTTATTCTCAGCAGTGACTGCTACTGAAGTTGCTACCTTAATCAAGGAAACAAAAGGTAGTACTTCAGCTGGCCTGTTGAATGTACATCCTAAAATATTAAAGTTGTGTTCAACACAATTTGCTCCAGTCCTGGCTGAATTATTCAATTTTGCTTTTAAAACTGGGGAGTTTTCAAGTGACTGGAAAGAAGCAATTGTAACCCCAATTCTAAAAGCAAACGCAAACAAGTATGTCCCTACGTCGTATGGACCTATTTCAATACTTCCATTTTTGTCAAAAATATTTGAAGCTGTGATATCGCATAGAATTGTAAACTTTGTTGAGGGCAATAAGTTGTTATCCAAATTTCAATTTGGGTTTCGAAAACATAAATCAACTTTACATGCTCTAATTCATTTAACTGATCAGATTTTTAAAGCAATTGAGGCAAAGAAGTACACTGCCGTCCTATTTGTTGATCTTAAAAAGGCCTTTGATACGGTTGTGCACATCAAGCTCCTGCAGAAACTAAAACATAAGTATAACCTGCCTACCTACCTTATTAGAATATTATGCAGTTACCTAAAGCAACTTACATTTCGTATTAAACTTGGTACGTTTCTGTCTCAGCAATTTGATTTAAATATTGGTGTTCCACAGGGTAGTGTCTTAGGTCCAGTGCTGTTTATATTGTTTTTTGATGATATTTGTGATGTTCTTAGAACACCATCGCTATATGCAGATGATGTTGGGACTGTCTGCTCTAATGTAAAGATGGAAATAGTTAAGACTGAACTTGAAAATGTATGTAATAGCATTAACACTTGGTGCATTGAAAATGCAATGGAGTTAAGTTTTGCCAAGACGGTATTTATGAATTTTTTCAATCCGAGATCCAAGCGAGTATGTGATTTTGAATTTATACTTTGTAGTAATAACAGAATCATAAAAGTAGAGGCATTTAAATATTTGGGTATTAATTTTGATTGTTATCTTAAATTTGACTCACATTGTAATTTGGTTTTACAAAAGATAGCTTTTAAGTGTGCCCGACTTGTTAAATATAAGCGCTTTATAGATCCAAAACTGTTGGCTATAGTATTTAAGTCCCTTGTGTTTTCCCACATTGATTATGGACTTCCTATATGGGCATCAGCCCCAAAAGTTTTACTGGAAAAGCTACAACATACAATAGACCATTATCTGAAATGCATTATTCTAAAAGGCTATCATTTTAATTTATTGGTAAATAAGCAGCTTGGTTTTCCAAAAGGCCGACCCCGGTCAGCTATTGATATGTGTAAACTGTATGAAATGTATAGCTTACTCACTGTGTCAGAGAGAATAATTTACATAACTTTATCGACAACTAGAACACTACTTAAGCAAACTGATGTACTTGACTGTTTAGCTGAAGTTGTTGATAAGAGAGTTAAGACGACCAGAAATAGTTTTAAGCTTATTGTTCAACGGACCTCGTCATTTTACCACAATACGTATCAATATAGAGCAGTTATGGTATGGAACTCGCTCCCTACCTATATTCACAAACAGAAAAATTTAAAGGACTTTCAATTTGAACTTGGAAAATGGCTTTTATTAAATCGCGACAATATTTATGTATAATTATATTTTGTAGTTTGTAGTTCCTAGATATATGTATAACAATGTCTTTTCCCGAAAATCAGTGTAATTTCGCTGTGTGATTATGACAATAAAGCAATTACTTACTTACTTACTTACTTACTTAAATGTTGTAAATGTCAAACTGTGATGTTAGTTATAGTGATATTTAGAGGGCAGTAAGGGTGCCCAAAATCTCGCTCCCAGTTGACTTCAGTCTGAGGTAACAAAACTAATTTATTTTACTAGTGCAGCACAGTTGGACATATAAAAAAAAGGTGTTTTTTATGTTTTTTATTTTAATATACACGGAGTTCTTACTATTTTTTTTCCTTATTAAGCTTTTTTTTCTACCAAAACACAAATTTGGCTCAACATTTTACAAATTGTTTTGCTTTAAAATTCAAAATTAAAGAATATCAATTGCTAGTAACACAGTCAAGAATCAAATGATTCCACATTTAAATTCTGTTATCCTCAGCGCTTGATATATGTCGCCAGGGCTTCTTCGTTTTCCTTTAAGAAAATTATGTACTGTTTCCTTACTGTATTATGTTAAGTAGAAATTAAACGAAATTCTCTATCTATTACATGTACTGTTTTCAAGGATAATAGGCATTCATTTGTGTCATTTTTGTGTATGTACTTTATGTAATAATTGGTTTTCAACGAACGAAAGATAATAATAATGATAATAAAAGTTACGAATGGGGGTACTCAAAACTATATTCGAACGACGTCATTCATGGATGACCCCAGAGTATCTGTCACCTTTATATTTATGTCCACGACATGTAGTAAACATATTTTGAAAAAAAATTGTAAATAGGGTACCTAATGATACCCCTATGATATTTGAAGTACGTCATTTATAGACGATCCCTAAATAGCTAAAACCTATTCCCTGCGTTTCTGACGTAGCAGACCATAGACCATTGAAAACTGTAACTGAGATTGATTGGGTCTGTACTACAAGATATACATACTCGTATTCGCCGCGCAGAACTTTAAAATTACACATATGTACATGTACATTTCCATTAGTTTACACACACCCCCTCGTTTTTGGAAAGCTCAGTTTGCTGATTTTTGACATAGGTCCATTCAACTGTTAATTCCGAAGAAATGGTCAGCCCGATTACAGTGAAAAAACAAGACAGACCTGCCTGGTCGCATTTGTAGTCGCCTAAAATTTGTTTCACAACAATCGCTTCATTGGTTTGACCTGTAGCGTGGGACCAACAGACGGACTTGACCATTTCATTTGATGCTTAAGCTCAGCATCTAAAAAGCCTAGCATTCTCTGCGGCAGCAATATTTTGCACTAAACCAAGAAATGCTCTCGGGGACGAATCGAGCATACTTTAAGCCAACAATAAATGAATCTGGTCAAAATTACTTGTCCTTTTGGTAAAGAAAGTTTTTGTATGGCTTCGTAGAAAAATGTCGTTATAATGTCGTTATGTCGTTATTGCCCTTGTCGTTATTTCAAAACCTGTCGTTACTACCGGCCCTACATAACATACTATGTCTAGGTGACCAAGGAGGTGAAGCAGTCCAATAGGCAAGTTATAATAAAAGAGGACATAGGACTCCAATCGAACCCAGGCTCCATCCAGCGAATTAAAAGGAGAGCTACAAAATGCGACGATGCCTAATGGACTAAAGGAATGATCTACTATCGCCGTATACACTGTTAATATTGCGTAGCCTCAAGCTTCGAAATGTCTAATATTGGATCTCCTGTTCTTTTTAACAATTGTTAAAGCAGTAGAAAATTACACATATGCCAGATTTTCAGCTATATCTCTAGTCAGCAACAGCGGTAAGCCGAAAAATCCAGAATCAAATCCCTCTAGCTGCCTATCTCGTTTACTGCAAATCCAAAAGTAACCCAAAGTTTTGCTGGTGTACATGTAACTCGCTTTCGTGAATTCTAAATCTCCTGGTTGGACGTGTCCATATCAATTCTTCCTCAAGTCAACAGTTAATTTATATTGGGTCTTCTACACATTTATATATTATTATATACGGAACTTTATCGTTGTTATAATGCAGAATTTCTGTTGTCTGTGACCTGTGAGATTGGATCAGGTGAGAAGTTGTTACACCCCTTAAATATCATTGCAAGTAAACCTAATAATCTTTAATCCCAATGCGGTAGTTCTTCGGAAACTCATGCCCAGCAGTTACTTTTCATTAAGGGCTAAGTTAGGAAACGTGCTGGGCATGAGTTATCGCTCACGAGTATTAAGCAGACACATTTCTCGCTAATTGAAAAGCCTTGGTAATTTTCCTTTTAATTTACGTGGTGCTTTGTGTCTAACATCTAAAACCTAGCAAACTGTCCACAAATCCTAAATCCTAGCTGGCGTACTCGTTGTCTAGTTGTATCTGCCTTAATATTCCTCCTAATGGTTTGTTATAATGATCGGAAGCTGCAAGTTAGCCGACAACTGTCAGCCAAACATACAAGTTAGGCCACAATTGTCGGCCAAACCTACAAGTTGGCCGATAGCCCTCTAAAACTACAAGTTAGTCAACAGCCGACAGTTGTCTCTACAAGTTAGCCGACAAGTTTCGGCCAAACATACATTTTTCAGACGAAATCTGCAAGTTAGCTGACAGCCGAAAAAACAATTTTTTAAATTACGTTAACTGTTCATTTTAAGCTACACCTGGTTCTACACGGCGATCCGTATCACCCCGAATTCTTTAGTTTACGTAAGTAAGTAGTTTTATCGTAATATTGTAAAACTATTGTAAGAAAAAAATTGTATTGTATTGTAAATAAATTAAAATATGAAGTTGTAATTGTAAATTACAATACAATTACAATTACAGTTGCCAAGTTTGGAATTTCAAATTCCAGGACATCTTTTGGAAAAATCTTAAAAGAATTGAAAAATATAGTGCTAAATTACGTTGCCCCACCAGCTTCAATTACGCCCCATAAGCCATTCAAGTACAAATTTAAAATGCAAAACTAATTAAACAGCATTGAATCACTCTCTTAACAAAATTTACACACCATTCATTTACAGTTGTACTAAAGCATCATTATCTAGATCGCAATGCTTTAGTAATTTGGTGTAATGTACTAACAGTTTTAGACCATGATTTTACTAGCGACTTTCAGAACTGTTAGTTAACCATTGCTATGTTATCAATAGTTAACTTGGCGATTTCATGAGGAGTTACCAACCAATGGTAAAACTAACAATGGCTAGTGTGATTTCACTACATAAACATAAATAAACAATTGTTAGCCATTGTGCCCACTAAATTTCAAACTAGTGTTGTATTATGTGCACAATTTAACACTGCTTAATTGCTTTGCTCCTGCTCCTGAGCAAAGCAAGAGCAAAGCAACTTAAAACTGATTGCTCGCAAAGCAATGAGCGAGCAATTTTGGCTGAGCAACCTACAAGCAAAGTCAGCCTGAAAATTATTCACCTTCCCTACGACCCTTAACACTTGTCGTAGCTAACTCTCGGTCAGTCAGTCATCAGTGCTGAATGTAGGGACGGTCCATAAATGATGTTACCTAAACTGTCGCTCGTTTGGGACCCCCACCGAAGCCACCTATATCATTACGTAAATTGCGATTTTGAACTTAACCAGAACTAACCTGATACTGCCGATGATGTCATTTACGGACGATTCTACAGCATTCTAAAGGATCGTCCATAAATTATGTCCTGGGTAGGGTGACTGAATCTAGTCAGGAATTGATGACATAGTTACATGACATAAGGATAGCTGGCTAGGCAATTTTAAAGTGACTAGTTAGTGGTTGGTGGGTTCTAAACGAGTAATCATTTTGAAGACATCATTTATGGACCACCCCCAAGTACTACAATAGTTTGATTCCTATGTTCCTACGTGCAAAGTATTTAAACTGCTTTGGCGGACAGCGTTTAGTAGAAAACTGCGTACTCAAATCTACAGTACGATTTTATTACATGATTTATTAGTTTTGACAAAATATACGGCAGTCACAGTCCGTTTTGGTTGGTTTTACATTTCATTAACAACACATTGGAAGTAATTACAAATCCCCTTCGTTACAGTTCACAACTTTACGTTTTAGCATCTTAAGACTAACAACTGACACTGACCTGACTGACCGTATCATGTAAATTATATTGTAACTTATAAATAGTGATAGTGAAATGGTGAACGTGCGAAGTTGGAATGTAATTGTAATTGAAAGTTTGAAATATTGAAGCACTCCCTCAGAAATTAGCAACTTATATCACTGTATTGATGGGCTTTTATAAAATTTTACTCTCCGAAAAACCAAAAACATGCTTCAATATCGATAATACACTGTGTGTCTTGCTCTTGATTTGTTTTGGTTGGTTATAAAATACTGTCTTATTCCTGTGCAGTAATACTTAAAGTGTGTTTTACGTGGTCCAATAGCGTTTTAAAAGAATTTTTTCTAAATTGTGCGCAATTTACATTGCGAGCAATTTGGGAAAAAACATTGCTCGAACGCTGTGCGCAACCCTTATTTGTGCGCAATGAAAATTTCCTGTGAGCAATTAAAGCCGAGCAATTGCGCACAAAATACAACACTATTTCAAACTTTTGAAGTTTAACAATTGTTAGCGTCATTCCTACCTATCTACATAATTTAGCGGATTTTTCACGATATCGAAATATTTGACCCATTTTGAAGTGTTATATACCATTCGAAAGGTAACGACGAGTAGAATCCAAATAACGGACTCTGCACGATTTTACTCACAAATTTTTAACATTTAAAAAAAAAACCGTCAATTGTTTCGAAAATTCCGCCTAAATATTTTTTGAAGCGTCCGAAGCCTAAAATAAAATAGGGTAAGGGCTTCTAACTGTGGTAGCTTTTTGGAAAACTTTCAGTTTTTCAATCTGTAATACCAAGTTAATAAAATTTTGAAAGGAATAGCACTATACACTTGACACACATACTGTACTGAATACTGTACCCAATTCTTATCAAATTCTACCGCCGCATCATTAAACTACAAGTGTTCAAACTATACGACCTAGGTGGAGTGGGAAATTTGCTAGGTCCGGTAACTGTGGTAAGTAGGGTTCTAACTGTGGTAGTATTATTTTTGCTAAAATTAACAAATATTATGGTACGAAAAAAATGTAAATAAGCTTTATTTTGCTTTTTATGAAATAATTAAATGAATGGGCACCTTCATTATTAGTTTAGCAAAGTTATGAACACCTACCGTTTATTGCAATTTCAGTCCAAAAAACACAAGTTAAAAATCAATTAACATGTAAATAACGCATATTAAGCCGGAACAGATTTTATCATACTAGGTTCTATAAATCACATTTAATGAATAAAATAAAAATAATCGTGTGTACTAAAACTACTAACCAAATACAAGCTAATTAATTAAATGAATGTTGTTAATGATCCACTTTGCACAGAAAAAATGACATCGTTAAGGTCTACGTTGGTGTATGGCTTACTTAGTTACTTTTGTCACTTTATTTCTTTTTTCCCATTTTCACAATTTATGGCATGCTAAACAAATGAAAACAAACTGAAATATTATCACTTATATTTTTTAAACATACTTGCTCCATTTTCACAAAATTTCCAATGAGTTTAGCATGGTTTTCACACTACCACAGTTAGAAGCCCTGACATTACCACATTTAGACGACCGCTTGGAAATTACAAAAAATAAAAAATAAATTCACCAATTCAAAGATTAAATTTGTATTTCCTCCTTATTGTAATTACCTTATGCCAAACAACCCCAACTATCTTTCCACAATCGGTTTCAATAGGAATGGTTTTGTATCAGTAGTTAGAGGGACTTGAAGAAAATGAAAATAAGTTTTCCTTACTAATAAAATTGACACGACAACTTTAGTGATTTTCTTCTCCCACAAGTTTTCGATTATCGCGGGGAGCATCAGCCAGAACGTACTCAATGAGTAGTTGAGTGAACTGAAACGAATTTCGGACAACGGCTGTCGTTCGTTGCTTTATGGTTTTCCATTACCACAGTTACCTGACTACCACAGATACCCTACCTTACCCTACCCGTTTTCTTAATTTTTCAAGGGCTTTAAAATGATATATCATACATTACCATCACTCAATTTTGACAAAAAAATAATTCAGTTTTTTAATTGCAATTAAAAATTAATCATGACCTGACCTCGAACTACAAGTTCAATAGGTTCGCCTATTAATTCCAGTTTCACTGGTATATCGTTCATATCTGCATTCATTGACTGACGGGTTCAAATTTCGGATTTAAGATTTGGCGGGAAATTCAAAAAATGTACTTTTCAAAAACTGAAAATCGCCTGGAGGCATTTTCGCCTGAAACATTTTTTATTAACATTTACAAGTCTTACTCATTACTTACTCTTTCACGGCTACCTCCCCTTAATTTAAAGGTTATAAATTGACCCGGCAAGAACTGCCTAACGTTACTGTTAAGGCTGCCATAAAACAAGGGCTTTAGTCCTTGTTTTTTAATTGAATGTAATGGCAACTATGTTGGCTACTTACAGGAAGTTACAATATACAAACATAAATGTGTAAAGCTTAAATCATATCCATTATGCTTTATCGATTATTCCCTTGGGGTGGTATTTTAACGCTTCAGCGGAAAAAAATGGTTTTGCAGACAAAAAATCTGATGAATTTGCAGACATTTTCTTTTTATATGCAGACAAAATTTTGTACATTTTAACAATTTTTCCTGCAGACAATTATTTAGAAACTTAGCATTCTCTTAGCAGCCAAACAAGAATACTCAACTAATTGAGCCCTTAGGTAAATATTGTCGAAAGGAAAAAGTATTAATAAACTTGGATGACGTCAGACTACGATCATCGTAGTACGATGAGCTGAGTTTTACCTACCTTTGCTACCTTTACCTACCACAGTGCTCACAGTATTTGTCATTCGTGTTGTAAATCTTAGCCTTACTAGTTTCTTACTTAAAAAGGTCTTTGGACTCTGAAGCTTCCATCATGAGCAAAGGTGTTGTTTTCGTGAAAAAACGAAACATAACAGAGACAGAAGAATTGGAAGAAATTATTGGAGAGCAAGAGCCACCGAATAAAAAACGAAATGTAGGTGGTTTTAGAGAAGCATTAAACTGGGTTCCAAAAGGAGAATTTGCGAGTAAACTGGAAGCCTTGAAAATGGTGGGAAATGACTGGAAGCTTGAGTATTCGAAGGGTACTGCAGTAGCTGAAAAAATAACGTACTACTGTGCCAAACACGGGAAAACTTGTGCGTTCAAGAAGCAACTGAGAATATTTAACCACAGAGAGGAAGTCGGTTATTTTGAAACTGAAGTAAACGTCCACACTAACACTGAAAAAGATTCAGCCGCTTTATCTGCAGAAAATAAAGACAGAATTCGTGCAATGGTGAAAATTGGAACCACAGGTGCATTGCAAATATTAAGGCTATTGGCTGATGTGGAAACTCCCGCGACTCGATTGCAGGTAGCTTCTGGGCATCCTACTACAAACAACGGGGTAGAGTCTTTCAACGCCTTGATCAAAAAATATCATACAATGCGCTTACGACTCCAATTCCCAATTTTTTTAACTCGGTATACATCATTGATTTGTTTTATCTATTACCTACTGCAACACTGCTTGATTACTTTTAACATTAAGCAGTCAATAAATAAAATCGCGACATTAATTGTCTGCAAAATAAATTGTTTTTATATGTTGTCGCTGAAACGTGTCTGCAAATCGTAAAAGTTTGTCTGCAAAACAAATGCATTCTGTCTGACGGTTAGATGTCTGTGTCTGATCATTAGATTCACCTGTCTGATCGAAAAACATTATCCCATTCCCTTGCGTTGTTCTGATTTCGAAATAATCGATCGGATCGGCAGCATATCGGTATCTGTTCGGTTTCGGTACTGTGGTTGTGGTTTGCCTTGCTTGTTTGACTACATAAATTACCAACTGTTAGACCTTGATTTCACTACACGATTTAACAATTGTTAACCCTAACAACAGTTAGCTAATTACTCATTTTTACGTGAAATGTAAACTAACAATTGTTAAACTGTTAACAGTGATTAAGTTTTATCAATTGTTAAAATCGATAATTAGCGTTAACAATTGATAACTTAACCTGTGAAATCGCACTAACAATTGCTAAACTTTAAAATTTGAAATTTCCCGCGATCCAAAACCAACAATTGTTAATTTATGTAGTGAAATCTAACTAACCATTGACAGTTCAACAATTGGTAATTACTCGTGAAATCGCAAACTTAACCATTGATAACTTAGCAATTGTTTTTGCTAGTGAAATCAAGGTCTTAGACCTTGATTTCACTGCAAAAGTTAACAATTGTAAGTCCTAAGGTTCTCGCTTTCAACTTTAAAAATATTAAAATCTGAAAGCAAGATCGTTAAAGCTAATAATTGTCAACTTTCCTAGTGAAATCAGGGTCATAGTTATAGATCGCGGGAAATTTCAAATTTTAAAATTTAACAATTGTTAGTGCGATTTCACAGCTTATCAATTGTTAACGCTAAATATCGATTTTTACAATTAATAAAAATTAATAATTGTTACGAGTTTAACAGTTTGTAGTTCACATTTCACTTAAAAATTAGTAATTAGCTAACTTTTGTTCGAGTTAACATTAGTTAAAGACGCTAATGAGATCAAAGTATTATAGACGTAAGTCTTATCAACGTCACTTCGATCCGCTAGTGGTATATTTTATTTGTCCTTTCGCTTCCTGAAGTAAAGATATATTTTTGTGCTCCCATTTAAAGAGAGAGAAAGTAAAAGCTTTTATTTACACTGGCACACAATTGTACTTGCCTGAAAGACACAGTAACAAATATACATTGTTTCACAAAAACAATTTACAAAGTAACGATGAAGTCATACTGACGAAGGATAAGAATAATTAAGCTGGAACTATAGAATATAAATGATTATGTGCAATCCTGTTAGAACCACGAACAGCCGCTACAATCACTTCTTTAACCATGGAATAGGGCTATAGAAAACGCTTTCTAAACTGCTCAAAGAACTCCGTAATTGTTCCCCTTGCACCAACAAAAAGCCCAATAACTTCCATTTTCTCCAATCGACTTTTTTATAATACAACATACCAACTTGAAACAACATGATTTTTTAAGAAAATTTGCTTTTAATATGTAAAGTTTAAACAATAAATCACATAATCATGCTTAACAAAAGTATGATCCGCATACTGAGTCTTTAGGCTATCCTCATTGGAGGACAGTTTCAAGTTTATTTTTGAATAAAGTTGTCTATCTCTCTTAAAAAATAATAATATATAATATTATTATTATAGTTTATTGCATTCGTAATTTGATTGCTCCCATCCATAAACTTAAGATTAAGTATTTTTTTCAGTAATGTGGTCCAAATGGTCTGGTCTGGTCTGGTCAGATCCAAAGATCCGGACCAGACCAGACCATGAAATTAAGACCAGATCAGACCATCAGGACCACACTAGTGCGAAACCCATGTTTTACAGTGATAATGAACCCAATAGGTATAATTACAGAATGTTAATTAATCTGCTGAGTGAACTGATTAATTCCTGCATATTTTCGTAAGTGCAACTTTACGATATGAATTTAAATACAGCTCAAACTAAACGTACAAGTGCTCATTATTTGAATGAATGCGCTAGAAATAATTCGTTTTGCCTAATCAGGTATTTAAATATTTAGATAGGTAAGAAGAAATTAGATCATAGAGGGCAATTGAGTCTTTATAAACAGCATAACACCTAAAAATCGAATTTTGTCACAAAGAAATTTTAAAGGTCTACTTTTTGGACAATATTTATATCAGCATTCAATTCCAGGACATTTTGCCTTCAGAGCCTTTCGAAAGGGCGCAGGACATGACACTCCATAAACGACCGTCCTAAGTTTTCTGGGACACCTGGCAACCCGAATTACAATTCTTACGTTTGGGACAATTGGGACCTTATCACTGACCCCTAATTTGGATTAAATTACTGACTTGGTATTTACCATGATAACTACTATGTAGATACACGATAAAACAAAAGCTCAGAACAGAACATACTGCAGAAAATAAATTTGATATTGTATTGTATTGTAATTTTATTCACAATTACAATTTCAAATTTTAAATGTAATTTTATAAAATTACAATACTACGGCACTAGTAAATATTCATTCTTTGCTGCTTTCAAGACACAACTACCCCGTAGTACCTCTCCATTCTTATTGAAACACAGAAACTGAAATTTGTAGCAGGTACACGCCTAATAGTGATCACGCTTTAATGGTGATCATTGGCTGGCGTTGAAAGACAAGCTGTGTTAGAAATCATTGACTAGTTTTAAATTGATAGCGTATAGTCCTAACTGGTATACGGACATATTCCCTCTGGATATTTTCCCCCCGGACCTATTCCCCCCGGACGTTTTCCCCCAGGACCTATTCCTCCCGGACATTTCCCCCCAAGCAGCAACCCCGGACATTTTCCCCCCAAACCCCTATTTAAGATACTGATAAATAATATTACGCGGTCGTGTTAAGGCATTCTGAAAAAATAATACTGGTGTTCTAACGGACGTCCAGTTTCTAGGCATTTTATCCTGATTAGCAATATGCATTAATTTGCGTAATTATTTTTATCATATGGGAATGGCAATGAGTATACACTAATTCATTTCGGTTTAACCTTTTATTGTATTAGTCTGTTTCAAGAGCTTGTACCAGCTTGTTATAAAACTGAATAGCTGCATTGTTATTAATTGGTGCTTTATTCTTTAGAATCGTAATGGCTTTAGAAATTATTAAAACTGCGAGAGGTGGGAGAAAATTGGGTTTGAAGGGTTTCTGTTCATAAAACAGAAACATCTATCGTAAAATAAATGAGTTTAGATGCTGTGTACTTAACTGATTTAAGGGGTAAACAGTTTTACTTTCGTTTTCTTACCAATCTAGTAAGTAAGGATTTTATAATATAGGTTAATATCGTTAGGTGGCGGATTGCCAGCTCGCACCGGTAGTTAGCTCTTAACCGTTTTACACCAAATAACTGGAAAAAATCTTCCTAGTAGTCTCTAAATAGGCTCATTTTAAAGGTGCTGACAAGGGCTTTCTTGTGATACAACTTTCTTGGTGTGTTAATCTGATTTTATTGTTGTAATTGCAAGTTAAAGTTGCACGTGCTCCAACTTGGTTCTGTTACATGTGAATTTGGTGTGCGCTTATCTACTTTTTACATACATGGTGTGGTACTGGCATTTTTTCACTTGCCGTTACTCGGAAATGTAAGTATTTACACTAGTGCAGAAACTAACATTGTGAAACATTACGGGAGTACGAACTGTCTGTTTCTCAAAAGTAAACACTCCCACTACGTGCTATTCGCACGGCAAAAACGAAAACTCGCTCATTTCTTGCTATAAAATATTTCTCTTACGCTGAATGCATCCTGTACATTTTTCTCAATGACGCTATACGGTTACTTTTACATTAGTGCAGTAAAGCAGTAAACAAATAAATTAAACACTGAAAAAGGCGTTAGAAATGCTTTAAAATGGTTTTATTTTTATTAATGAACAATTCTAGATGTATGCGATTAAATGACACAGTTTTAAAGCTAAATCTCTAAATTATTTAAGGGTTCACAAATCTCTTCATCTACAACTGTTTCCTTTATTTCTTTCTCTTTTCTCATCTTTTTCTCCTCCTTAACAGCGTGGGCGCAGCAATCGTTCCATATAACAGGCGTCACAACTGTAATTGCCTCAACTGATAACTGATAAACTTTTTTGGTACCCGCAATAGAGTTATTCTTTGCGACATGACCTTTTACAACACTCAAAATTAACTCTATTGGGTTTAGCTCGCAGTGAGCTACCGGTAATCATAATATTTTAATATCTGTACCGGACTCTTCTGCAATTCGTTCAATTTCATATTTTACTTTGATAAGGTATTTTTTGGACCATGCCATCAATTTTTAGATGCTGAGCTTAAGCATCTATTGTAATGGTCATGTCCGTCCGTTGGCCGTACACTACAGGTCACAGGTTTGAACCGATTTTTGTTTTTAAAATTTTATATGACCAGAAATGCGACTGAGCAGGTCTGTATTGTTTTTTTGTTGTAATTAGGCTAACCACTTATCCACAATAAATTGATTACTGGACCTCTGTCAGAAATTTTTAAAGTGAAGAGCTCAAAAACGGGAGAACCAAAGTGCTGAGGCAACTGAAAGAGAAGACTGGAAAAGATAAAGCTGCCATTGTTTGCATGCAAAATTTATTTATGCCAGCCTTGTCTTTCGGTTATCGCTACAATACATACCTGCCACTGAACCTACGTACCTAGGTACGTTCGCCGTACGCTTCTCACTCTTAGCATTGCCTTTCGTGTGTATAAATACCATACGAAATTGAATGGTAAGGTGCGTTTACAAATAATGCCATCTCGATTGATCAATTTTCTGACCCACCCACTCATTTCCACTGATGTTAAACATACTGCAAACGGGGAATCTTCATATGCAAGTACCCATTTAAATGATATTATCATCAACTGTAAAAATGGGTTGTAGATGGTGACAGATCGTCCATAAACGACGTCCCTCAAATATTATAGTTTTATATACCCCCATTTTGAACTTTGTATTTTTTTCTAACCTGTTTGAACTACATGTAATGAGCTTACCTACCTATATTAGTTATGGATATTAAGGGATCGTCTATAATGACATCCTTCAAATATCATAGTTTTAAGTATGTACTCCTATTTTCACGATTAAAATTTTTTCCAGCCTATTTTAACATACATGTATTGAACTTACCTATATCAGTTATAGATATTTTTTAATTGAGATCACACTAACAGTTTTTCCACAACCAGTAGTTAAATGAAGCAACAGTTATTGACGTTTTTCAAAAATATCATAATTTTAGGTCCCCCCTCCCTCCCTTTCTTTAATTTATCTAACCATTTTTAGATGCTGAGCACATAATGACGTCCTTCAGTGTTATTGATATTCAGGGATCGTCCATAATGACGTCCTTCAAATTTCATAGTTTTTACAAACCCCAGTCCCAACATTCAATTTTTTTAACCTATTTTAACTACATTTAACGGAATTACCTAAATATGTTACAAATATTCAGGTATCGTCCATAATGACGTCGTTCAAATATCATAGTTTTTAGTACCCCCAGTCCCAACGTTGAATTTATTTCCAACCCATTTTAACTGTATGTCACGGACGTGCCTATATATGTTATGGATATTCAGGGATCGTCCATAATTACGTCGTTCAAATATCATAGTTTTTAGTACCCCCAGTCCCAACATTGAATTTATTTCCAACCCATTTTAACTGTATGTCACGGACGTGCCTATATATGTTATGGATATTCAGGGATCGTCCATAATGACGTCGCACAAATACCATAGTTTTTTGTATCCCCAGTATCAACTTTAAAATTGTTTCCATTCTATTTTAACTACATGTCACGGACTTATCTATATATGTTATAGATATTCAGGGATTGTCCATAATGACGTCATTCAAATATCATAGTTTTTGAGACCCCCATTTTTAACTTCAATATATTTTGAACCCTTTTTTTTAACTGCTTGCCACGTACATTTGTGTATAGCTTATTGATACTAGGGAGGCTCCAAAAATAACGTCATTTGTAAATCATGCAATTCTCTAAAATATTCTAGCGTTTCTGAACTACATGCCACGTACTTCCATATATGGCTTATTGATGGTAGGGAAGACTCCATAAATGACGTCATTTGTGAATGGTGCAAAAAATTTCAGCTGTATTCAACTACAACCTGCGCACATTCGTATATGTCTTATTGATTGTAGGGGAACTTCCATAAATCTAATACCATCTTTATGCGTAACATAAATTGTCTTGCGAATTTGTTAAAGCTCAGCATCTACTTCGGGCCTGCCCACGGTCGACAAATCCGGCGCGAAGCGCCGGATTTTTTTTAGTTAGGATTTTGTAATCCTCAATACCTTTGGGTTTTTTATATTGCGCAGCAAAAGAGAGTTTATAAGCTTGTCCCTTTTTTGGTACATCCTACACATGATAGTATTAGGAACCTGTAAAAATATTAGTAAGTATAAAAAATTATTTACGTATTAATAAGTGCTGTAACTCAAAACTTAATTAGGTAAGCATCTAATGTACCCTATCTCGATTGTACGGTGCTCTATCCACTACAATGACGGACTTATTTACCAGGCTATCCACAACAGCTTTAAACAAGGCATTGAAATGTTCAGCATCCATTGACGAATAGTAGTCTGCTGAGTCTTTCTTTGAGATAAACACGTCCTCAACTCACCTCCTGCATGATTTATGATGACTCGTCCTTGGCCTCTTTTCAGTATAAACCCACCTTATTGGCAATTTATTTTATTAAGTGATGTAATCCTTGTATACAATTAGAAATTTTCTGTTCTATTTAAATGTGGCTCATACTAAAGTACCTCTCCGTGTTCTGAAGAACCTTATCAGTCCTATATCTTACAAAATCTATTAACTCCGACTCTCCAAGAAGTAATTGCCAGGATCAACTAGGGGCAAGGTCAGGTAAGGCCCAAGTCTCATCTGTGTCGACGACGTAATAACCCTGTTCCCTGTACATTTTAATGGCATCCAAGTAGTATTTTCGTTGCTGCCAAAATCTGCTTTTTCTAAGAAAACTGTTTTTTTCAACTCTCTTATGCTTAAAATTACACCATCGCCATAATTTTACTCTACTAATACTTGCAAACTTCAACTTTTTTGCACTTTACTAAAATTCGTTTTAAGTTTGGATATGTTTTCTTAACATAAACGCCAAGCACTCCTCTTCTATTAGTAGTTACGTTCCCTTTGCTGCATTTAAACTTTAGTGTTTTTTCTCTACGTTTCTTGGGTTCATCGTTAGTGTTCTTTAAACTTTTTGCTACAGTAGTTTTTGACACACCACACACTGACGAGCATGTGTTTAGTTCGTTACCGTACTTTTTTATCATTGGCTAACGCCCTAATCGCATCTAAACATCATTTTTTAAATTTTTCATAAAATTCTAAAACTGACTGACCATGACCTTTTGCTCAATAGAATCATTCTTTTTATTTTTTTTTGACTTTTTATTCGAGCCTCAAACCTTCTTAATAGTCGTCACTTACATCATCACATTTATTATCATCTGCCTCATCTAATCCATTATCATTTCCATTATCATCATCATCATCATCCGTAGTAACTAAATCGCCATGAAGACCACTTTCATCTCCGTCACTTGCCTCAGAATCTTTACCCAATATATCATCAACAATATCATTATCCGACCACTCTTTGTCATCATCATCATCTCCAGTTTCTTACTATTAACGTTTTTCATCTGTATTGCTGTCACCACTATTTTCAAACTCTACAACATTACAAACACTACGTAACACACTTTTGTCCCGAACACACTTTACCACACTTACACTATTCACAGTTTCAATAACATTAACTTTTTTTTTCCATATTGATACTTAAAATTATTTTTCCCAACCGACTCCTGGACTTCAAGACTAGATCGAACACTCACAATTTTAGATTACAGTCGTCAAGATTACGGTTGTAGATATACGTTAAGTTGCAAACATCTACTACCATGTCTATCTATAACCTATACATAATTTTAACTTAACTAGTACTAACTTACTTGCAATAAAATTAACTGGATTAAATCACACGAGTGAAAAAACTAATGGTTTCTGTTTTGAGCTGATTTCACTGCACACTTGGCGCTACTGCATTCAAATGCAAAAAAAAGATGCCGTCAAAGCCGCGGACAGGAATTGGTTTGTACTTTTGGGAAACAATATGTCCATGTACCTGATTCAAAATTATTATTGTAAATTCTAGGGATTATGTTTATTTATACGACGGAGACGTTTAAATAGAGGAGGATGTAACAAAATCAGAAAATGTTCAGCAATCAATCAGAGTGTTGACGCTCTGTATTCGATTTCAAAATTAAACTGCGAACTGCGCTTTCAACTCCAAAAGATATACTACACTAACGCAACATCATCAACTCAACAAAAATAGGATAATCTACTAAAGCGTATGACATATTGGCGGTAACCAACACCTGAAATAACTAAACCAAAGACATTAATGTCAATATCTTTACACTCTTTAAAACCTCAAGGACAAATAAAAGGAGTGGTAGTTGTGCAGATTACATTCGGAATGGAATAAATTTAATTCAATTCAAAAACTTCGTCCACCATAACTTATCTCACTTTGAAATAACAGTTGTAATTTGACGTCCACATTATTTACCACGTAATGTTTTTGTAATAGTCTTAATAAATACCTACATTCCTCCTGGAACGTCAAAATAAATTCAAAATGAGTTGTTATCAGCAATATTAGAGATTTATGAAAAACTCTACAGTTATATGTTTCTCCGGGGTTTATTTTGCTTGGTAATTTCAATTAGCGGTCTAAACAAAATTATGTTTTAAGAGTTACGGACTTCAAGCAGTTGATTAGGTTCAAGACATTTAATACTCAAACTAGCAGTAACAATAATCCTCTTGATCTACTGTTTAAAAATTTAAAATATTATTACAATAAACCTTATTCGATTGCAGCTCAGTCGAAAGGTAAAAGTGAACACATTGGAATTGAGTTCTTACCTAAGAAATTGTATAACCCAAATAGTAGTGTAAGTATAGCAGAACGAATATGCCGTGAATTTAAACAAAATAATAAGAAAATATTCCTTGATATTTTAAGTAACAATAACTGGACAGAATATTATGTTTGTAATGATAATAATCAAATAACTAAATTATTGAATAATTACCTAATAACTTAATTACCATTAAGTGACGCATTTAAAATTGCGTTTCTAATAAAGTAAAGGTGATTAAAACAATTGATAACTCATAGGTGACTTCCAAAATCAAAAACACCGCCAAAGTAAACAAGTTTAATCATAATAATCGTCAAATAGTGTGCCTACTTAACATAAAAATCTCTAAAGCAAAACAAAAATTCAACTTTAAACTACAAAAATTACAGTAAATCAACACAACATTTACAAAATAATTTCGAATTTGTGCAATTTTAAAGATAAAAGTTCTGCCTTCACTAAACTATGTCTTGCAAACAACAGAAACAGTACTGAGTTAACGTAACATGAAATAAACAATCATTTTTCAGCAATTAATAGGGTGTACCTGAACAAAGTGACCTCAGTCAATTAGCTACTACTAATCATTTAAATGTTGGTGAAATTAGTTTAATAACTATATTAGAAAATATAAAAGAAAATAAATCAAATATTTCTGAAGAAACTCCTGCCAATTTAATGAAGAAACTGGGATTCAACTTCATTACAGCCTTGAAATTTTTATACAATTTCTCGTTCTAAAATTTTGTTGTCCCAAAACTGAAAAACAAGCTACACAACACCAATACCTAAAGATTTAAGTAACATTGGACATAAAACGCTACGGCCACTATCACAGACTGATATTTTAGCAATAGTTCAAGAAGGTTACATGTTTGACCGCCTATACAATCAAGTAATCTATAAAATTCGCCCAAGTCAGTTTGAATCTAAAAGGCTCCTCGAAATCCCATTATTTAATTTATTTATTTGATTTTATTTATAAATCACTTAATGAACTGAATTCTTATGTAATTGTTGTTTGTTTAAGACTTTTTAAAGCCACTGATCTTATCAACCCTAATATTTTTGTCAAAGAACTATTTAAAATGTAAGAAAATATCAAAAATATATATTAGCTAATTGATTTTTTATCTAATAGACAACAATGTGTTAAAGATAAAAATAAAGTATTAAACTTTTGTGAAATATTTAACGGTACTCCCCAGGGGACCAAATTTGTCCCACTTTATTTTTTATAATTATTAATATAATACTAGTGAACTTTAAGGAGGTCCATCAAAATTAAATTAATAATAACAATTTACTAAACGGATTTACTATGTTGTTAATTCAACGCTTGCTGAAAAGGTAATATATAACTCTATTCCAAAAATGCAACGTTTTTTAAACGATATTTTTAAATCGACGCTAGAATTAAGAATGAAAATAAACCCGAATAAATGTAATGTTATGGTAACTAGTGAGTCACGTTTAATTAAAACTATTGAATCAAACGTTTACCTGAATGACGCTCCGCTACCATTAATACTAACTACTACAAATTTACTTAGTGTACAAATAAATAATAAACTAGAATGATATGCTCATGTTGGGTTTATTGTAAAGAAAGCTACAAAAAAAAATATTTTTATTAAGAAAGATGCATTGCGGGGTTATTTATCAATTACTAGTTATTTATAAAACTTATATTAGATGTAATCTAGAATAAGCCAGTCGTAGGTGGCTCACTATAACCCGAATTCCCAAGTCGTCAAAAACATTTTCCAATAACACCAAAATAAGTAAGAAATCTATGCTTTTACCTAATATTTGTTGATTTTTCAGCAGTTTTTAAAAATAACAAAATTAAAAGACGACTCAGCTCAAGTAGCATTGGCAAAAATATTTTCCAAAAACACCATAAAAAGTAAGAAATCTATGGTGTTACCTCATATTTGTTAATTTTTCAACAGTTTTTAAAAATCACAAAATTGAAAAACGACTTAGCCCAAGTTGCACTAGTTAACCTAATAAACATAATAAAACCGCAATAAATCAATGAATTTGCCTCATATTTGTCATTGACCAACTATTTTATTTAAGTAGAACTCCTAAGACTCTCATATTCTGGACTTTGAATAATTTTACAATTTTACTAAATAATTTTGTTTTTATACAATGTACAGTAGAAATATAATATGCAAAATTTGTAAAGAAGAAAAAAACCAAATGAATTTAGAAAAAACTATTACAAAAACAGGTCTTACAAGGGAACCACGCTAAGTGGTACACCCAGATTTTAAAATCACCCATTTTATAAAATCAGGCTACTTTTAAATAGTACAGAACCAAAGTAACTCAATTGCATTTTGCGTTGTTTGGTCACAGTGGCCCGCCAAGGTTTAAAAAATTTTAAATTTTAATATTTTGCAACTCTTTTACTTCTACAGTTTTTGTCCGATTTTGATGAAATTTTGTTTTTTGTGATCCTTAGGCAATTTACTGAGAAGCAATTCCAGGATTTCGAAAAATTTGAAAATTTTAAATTTTTTGGAATAACAATGATAAAATATTGGGCCTCAAATATACTCATTTCCTAGATTTTTTTTTAAAAAATTAAAAATTTTCGAATTTTTCAAAATTCTGAAATAACTTTTTAGTAAAATGCCTAAGGATCACAAAAAACGAACTTTCATCAAAATCGGACAAAAACTGTAGAAGTAAAAGGGTCGCAAAATATTAAAATTTGAATTTTTTAAACTTTGGCAGGCTACTGTGACCAAACAACGCAAATAAGTTGCAATCGAGTTACTTTGGTTCTGTAAAATTCAAAAGTAGCCTGATTTTATATAATGGGTGATTTTAAAATCTAGGTGTACCACTTGGCGTGGTTCCCTTGTTAGACCAGAATGTAAAATGTGTTCAAATGCACAAGAAAGGGTGCCTAAAACTTGTGAATGTGGTCGTACGGTAAGAATTCATAAGATTGTGAGACACAGACAATCAAGTATTCATGATAGATGTTTAGGTGAAACAAATGCTAATAAATAAATAATAGCGCAAAGCACAAGGAGAAAGTTGGCCGTATAATTTGTATGAAATGCAAGATTAAAACACCCAATAAAGAAATTGAACAAGTAATAACTATAAATAATAAAACTATGATAAAAGCAAAATGTATAGTGTGTAATACTCAAACGTTATTTTATCAAAACTACTAAAATTGGTGAAGATATAGTTATTACAATTGGAAAATTTGTAGTACAAGTACATTATCCGGGCAGTAATTATTTATGACCTGCAACTAAATTTTAGGAAAGAATAGCTATAGGTGATAAACCAGTAGATAAAGTTAATGAAGCAGGAATGCATCATGATTCAGCATATTATATATACAAAGATAAGGATAATAGACATAGCAGATAAAAAATTACTTAAGACAAATGAAATTGAAAATCCTACATTTAGTGAAAAAGTAAAACGTTGTGACTAAAAGTGTAATTAAACCTAAATTATATCTAGGTATCTCAATAATATTTACAAATTTTTTTATTTTATCAAACACATTCAATCGTTAGCGTTAGCGTTTGTTAGCGTTAGCGTTCCTCGTTTGTTAGCGTTAGCATTTGTTAGCGTCAGCGTTAGCAAGCGTGTTTCAAAATGATAAAAATGCGTGAAGTAGGTGTTATTTTATGTCTTTTACAATAAACAATTGCATAATGAAATATGATATTATATCATAAACAGTATAAAAATTTAACAACTATGAAAACAAAATAAAATTACTGTTTTTATAAGGCCTGTATTAGATGTTTATGTTCCTTGATACATTTTACTGGGTTTTAAACTATTATACTTTAAGCATCTACCAACATTATTTTCTAATGGCTGTAAAAGCATTTTAATACAACGAGCAGGCAAATATATATTTTTACTAGTCGTAGCATTAATATTTATACGCAGTTTAACTTAATCTACTTAATATGCTTCA
Source organism: Dicyrtomina minuta (assembly GCA_949802685.1). Lineage (NCBI taxonomy): Eukaryota > Metazoa > Arthropoda > Collembola > Symphypleona > Dicyrtomidae > Dicyrtomina > Dicyrtomina minuta. The sequence goes on along the minus strand of OX461809.1, from coordinate 44,733,789 downwards.
GAATGTACTATTTTACAATCTAAAATAGAATATTTCTCTCCGATTTGCAACTCACCCATTTTTACATAGCCCGTAAGCGAAGCGTTACAGTTTTCTATTTCCAATTTATAAAAAATTAGTGGAATAAATAAAGTAAAGCTCATAAGTAAAAATTAAAAGCGGGGCAAAGCCCGTCTAGAGTACTCAAGCCACCTTGTGGCGCATTGAGGACCACGTTCCGTTAATCTAACTATTTTATGTAGAAAGTCTGACACTATATATTGTACACAATTATTTCAGATATTTACTAGGAATATAAAAATTGTCTAGGTTATGTCTATATCGCTTTTCACTAGCATTTGCTGTAAAATTAATAGTTATTAGGAATAATTATTTTTCCAGCCTTGTTGACAAAATAACATAAATTCTTTTAAATTCATATCTACAGCAATTCTATCACGATGTAAGTTTTGTATATCCTTATTAGATAACCTAAATAAAATTTAAAATTTAAAATTCATTCTTATACATCTTCAAACCAATTTGAAATATGACTGACTTAGATAAAATACACAGATATTATTATGTCTGCCTTTCGTAAAATAACTTTTCATTATATCCAGATTCTTACGATTCATTACATCATCAAAAACTATAACAGCGTTTAATTTGGAATCAATATCTTTAGGGTCTGGTAAAGCATCTTAAGTGTTATATATTTGTATAATTAGTTTATTTTTTTCGTGAATTTTAAAACCCTTTCCAACTCTTTCTATTAGTTTCAACTCACATAAACCACTTTTTCGTATTTCATTCTTCATTTTAAATAGATCTACAACACCTTGTTTTGATAGATTATTTTCAAATGCTTTTATAATTATTCGATATGTATCTTGTTAAAGACTATTTCCTACCGATATAAGATTTTTTATAATTTAATATTTCTCTTTATAATAAAAATTTGATAACTAGACAACTTTTTCCACAATTACTTTTACCAATAACTAAAGACCTAAATATATTAGGAAATAGGTACCTATGTTCAAATTTTGGATTTTTATTCCAAACAAATAGTTTCTTTATTTATTTAATATAATTTTTATTTTTCATTAAAAGCGCATCAGTACGTAATTCAAGTCTTGAAAATTGATTTTCCAAAATTTTTAAATTTTCATCTTGTAAAGCATCAACATTTTCAATATTTGGTAATTTAGTACTAATATCTTATAAAACAATAGTACATCGACTATTCAAGCATAAATGTGTAATACATGCACCCATTTATAATATTATTATTATTATTATTATTATTATTATTATTTGTGTGTATTTAGACAGCCAGATATTCGCCCATAGGGCATTTCTAACTGTATCTTGATACAACTTTTTACTATATGAGCCACTAGAAATGATACACATGATGGACACATGATCGGTATCTAGTGACTCACTTTCTTAACTATTCTACTGATAGAGGCTACTTACGGCCGTCCTGCTAGAGAGCGTGGATTATACTGATTATCACCAGAATATCATATGTCGTTTTTCCCGTATAACGGAGGCGAAGCCTGACATGGTATGACGAATGGTGGAAGGTTTCTCAGACCCGCCACTACTTCGAATTCGCCATGCCAGAGCCAACCCGCCAGCAGTCACTCTTTAACGAGAGTGGACAGGCGGCGACGGCCCGTTGTGGACGAGGAAGAGAGGAACTTCGAGATGAATCTTGAGTCTATACATTTGAATGTACAGTGTTCAGGCATGTAGTAAACTACTATTAAGCTGACTTGTATCTCTGTCTCAGGTAGGAACTACCACAAATAAATACAACCAGCACCCAAACACTTTAGACTCTCACACCCACCCCGTTCAACTCCCCCAACGCCCCACCAAGCCCCATCCCCCCACTGCCCACAATCCAGAGCACTACTGGCTGGCCCTGACTTGGTGACAAGGCGATGCATTACATCTCCAAGCCACCAAGCTGAGGTTCCATTTATAATATAATAAAATAAATTTAATAACCAAAAGGTTTGGTGTCTAATTCTTGTGTTTGTTTGTTATATTTACACATAACTCTTTTATTAGAATTTCCTTTTAATTTTGAAGATTTTTTTGATTTGTTAATGTTTTGAATATACCTTCTTTATTTTTGACAAAAATATTATGTTTTGTAGTTAATTTCTTAACTGAGCCAAATACAAGTTTCTGCATGATTTCCATGTAAACTTCTGTACTATTTGTGTAATTACTTGCAAAACCTTTAAATTTAGTACATCCAGCATAACCACGTATATTTGTCTTATAAGAATACGACTTAGGTCCTGTTGAAACAAAATCTGTTAAACCGTGTAATTTTGGATCGTACTGTTTGTTCCCTATAAATTCATCTTCCCACTCACCCACATATTTACTAGTTGTAAATTCAACAGAATGATCTATATTATCAACCTAAATCACAGTATCTGTATCCCCATATAAAACTTTTTCTTTTAGTTTATCAAGAGCACTGTATAATCTTAATCTGGCGTTTGCTGTAGTAAATGCTGCAATATATATATTTGTATCCTCTGAACATAGAATCAAATCTTCTTGTTCTTTATATTTAAGTAATCCAGATGTATTTGTGAGTGGTGTATAATTTTAAATTTAGAGTTTAGGATTAGCCTCTTATTTATATAAATCTGCATATTCTGACACAATTTTAACTTGTTTTAATGAATCCCTTTGACCAAATTTACCCCATAAACTAATTAAAAACAGTTTGGCTACAGCTTTTTAACCTGGATTGTCAATAAGATTATCTGGATTAATGTCTATACCAATGTTTCTTTTTTGCTCTATAAATTCAATTTAGTAAAATGTTCTTTATTATATGAGGCTTAAGTTTTGATTTTCATGAATGTTTGTATGTAATCCTTAAATAACTCATTTGATTTTACTTTCAAATGTAGAACTGAACAGATTTCTGAGATAATGTAACCTTTTTCAGTTGCTTCAGCTATTTTAACACTAGTCAACGTACCAATTAGAGCTCTGTCTTCTTCATTATGGCTTCACCTTAGTTTTTGGTTTAAACTAGCGCAAGTATAACACAATAAAAATATTGATATTCCGTTTACTTTTTGTGGTAATACAGGGTGATATAACTCTCTAGGTGGTTCAATTTTACATTTAATGAAACCAAACCACTCTGGATTGTAGGTTTTTGGACTATCAATTCCAATAGGATGACCGATTGGGTAATCATCAAATAACATTGCACTCGGATACAAACTACAAATGTCATCATACCTAATTATTTCATTTTAGTAGGTTTTTTAAGTAATTTAATTGTTTCTGTTCTACCTCCAAAGAAAGCATCTCTTCGGTTTATTGGAGTTATTATAGGCTCATTCATAATAAAATTCTTGATTTTTCTATCGTTTTCAAATTGATGACCCCAATATTCCACTACATTAAACCCTTTGGTTTTCAGGTAATTTGTCTACTCACAAGTATTTTCATATACAACTTCTATCGTAGTTTTATTTAAAGTATTGGTTTGTTTTGGATCATAACAATCTTGACAACCATGGAAATAACACCCTTGAAATTGGTGTATAGTGTTTGTACCTTGAAAATAACCATCAACTTTTCTGATTTTATTATAAGCATCCTGTATACCAAATTCACCTCCATTTAGAGCGTGTTGAATGTTTATATTTTCCTCAGACATTACACATACTAACCATTTTATACTTTGTTTTGAATAGTTATCTTTGTTTTTAAATACGATAGCTATTTTATTCTTAGGCATAAATTTGAATCTATACACAGCTATAGCAACACTAGCTATCGTGACATATTGTAATGGATCTACAATTTCTTCTTCACTCAAGGAACTCAATTCGAATACGTTTTTACGGTAACTGATGCATCCTTTTCTGTTTATATCAACTTCCGATTTACAATACAAAATATTTCTTCTCTGAAATTGAAATTAAACTTGTTTCACAACTTACTTTCTTCATCATGCCATTTCATAAATTCATCACGATCGTCAGATTTTATTCTGTCAGGCTCATAATACTCTTTATCTGGTAAAGTTCCGATATAATTCCAATTTTCTGGTTTATTAAACTTATGTGGAAATTATCCTTTTTTAAGTTCTTTAAAGCCAAATGTTTTAGAAAATTTCTTAAGTGGATCTGCTATATGATTCAAATTGTCTATGAATCTAATTTTTAATTTTTTAATATACATAGACATTATTTATGTTCCTGTTAATATTAATTCTGGTTGTATACCATTTAATAAACAGTAATCATAAATAAAATGACTATATTAACCTTTTGTATTATGTGCTATAAATGTAAATCCTTGTTGTTGTAAGGCCCATTTACAAAATTCATTATTTGTGGCAAAAGCTTTTTCATTCCGTTTAAAATCTTGTGTTTCTATGCACATTGTTATATGATTATAATCTTCATCTAAGTATGTTTCATAGCCGTAAAATATGTAATTTTCACTACAATCTTTAGGTTTTTCAAAACTTATAAAACATTGATGTTTTTTATATTTGTCATATTTTACTTCACAAATGTAGCACCTAATTTGATTAAAAATGTGTTTTTCTTTTAATTTACCTTTGTTGTCATAAAAAAGTTTTGCTTAACGAGTTTTACACTTTTTAAACCTGTCACATTGTTTTCTTAAATTATTATTATAATAAATATGATTCCAAAATGTTCTGTTACAATCCTCACAATCCCTCGAATCTTTTGTAGTTTCATCGCCACTTTTACTATTATTTTTTGATCCATTACAAATTTTGCATTTGTTTTGAATTTGATTTTCACAAACGTGTTGATCTTGTTTTTAAAAGGTGTTTTACAATCATGAAAATAATAATAACAGCTGTAAAGAGCTGCAACTTTTTTAACATATTCATAATGATTGTCTGAATGTAACAAATACAGCTGATGTTCTACTTCTGGTTTTTTGATAGCACATTTAAATGCACCATCAATTAAAAAAATTATATTTATTTTAATATCTAATTTGTTTTCAATTTCAGTGAATAATTCTGGAGTCATTACTTTGTAAGGTATTTTCAATCTGACGTAATTAATTAACCTATTTGTTATTTTATCTTGCCATTTATCTTCATTTAATCGTATTTTCCTTATGTTTCTAGCACTTATATCTTCTAATCCAAGGTTACTAACAGAACCAAACTTGCTTAAATTTGGATATGTAAGACCGACAACTACAGCTCTTATACCACATAAATTATCATTGATATTGATTTTATTACAAAAAACATCTTTTTTGTCTAAAATCTTTATGTAAATCAATTATTTTCTTACGTCTTTCACCTTTAATACTATCAATAATTGTTACTTGAAGATCTAGATTATTAGTTGTAATATCTTTATATGTAGCAATTTTACCCATAGCTTCAACTAAAGATTTATCTGTAGGAATTTCTTTTTTAGGGTCAAAACTCCAATATTATGGAACTGAGTACCGTAACTAAAAGTACTTAAAATACCAATATGAATTACTCTTTTTAGAAATCTTTTTTCATAATGTTTGAATATAGATTTCAAAACATCTACAATATCTTCTATTTCCGTTTGTTTTAGTTTACAATTATACTTGTCTTGATAGAAATTTAAGTTCTTTATTTCAGGTTTTTGTCGTTTAATCAATTTACTATTCCTAAAGTTATGATTAAATATAATTTCTTCCTTTGGTTCCTTGAAGTTTTCTACTTTTTCAATTTTAGCAATTCTTTTTAGTTTTTTTTTCAAGTAGGATTCTTTTTTGATTTTCTTGATGGTTTTTAGTTTTTTAATAGGAAGTTACTCTTGATGGCGTTGGTGGTTTATTAAAACTTCAATCACAAATTTTACTGCTGTCCATTTTATAATTAAAAAAATTATTAAGTAAAAACTTAAAAAGCAATAATATTTTAAACACTTAAATATTTGAGTTTTGTAGTTCAAATCTTTGATTTCAGACTATCAGTTTTTATAATGTGTTCTTGATTTTAACATCTGCTCATTTTATAAGAAAAATATCATTAAGTTAAATTATAAAATTATTCAAAGTCCAGAATATGAGAGTCTTAGGAGGGCTACTTGAATAAAATAGTTGGTCAATGACAAATATAAGGCAAATTCATTGATTTATTGCGGTTTTATGCTGTTTATGAGGTTAAGTAGTGCGACTTCGGCTGAGTCGTCTTTCAATTTTTTGATTTTTAAAATCTGTTGAAAAGTCAACAAATATGGGGTAAAACCATAGATTTCTTACTTTTTTGGTGTTTTTGGAAAATGTTTTTAAGTAGTGCTACTTGGGCTAAGTCTTTCAATTTTGTGATTTTAAAAAACTGCTGAAAAATCAACAAATATGAGGTAAAACCATAGATTTCTTACTTATTTTGGTATTTTTGGAAAATGTTTTTGACGACTTGGAAATCCGGGCTATAGTGACCCTGCCTACTTATTCCTCTGTAGTTTTTAGTCAAAATCTGCCTACCAAATTAATGTCTAAGATGAAAGTGTCGAAAAAAGATGTGAAGGTGTAATTACTTAAAAATATGTTAGTGAGTCAAACTATGTAGCTGTAACTAAGTTGTTAAGAATAGATAAAATTAAACCAAAGTTTCAGAAATTATGATTACAGTTTGGTAAGACACTTGAAAATCCTAGAGTTTTTCTCACTAGCGAAAAGCACAAAAAAGATGTAATATTCGACTTGCTAGAAATAATTTCAATTATAGAATCACTTAGTGTAAAACTGAAAGATATAGAAAATCCACAATTCCTTCTCTAATGAAATAACTCCAAGGTTAGGCTGTTTAATTTGACAATCTATTAACCAGTGCGCTGTTTGTTCTGCCGCGTGGGCTTCTTTATGTTTTTTCTGTTCAAATTATGTTAAAGTAAAATGCAAACTGGCATTTGCTGTCTTAAAAAAATTAATTATGTTTTGTAAGTACTATCTTCGAGTTTGACAATACATGTATTTGTGTGTCAATTTTGTGCATGTTCTTTAAATTTGATTCCTGAATAAAAAACTCATAATAATAAAAAAGCATAATAATATTAGTTTTTTTTCAATAAATTAAATCTGGGGTTAAAGTTATCATTGAAGTCGCTTTAGAAATTATAAAAACTTTCAGAAGGGAAAAAAGTTAGCGTTTCAGGGATGCTTGTGTATAAAGCACAAATACATATCCTTACGTAGTAATTATACTTGCCTTCCATTTGTTGCTCTTGAGTTTTAATTTATTATGCTGGGTTTTATTCAATTAAGTTAATCAAAAAGGTTTATACATACGCGGCAAGTTAACAGAGGCTGTACTGACACATATTAAAAATAGTATAATGATAATTTTGGATAGACAAGTTTTACAAGTATTGTTTTTAGATATCTAACTTTAAAGTGTTTAAACAAGAACTGTAATCTCTTGCATTACTTGTATGTATTAACAATTATTATTCTGTGAAAAAGGAAGAGGTTCACGCGACATATATCAAGCGCAGTGATGAATGCGTTAACAATAAATAAGGATAATATTTTATTATTTCATTTAAAGCTTAATTAGTGAGGATGTAGCAGAAGTTCAATATCTTTCTTTAGAACAACCTATAACGCTATATTTCTTATTTAATCTGTCTAGTCTTTTGTTTGACCTCACATGCGGTTTTAACTAATCACTATATTCTTAAAGTTAAATAGTAACTTCCTAAATCGTGTTGGATTTACCAACCAGTACTACTATATGCCCATATGCTCATATACTTAGGTAAATGTAACTCTCACTGAATCTCAGCTATCCGTATAATAAAGGAGACTACTCAAGACAATTACTTCGAACTTTGAATCCTGCTTTAAGACTAAGTCTTTATTTCTCAATCATTTATACTTTCACATTATTATTCCATGAAATTCCATACATATTCCAAACATATTATTCTATACATGTTCCATACAATTTCAGATTATAATTTTATCTAATTGTAAACATTCAATTATGTTTGTGACTCCCATTCATATAATGCTCGTCAGCTACAAATTACTCATACATACAACAGTGGTGTCTAAATCCGCTGACTAACACTTCTTTCTTCTCACGTAGTCACTGTCACCTCACGAACTCCACGTCCACGTCGTAAATCTTTAAATGGTTAACGATGTCCGGCACCTACACCAACTCCAACTAGTAATGCTGACGTTTCTTTAACTGTCAGCATCACACCACCACACCAGGCTCGAATACCTATACATATCCCAGATATGTATTTAGGTAGATGTGTCCACGACATCTCCACCGACATCTCCAACAAATCACTTTAACAAATTTTAACTTTTTACAAACTAAATCGTAATTAGCATTGCTAACATATGTATTGACAATTATTCCTAGGCATTTTGTTTCCAATGAGACTAGTTTATTTGTAAATTTATTAGGTAAGCCTTGAATCTATACGGTTAGTGCATACTCTAAATTGGGTCTTATATAAACAGTACAACCATTAAGTAATTGCTGTTGGTGTTTTAATTTTCTTAAAATTTAAACCTGCTTTGAGGCTTTTTTCAAAATCGATTCAATATTGTCATCCCAATTTAATTTGTTGTTAATTTGAATACCTAGTGATTTTGTAGATTCTACTACCGGTAATAAAACGTTGTCAATTTTCAAATCCATCCTACTACATTGTTTGGTTTTGTTAAAACCTTTTATCAAGACAGCACTTATTCTGACGCTATTCTTACGAAACCCGCTCGTACCCCGCCCATTTCGTATAATAGTAAACGCGTACCTAGCCCGTTTTCATTGGGTGTCTTATGTTAGCTTTACTACTAATATAATGTTTTTTAGTGATGTGATAAACAATCAAACCGTCTCAATCTCGCTGTAAGTTCATCATCTACTTTGAGCCCACGGTGGCCAAATATGGCGTGATGGGCGAAATTTGTATCAATTAATCTTATCGTTCGTCCACTAACGTTTACATATTTCGATTTTCGATAGCTAAATGGGTGGCATAAAGTCAATGAAATTGCATACAAAAGCATAGATTTCCCAACTATTCGATCAAATTGGGTCGTGTAATGCCTAAACATGAACGTGATCTGAAAGCGCTCCTATGTGGGAGAGTTTACAAGTAATTTAAAGAAATTCGGTTACAAATTTTGATCTGCAAAGAAGGCCGCTAGAATGGCAGCTTTAACAGTAAGATTTGGCAGTTTAAACTTTATTCCAAATCTAAAATTCGATATTCCGTATTTTGCCATTTTATTAGTAAGCATTTGTTAGCAGCACGATGCACAAACATAAAGCTGCTTTATTACTACATTATTTGTGGTAAATGTGTGCAAGACACAAAACATACCAGAGTTTGAATTTTTGAATTTCCTGCCAAATCTTATAATTGGTTTGGACCTGATACCCAATTTGCTTAAACAAATGATATTACACCATTTGGACGGAAACTATTAGATACATCTAATTATGATTAAGTTTAGTGGGCGTTCCTTAAAACTTTTGGATTTTGTTTTTTTACATCTGAATAATTGTTTTTTAAAGTTGGTTTATTTTAACGAGTAAATTATCATTTGAAAGGTCCTAAAAAATGAGATATTAATTATTTTTTGTTTCAACTTCGAGCCCATACAAAAGTATTTAGGGGGACTTTAAAAAAGACGGGTTTCCAGTAAGAAATCAAACAAATTTTTCGATCACGGCTGCAACAATAGTTTTTTTAATCAGTGTCGTTGGAATGGTATAGCAATCTTTAAAATTTGTCAAGTATTTCAAAAGGGTGATAAATTGTGTAAATATGTAGCTAGTAATGAACGCAAGCCGCACGCTTTATGTTAATTCAGTTAATTCTACATATTTTCATCCTGCCAAAAACGAATACATAAGCAATTTAAAAGTAAGAATACGTGCTATGTGTCTAAGCATTACCAACTCAAAACCGATGATTACTAAGTTTCAATTTCTCTCGGCGAAACGCCGAGCGAGTGTCCAATCGACGAATTATTTTTCCAATTTTGCGTAAAATAATTTGAGGTAATATGATTTGCCGTGTAGACCTGTGTGTAGTTTAAAATGAATAATTTAACGTAATTTCACGTAAATTTTGTGGCTGTCGGAGCTTTGCCCAGTACCTTATATACCTATTAATTGTGTAATTGATTTCAAATTTTAATGTACCTAAATTACAGGAGTTAGTTTGGTGATTCAATTGTGTTACTGTCTATTATGTACGGGAACTAAACTTGTAACAATGTCAGCCCACGATCAGATACGAGCTATGCTGGACCAGCTCATGGGAACTTCCCGAAACGGTAAGATTTCTACATTCTTGTGTTAAAAATTCTGGCGCCGGATTAGTAGACCCGGGGCCAGAAGTAGATGCTGAGCTTACAACGCAATTTGGCTTTAATAAAAGAGTAGAACCATATTGTAGTAACGCTCAACCTACGACAACGCCTAACGCACCTTCCATCTCTTCCACTTAAATTTTTAATTTTGTTAAATTTGTGGTCGCACGCACAGTTTTATTAATTGACATAGAGCTATAATACGTAGGTGTTAGAAAAAAAATTAAAGTTGGAAATGGGGGTACTTTAAACTTTATTTAAATGGCGTCGTTTATGGTCGATCCCTAACTTTCTGCAACCCATATCTGCGTATACATGACATAAAGCTAAAATATGTGGATGTTGAAAAAAAATTAAAAGTTGAAGATGGGGTACTTAAAACGATATGTAAATGATGATATATTGCTCAAAAACTATACAGCACTTCTCCCTCACATTTGTGGGCGATTAGAAGAAATTTGAATTTAATCGGTTTAGAAATGTTAGCTTTGGCGTGCGACAATACGACGGACATACAGACGTACATACAGACATGCATAACCATTTCATTAGATGCAGTTAAAGCTCAGCATCTAAATAGAGTAAGTTGATAGACTATTAGAAGTTTTATGCTGCATTTGGTTAAGTTATTAAACATTTGTGACTTTTCTGTAAATGCGTACTTATTGAATAAACGGATTTGTCAACCAGGGGCCCGAATTACATGCTGAGCTTACAGGACAATTTTGCTTTAAGCTTTTTTATTTTAATAAAAGAGTAGAACCCTATTGTGGCAACGCTCAAATGACGACAGCGTCTAAATCACCTTGCACGTTATTCACTTGAATTCCAAATTTTATTACGAGTAACACCTTACGAGTATTAAAAGCGCGATTAAGTGTCGAAAAACAAGAAGTGTTCGTTCTCACAGCTTAAAACCAGTTGGTCCATAAATGGTGTCACAAAAAATATCCCTAATTTTTGACCCACCCAACACTGTATCATCCTGTTGGCAACCTAAGAATTTAACATGGCATGTCATCAATACCCAGCTAGACCCAAAGACCCTACCGATGACATCATTTATAAACGACCCCGTATGCACATAACTCGCCAATTATGTAACCTGTCGCATTTTTTTACCGCACACTAACAAAAATCCCAGGGATATGTTATCTGCTTGCATCGCGTTGGTAAACTGACCACTCCATCACACTTGTCACACTACTACCTCCTCCTCTCCTGCTGCCTGTATCTGTATCCCGTCCTCGCTCACTGCCTCACTCCTTCCCACTGTCCCACTTCCCACACATGTACCACAGAAATGCACCGTACAGATGCTCGATGGCTTCTAATAATCGGCGGCCAGATTTGATGTTACCATTTTGACTTTATTAGAGATCGAATTCAGCACCAAGCACAATAAATTGCAGACTCCAGACTCCAGAACAGAACAGCCAGAATTCATTTTGGATTTCATATTATAACTGTAGTATAAGGCGTCGTGCACATATTGCGTATACAAAATAGGGGGGGGAGGGAGTCTCAGTGCCTGATACTTTTGTATACTATAAAACGGAGGGGGGGGGGGGAGGGTTTGAGCCCTTGATCACGAATACAACACAAAATACTCAATTTCCAAAGAATTTAGTTAATTTTTATTCATTTTCTTTGATTTTATTAATGTCATTAAAAAGTGCAAAATAAAATTTTAGTTTATAAGTGAATTATATATTTTTATGCTAGTATAGAAAATTGCTTTCTCTACATTATTTCCTTTTTAAAAACACGGCACAGTTAAAATAGTGTGGAAAATTAGACTCTTGTTAGATTATCCTAAAAATCACATCAACTTTCGAGAATTTAGCGTCTAACAACTTTTGTAAAGGAGCTTTGCTCAAATATAAGACCTTGACCCCCAAATTTTGAGTCAAAGTTCAAACATTGAACCACAATGGATTTTTGTGAAATTCACTTGTGTGGTGTATAATTTGCTGCTAGTTAATGTTTTTTAAATGCTTTTTAACGTTAAATTTTGCATCATAAAAATTAACTTACAGATATTAGTAATTAATATTATTTTTCACCTTTGGCCGCACAGTGGGGTCAAAAATTAATGCTTTGCCAAAATAAAGACCACCGTGTTAATCAGCAGTAAATTCTACGTGGTATAAAATTATTTTGTGGGGTAAAATGCGATTCTATATTTGACATGTGACCCGAAATTTTGGGGTCAAGTTCTAATATTTTAGAAAAGTTTGTTCAGAAAAGTTGTTAAGCGTTAATTTTTCTACGATAAATCGAATATTGACGGGAAGGGTCGCATGTCTCTGACAAGAAGGACATCTGATCAATCTAATTTATTATTTTATTTCGCAACAACTTCTCAATCTATGACAATTTCAAATTCTATACATTTTTTGGCCGTTTTATTCGTTTAATAAATTTATTTGGCTTGGCATACGGTACAATAGACAATAGTATGTAAACTGTATACGAATATAGGCGGGGGGTGGGTAGTGGCGCTGATCACTATTGTATACTTAGGGGGGAGGGGGAGTACAAAAAAGTCGAAAAAGTGTATACGCAATATGTGCACGACGCCTAAGCGATCAAGACGACTCGATCATCTAGTGTATGGAGTTTTTGTGTCTCATGGTTTTCTATAAAAATGGGGTGTTGAAACACTGGAGTTTACCACTGACCCATTTAAAATTCATATCTTTGTCAGCATTTCTTCCAACAAACAATTAACAGGATGTCTGGTATCCTGCCCTTCTAATAAGTTTCTGTGCTTAGCGCCGATTTCAATGTTAACTTTCACATTAAGCTTAGATGTTGCCCTAAAAAATTACTATGTAGTATTTGATTCTAAAAATTTCGTGATTTTGTGACAGTTTCATATTAGTTGCAGAACAATTTACGATTCATGTTTTTAATCTGGTGTTGTGATAATGCCACTTATTTCGGACGTTTGTTTGATGGTCACTCTTAGACTACTTATCGTTAGTAAAAGCAACAGTAGTTACAGTTACCACTTATTGATTAGTGTTGATATATTTGTATCCACACAATAACATGAAGCCAATGTAGCTTTACTGTAGGGCTGGGTAATTGCAGTGTCGTCAGTTTACAGGGGAACTGCAAGCGGGCCGAAGACCGAAGATATGACCCACAAGCTGCCCGAAGAGCCGAAGGCAGATCTGCAACCTACCCGAAGAAGAAATCTGCAAGTGAGCCGAAGACCGAAGAACCGATGCAATTCAGCCGAAGACCGAAGACTGCAACCTACCTGAAGACCGAAGACTCTTCGGCTGGGCTGCAATCCAGCCGAAGAAGTGACATACAAGTTGGCGGAAGCCCGACGTTCTCCTGCAACCTGGCCAAAGAACTTCGGCACAAGCTACCCGAAGACCTTCGTCTAAAGCTGCAACCCACCCGATGACAAAATTTTTACTAAATGATTGGAACAGAAAAAACGGGTAAGTTATTATTCAAAAATGAGGAAAATCATCATTAAAATTATAATGCAGTTAATTTTTAAGGGTTTTCATTTTGTTTGCATTAATGATGCCAGTTAAATATAGAAATTTAAATGGTCTGCATTAACTTGTGTAGAGATGATTTTTGAGGCATGTAAACTCTCCTTGTTCGTTGTGTACCCATTTAGTTCCTATAACCCAGGGTCAGACGAAGGAATTAGTTTTATGCAGTTATTTGTTTCGATATACAAAAACCACTATTTTGATTTCATTGGTAGTTTTCTTTGGTAAAGCAAAATGTTGTATTTGCATGTATAGAAAAGTTTAAAATGCTCTATTTACTTGATTCAGAAAATTGCTCAATGTTCTATTTACATGTTTTGAGAACAGTGGAAAATTTTTTATTTCCATGTTTTAGAAATGTGTAAATAATTTTATTTCCATGTTTTTGAAAACTGCAAAATGTTTCATTTACATGCTGTTTGAAAATTTAGGCAGCGGGAGCTGCCTGCGCTGGCCATGTTATCCGGCCCTGCTATATAACCTTGGATCGGAGTACAAGATCATATGATATGTTGCATAAAAATCAATGAATTGGTTTATTATGCAGTCTTGTGAGATTACAAGCTCGGTATTAAGAAACCTTGTTGGTGCTACGAGATACACATCAATAACATTGAACAGTCCCTCAGGACTAGGTGTGAGCAATGGGTCAATGAGCAACCAAAATGAACGCCAGAACTCCAGGATAAAAAATGCAATATAATTAAATAACTTAATAGTAAGTACCGCTTAATCTTTACTGCCAAAGGATCTTGAATTCATACAAATTACTCAGTCAGGATTGTTGATATAGGTAGAATTTTTTAAACTATATTGAATGTCGAATGTTTTTGTCATTTAATTATACGTACAATATAACGACAGTGGTTTTTATCCTTTTATAAACAAAACCTACTGTACCTACGGGCATAATCTGCGCATTAAGTAATTAGAAGCTTAAGGGTATGCATCAGTATATGCCTGCAATTAAATGTTTAGGTATAGTTCAACGACTGACGGTTTTTGACTTTCACAAAGCTGCTGTACTGGAGTCATTTCATTGATTTTTATACACCAGATCATGAACTTGTACTCCGAAGTTATAGGAACTAAATGGGTACACAACGACCAAGGAGAGTTTACATGCCCCAAAAATCATCTCTACACAAGTTAATGCAGACCATTTAAATTTCTATATTTAACTGGCATCATTAATGCAAACAAAATGAAAAGCCTTAAAAATTAACTGCATTATAATTTTAATGATGATTTTCCTCATTTTTGAATAATAACTTACCCGTTTTTTCTGTTCCAATCATTTAGTAAAAATTTTGTCATCGGGTGGGTTGCAGCTTTAGACGAAGGTCTTCGGGTAGCTTGTGCCGAAGTTCTTTGGCCAGGTTGCAGGAGAACGTCGGGCTTCCGCCAACTTGTATGTCACTTCTTCGGCTGGATTGCAGCCCAGCCGAAGAGTCTTCGGTCTTCAGGTAGGTTGCAGTCTTCGGTCTTCGGCTGAATTGCATCGGTTCTTCGGTCTTCGGCTCACTTGCAGATTTCTTCTTCGGGTAGGTTGCAGATCTGCCTTCGGCTCTTCGGGCAGCTTGTGGGTCATATCTTCGGTCTTCGGCCCGCTTGCAGTTCCCAGTTTACAGCAGGAAAACATTGCTACAGATAATACAGAATTCCTTCCAGCGTAAAGTAGGGTTCGTTCGTTTATGCGTTATGCATGATGTGTGGTAATACTTTTATGTTGGAAACTGACGCGACCACTGTTATCCGAGTATACCCTAACAATTATTAAAAAATTTCTAGTTCTTCGCGATTATCAGCGCAGCCTGGTTTAGTGATCTTGGAACTGCAGCAAGGAATTGAAGGGTCTTCTTGCTCATATCCAGGCTACCAAACCTAGTTTCAGCATTGTAAAAAGTTTTTAAATTTCTAAATGAATATCATAAAATTTATGTTTTGATTAATATTAATATTATGTCCACTTTGTTAACAATGGCTACTACTCGAGGGTTTTACCATAGCTAAAACGCTGCAACGCTAATTGGAAATATCTAATATCCGCTGTTCCAAATGTTAAATGTGACGAAAGTGCCAGTATCTTACTTGATACGATGATACCAAGCAACATCGAATCCGCGTAAGCAAGCATTGGTGTGGAAACTCGTCTCTTGAAAAGCCAATGTTATGTTGTGTTTTTTCAAGTGACGATTCAGACATTAGTTCCAATTATTAATTTGCAACATCGAATCCATAACATGTCTGGTAGTATCGTTTTGGAAGTTTGTGTTTTCCCATACATGAGTTTTCAAATTATTGAAAAGTTGCACTCGTACTCTCAACTTTTAGCATTTCGTCGGTCTATTAACCACCAGACAGTGATAACTCATTTAAGAGTAGATCATGTTTTTTAGCATGAGCATGAGTAAAGCGTTGTCATGGTTTACAAAAGAGCTTAATAACGTTGCTAATTAATTGTGTACAGTAACAAGTTGTCAACCATGTCTCTAGCATAATAGTTGGATTACTTTCGAAGCATTTTGCAGCATCATTTCTGGAAATGCATTTTACCTGTTATTGTAAATCAGCATTTTCAACTGTGAAACACATAAATAACCTGACGAGGCAAACCCTCGAAAAAATACGAGTAAACCTAAAGCAATTGCATGTTGTATGCTTGAAGATCATAAATAACCTACCACTACTTGTGTGATTAGTCCACTTAAAAGTTATAAATAACTGACCCCCTAACGTGTATAATTTGCCCTCTCAAAACCCACAAATAACCTCACCAACATGCCTAATTTGTCCACTAGAACCCCATAAATAACCCGCCAGCATAAATGTTTAATAAGTAACATAAATGACCATAAATAACCAGCTACGACAGTAAGTTTAACATTTCTTTACGAATCGGTAACTATTCCAACAGCACAAACTGAATTTCCTGCAAAAAATATAGAAATGTGCAGAAAATCAAAAATTTACGAGTATGCTGTCTAGGCAAGTTACTAAGAAGCAAGTAACTACTTCAAACTAATATGTTAATGTTTTAGTCAGCATACAAATATATTTTTTCTAAAAGTTAATAATAGCTATAGGTTTGTGGTAGTTGTTCTACGACATATAGACAAACAACTACGTCCTAGTAAGTGCCGTTCCATTTTGAGTTTATTAGTCATAACCAGTCCTAGCCAGTGAAATCATTTTTGACGGATTTGTACTGTAGAGCTTTCCGCGAATGAAAACTGAAAAAGTGCTAACTGTAAATCTGGAGGATTTTTTCATGCACTGACACGTATTATTCCTTACCTGCATGTTGCGTCCTAGTGTACATATATAAGGGGTATAGCTGGAGAACTGGAAAAGATAATGAACACGGAAATAGGATGTTCATCGATAAGTACACTAATCACTTAGAAATACACAAATAACAAGCGTTTGTGTGTAAGGGTTTAAACACAAAAATGTACTTGAGATATCTAAAGTTGTTATCCCTCAGGTTTCCAGAATCATAGTCGCTTATCTCGGATCATGCTTGACCATAATTAAAAAAAATCATGTCTCTATAACGCCTAGGGAGTCCATGTCGTTATAACGATGACGACAATGCTTTCCAATGCAATTCCCCGCCAGGCAGCGGAAGCCGTGGTTAAGAGCGAACTTGGCTATTGGTTTAATGTAATGTAATGTAATGGGCTTTATTGTCAAAACGAACAGCGATTAACACTGATTTTCTTTGGCAGACAGTCATACAACAAACTAATTAATATAATTAGAAACTAAAATTAAAACAATTTAAAAAGTGATACAACATACAACATTTTCACAACATACATGGATTATCTTAAGTTAATTAACCAATTACTTAAATTAAATTGAAAATCTTGTAAATTATTACAAGCATGTACAGCAAATGGAATTGCATTCCATGATTTTGCAGCACGATATTGGTACGAGTTATGATAAAAAGAGGAACATTTGATTATTTTAAGAAAATGAGCATGACGCGAAGATCTCTCATTACCTTCACGCTTAATTGCTAGTAAGCATGACAGTTAAAATGACTGATGAAGGAATATACGAGTCATAGATACAGTCATGTATGTTAGACGTTCAAATACAGTTAAAATAGAAAATGATTCATACAGTTTATACATGTCAAGCTTTTTCGTTTTCATACGATACTTAGTTGGTATAGATAAAACATGTTTCATGTTCAAATTATAATTAAAGCCTTTTAATGAATACATTTAAAAAAGTGGTCAATAGTATTCTGACACTTCTGAAGAAGACTGCTGGATACTGCACCCCATACAGGAAAACCATAATTAATTTGAGAGATTATTAGTGATTTAAAAACAATTTGTAACAAGCTATAATTCATAAATCTTTTATATTTAACTAATTAAGAGCACTTAAATGTAATTTTACGATTGACATGATTACAATGAATGTCAAATTTTAGATAGTTATTAAAGTAAATTCCTAAGTACTTGAAACTATCTACCTTTTTAATAGTGTTATTGTTGCACATAATAGAATTAAAATTACAGCGCTGCTTAGATTTATACTTACAAAATTCCATGTACACAGTTTTAAGAAAACTAATTTCCATATCATTAGTGCTACACCATTTGTGAATATTAACGGCGACATTCTCTAGTTCTATTTTAAGCTCTAATGGAGTGTTTGCAGTGCATACTGACCCAATGTCATCAGCATACAGTGCTAAATCCTTAAGCACTTCTGATATGTCATCAAAAAATAAGATAAACAAAACTGGACCAAGGACACTTCCTTGTGGAACTCCACCATTAAGAGGATAGGGCTTGGATAAGTAATCACCGAGCTTAATAGAAAATTCACGACTTGATAGATATTGACATAATATTCTAATTAAGTAGGCTGGAAGTTTATACCTTTCATGAAGCTTCCGAACAAGTTTTACATATTTAACTGTATCAAAAGCTTTACGAAGGCCAACAAATAATACAGCACAAAGCTTTCTATTTTTAAGTGCAGCATAAATAAGTTGAGATAACTCAATTAGAGCATGAAGACAGGACTTGCCTCTGCGGAAATCGAACTGCATACTTGAAAGCAAATTATTGCCTTCTACATATTTTATCACTTGTGAAGCTATTATTGATTCAAAAAGTTTGGACAAGAATGGAAGTATTGATATGGGTCAATACGAGTTAGGTAGTAGTTTGTTAGATAACTAAGTACTGAATTAAACTTTACAAAAGTTACATCGAAATTAAGTTACACGTGCTTTGAAATACGAAATTTTCACATCATATACATACATTGGAATTTTGCTACTTGAGCACAAGCACACACATAAGTATAATATTCTTTCCATCGTTTTATTGGAGCTATTCTGGCTGTGTAGTTATTTGAAAAAGAAAAAGAGTGAAAATCAAAGAGCGAAATCAGATCAACAAAATTATTGTACCTACTGTACAGTCAAAACATTCGGTCAAAAGCAATACTTGTACTTAACTAAGTCATATCAGATACAATTTTCCTAGTGTCTACTACACAAATGCTACTTCACTCTGTGAGGAAATAATTGAAGTTTTAGAGGCAATTAGTGATACTTATGATCTGCTGCTAGTATCTGAAACTTGAAATAATGACACTAAAGATAAAAATATTTCAAATTTCACCTTATTTAAAACAAAACGGAGAATTAAAAGAGGAGGTGGAACTGCAATCCACATTAAGAATGGAATTCCAGTGTGCATATTCAATAACTTTGTATTTCATAACTATAGTGAATTTGAAATTACTTGTGTAATTCTAAGAACAAACTATCTGCCCAAAAATGTTTCAGTAATTGTATGTGTGTACCTTTCACCTGCAGCCATCAATGATTGCCAAAATAAATTGTTGGAAGCAATATTGGACCTGTATGATAACTTGAACTGTAAATATGTGGCACCAGGGTTATTTATAGTTGGTGACTTGAATAGATGGACCAAACATAAACAATTATTACAGTTAACTAATTTGTTACAAATAATCACATTCTCAACATTCATTGGCACCAATTGTTTAAAAAGTAATGATCCAATCGACATGTTATACACAAGTATAAGTCAATACTATCATGCACCAGTCTCAAACACACCGTTAAAATTAACCAATGTTGGGCATGTGGCAATAGGTCTTACCTCGAAAGCTTTAACTAATTGCAGTAGTCAAACCAAAGTTTAAAAACTACCATGTGATTACAGATGAAAAAAAAGTTCATTGAATATGTATCTCAAAGTGGCTGAAATCAGTTTTATTTATGTGATGACATCAATACCATGGCAAATTTATTCGATGAAATTACGAAAACTGCATTCTCACAATCCTTTCCTATTAGGTCTAAGCAGACAAACCTGAACAATACCATGTGGATCACAAAAACAGTGAAAGTTGCAGCTAAGAGATTATTAAATGCGAAATTTAACAACGTTAATAATGTATGTAAGTCTAGAAATGAATTAAACATTATTTTTCGAGTGGCTAAAGACAATTTTAACCAAAACATTCAAGCCAAACTCAATAGTGGAAAAATAACTGATCTTCATATAATTGTATCTTAAGTATGTGGTACTAAAACTTAAGTCTCTGTAATTTCTCAAATCATGTTAAATGACAATGTCAGTGACATTAACTCAACATTAGACAAAATTTACAATTATTTTTATGAAATTAACAGAAAATATGATCCTATTCAAATTCAAAATCAAACTGACAGTTATTGTTCTGTGCCGTTACAAGTTGTTGAGTTAAGTGTTTTAAAAAAACTAGACAAACTAAATACTAAGAAAACAAATGTACTAAAAGGATTACCAGCCCATCTCATTAAAGAACTAGGGGTTGTTGTTGCCACAGCATTGACTTTTCTACAAAATTTTTCACTCAAAAATCATGTCATCCCTGAAAATTGAAAAATTGGTTACATTACCCCGATTCCCAAGAATCTAGACCAAGTATGTATAGAAAACTTATTACCTCTGCCTCACACAGCAATTTACGGAAAAATACTAGAAGAATTTGTATTCAATAAAGTGTACAACCAAATAATAGATAAAATTTCACTAAGTCAATTCGGTTCAATTAAAGGGGCTTCTACTATCCACTACTTAGTAAACCTATTCGATTTTATATTTGAAGCTTAAGATTCCAATAAGAAATATGTAATAGTTGTACTCCTAGATTTATCGAAGACTTTCGATTTAGTAGATTACAATATTTTAATCCAAGAATTGAAATTAATGGGAGTAGAAACATTTGAAATTAAATGATTAGAAAATTTTCTTTATAGTAGAAGTCCGTGTGTGAAAGATGGTGACCTGATGTCTAACTTAAATCAAATATTCAATAGTACACCTCAGGGAACCAAACTTGCCCCATTATTATTTATTATAATTATTAATTAACTTTTTTTTAGTAAAAAGTATCAACAACCAGACGCACAAAGCAAATCATTATTGAATGGTTTTGTTGATGATCTGACTTTGGCTGAATCAGTAGACTACATTAAAAAACCAAAACCTCAAGATTACCTCAATGATATTAGCAGTTGGGCTAATAGTCTTAAAATAAAATTAAATTCTTCAAGGTAATAAATTTAATCATTTAGAGGTTTGGTTAAAAGAGCAAAGCTCTTAGGAGTAATTGTTAATGATAAAGCAAACTGGGATGATCAAATTGAAAACATGGTGAATAAGACATCAAAGAAACTATTTATACTCAGAAAACAAAAAAATGTGGTACTAACAGGGCTAATTTATTGTCTATTTATAAAACTTATATGAGAAGTAATATTAAAAAAAGCTTCTATATTGTGGAGTTAAAGAATTACTAGGAAATCATTATCTTAACTTAGAATGTTAGAAAAAAAAATGTCTGGGAATCATTACTAATAAATATGTAAAGTGAAAGGAAAACAAAACTGTTGCTGATGAGTTAAAACTTGAATTAATAGAAGATAGACTACTAAAATTGTTAGTTAACTTTAGGAAAAAATTAACTAAATCCTGTAGATATAATTATTGGTTAAAGCCGTATAATAGTGTTAATAATAGGCCTGGTAGAGCAAAATATAATTTCTAAATTGTAAAGTGCAGGACTGAAAGGTATAGAAAGTCAGCACTGCCAACTCCAATAAGGATACTTATTGGTCTCATACTTACAATTTTATTAATCCTATTCTTAACAAACTGTCTATCCACTTTGCTTGTATTACTTAATGCGTGGGCTTCTTCGTTTTTCCTTATCAATTAATTGCAGTCCGATATGTACCCTTTGTTAAATAATTTATATAAGAAAAATATTTAACTATTAAGCAAAAAATTGTAATTAAAATTTCTATCGTAATTTTTAAAATTTACTATTTTCATAGTTAACGTTACAACCTTGTTTTTACTGTGTGTATGTGCATTGAACTTGGAAAAATTAAATAAAACGAATAATAATAACAAAAATGACGACTAGTTTGAGGTTGTTCGTAAATATCGTTATTAAGCAAAAACATTTTGTCATTTTCACAAATGACTATTCATTGAAACCGCCAATTGCAACACAAAATCCTACTAGAATAAAAAAAAACACGTTACGTTAAACTTCCCTATTAAAAGACTACGTTTTAGCCTTTTAGCTTGTATATTTCTGTTTAAACCTGCTGTCTTGTGGCCGTCAAATACTCTTAACCTTTGTAGCTCACATATATTCAGCACGTTTTAGGTGAGTTAAGTCGGCGGACAGGGAACTTATGCTGGTGGAAGTATTGTTGTAGTTGTAGTTAACAAAAATAATATAAAATCGTTTTAGCTAGATCATTGCTTACTTCAAAACTTACAACCTTGGACGTCCTGTGCTTTCTTTGTGCTTATTTTAAGAGGGTTAAGAAATCATACAAATCACCGGAATAGATAGCATATTAATCCAGTACTTATAAATACATGTTATAATAATAATAATTTATTCATTTGGTCGATTTGGCCTCAGCCCATACAACATTTATTATTTACAGATTGATTATTCGAGATAAATTGATCATTGGTTTAAAATATGTTAGTATAAAGCTGCGTCGGTAAAGATCTTTTTGACTTGTAGCATCCAGTTGTATTGGGTGTCTTTGGTTTTGATCTGCTTGACCTGTTCATAACAACTAAATGCTATGCTCTCTTCTTTAGAATTCACGGTCTTC
Organism: Dicyrtomina minuta; assembly: GCA_949802685.1. Taxonomy (NCBI): domain Eukaryota; kingdom Metazoa; phylum Arthropoda; class Collembola; order Symphypleona; family Dicyrtomidae; genus Dicyrtomina; species Dicyrtomina minuta. The sequence goes on along the minus strand of OX461809.1, from coordinate 44,710,698 downwards.
TTTAGAAATGTAAGCAGTGCTTTAAATAATTGAATCTTTATGTTCTGCGCTCCTGTCTCCAGTCGAAGGTTACTACATTCGACTGGAGACAGGAGCGCATCCTGGCGTGGATGTGCCTATGAGTCGTCTGAGAAACATTGTTTTGAACGTTACTAGCTCTTCGGTATACCGTAGTCCCCACACCGGCGCGGCATACATCAAGATAGAACTGACAAAAGAATTAAACAGTCTAATGTGAATAGTTATGTTTTTTAGCTTGGCTCGAAAAAATAGCTCAAACAACTTTGATTGATCCGCTTTTGCTTTACTGAAGCAATGGTCTTTTGCAATATTAAAAATACCGCTCTGTGAAAAAAGCACACCTAGATAGACGTACTGGTTAACTATGTCCAACGGTTTGCTTTCCCAGTAGAACTTAGTGCGTTTGCTTATTTTGTTTTCTTTTCGAAAAATAACTACCTTCGTCTTAGAGAGGTTAACCATTAGGTCATTTTCCGTTGCAGATCCAGTTTGTTTGATGCGAGGAGGATGGTATTATCAGCGTATTGAAAGATGAGTATTTCAAGGGTAAACATTTTAATGTCTTGTATGTTGCTTTTCCTTAGTATTTCGGTCATTTTGTCGATAAAGATTGTGAACAGTGTTGGAGATAATGTTTTACCCTGTAGAACTCACCTTATTATTTTTATCATTTCTGTGTATCCTTCTATGCACCTGACTTTACTTTTTGCTTGGTCGTAAAGTTATTTGACTTTTCCAATAAAACAATTGCTTAAGCCCGCTTCTTTGAGTCTTATCCATAGCTTTTTCCTTCGGATGGAGTCAAAGGCTTGACAAAGGTCTACAAATAAGGCAAACAGTTTTCCTTTCTTTCGGACGCTGGTCTGTTAAGCTGCTTTATAATGCATGTGTAAAGTGCATATATATGATCTGTACACCCTCGCCCTTTTATGTATGCTGCTTGATTTTCTGATATTATGTTGTTTGTGGAGCAGAAGAAGTTTAACCAGCTTGACATGATACAGGTATATAACTTGGTTATAGTATTGATAAGCACTATAGGTCTATAGTTCCTTGGTTGTTCAGAGTCTCCTTTTTTGTATATTGGTGCGGTGATGATTTCAGACCAGCTGTTTGGAATGTGCTCAACTCTGACGGTGTTCAGTAGTTGATGTAAGTAGTCTGATGTTAAGCAATCCAGGTGTTTCTATATTTTGTTCGGTATTTCATCCGCTCCAGGAGACTTATTATTTGCAATAGTTTTGGTTGCTTTGACTAGTTCTGTTGCTAAAAATTCTGAGTCAAGTAACTTGAAGTCATAAGTAGGGGCTTCAACTTCTGTATCAGATGTTTTTGACGAATCGGTGTCCACAGTCTCAAGCACTTTGCGGAATTGGGTATCCCATTCAGATTTGATAAGGTTATTATCCCTGAAGCTGTGTTTTTTGTCTCTGAGCATATTCACTGCCTTCCAGTAGCCTGTGGAGTACTTACTGAGATGTATTTCGTTCTGCACGTTTTCAAAAAATGTTTTCTTTTTGTCCATACAAAGTTTGCTATAGTCTTTCTTGGCTTGTAGGAGGCTTTCGAGGCTATCAGTGGATATGCGACTGTGTAATTAATCATTTCTGTATTTGTGTAGAAGAAAGAGTGCGTGTCTCTTAGCAGTGCTACATACCTTGTCAAACTATTTGGGCCCATAGTTTTTTCTTGTCTTTCTTTGTTTTGGTTTTCATACCAACTTTACTTGCGGATTTGTAAACAATATTGCTGAGTTTTGTGAAGTCACAGTGGTCAAAGTCCAGGTCTTTACTTTTATTGTTTAGTAGCATCGTAAAGTTAGTTGCTCATTCTTTGTTCCACTGTATACGGTTCTCAGTGACAGAGTCTTTGTGTAATTGTTTCTGTCTACGTTGTGCTGTTTTGATTATTATTGGAAGGTGATCGGATTCTAGGCATTCAATTACCGCAAAATCTTCTATGTGGTCACTCATTTGGTCGTTGCATATACATAGATCGACCAGGCTGTTTCCGTTGTGCCCAATAAATGTAGGTTTGCTATGCGGATCAGATGGGCTCCTTCCGTGTAATATTGACAGATCATTTAGAGTAATTAGGTCTATTAGATTCCTTCCTTTCTTGTTGGTATGTGTATCTGATGAGTTTCTTATTTTGCTAAAAATTTGTGTGAATTTTAATGGGTTCTTATATTTTCCGATTCTGCTATTTAAATCTATTAGTATGTATCGTTGTGTATTTAAATAAGGTGTATCTTTAAAGACATTGTCAACTTCATTGTCATATTGCGAGGCTGGTGGTATGTAGGCAGAGCAGATGAGTATGGGTTTGCCTCGACATGTATATTCAATCATAATTTTGTATCTGTCCTAATGTACAACTGAGCACAGTGATGTTATGTTGTTTTGCATGCCTACTATAAGTCCTCCACTCTTTCTGCCTCCTTTTCCTACTGCGGGTGTAAGAGTAATATTGTAGTTGTTAAAAAGTTTTTTCAAGTCGTCACTGATTTTAGTAATCCAAGTTTCGGATAAACAGAAGATATCTACGTCAGTTTGAGAAATAATGCTAGTCTTGTCGTATTTACATTTTAAAAGTCCGTTTACGTTCCAGTATAAAATTGTGTTTACAGTAGGGTGTTTTCTTGTTATTTGTGTGTATGGGCCTGCCGACGTCCTAGTCTATGTCTATCTTGTTTGTTTCTCAGCTGTTTTTTTCTTTGTTGGCCTTCCGCTCCTCAAACTTCGTCTTTGCAATGGCAGCAGGAAGGTCCGGATTAATATAAAAAGTCTCGTCCTTAGCATCTTTAAGCTTCCTTTTTTCCCCTAGCACGGAGTTACGGTCATGTTGGAAGCAGAACGTCACACAGATTTCATTCAGTGGTTCGCTACCTTTACTTTTTAGTCGTCTGACGCTATCTTAGTTCATGGTGTTGAGCGCAAGAGGGTCATGGATAAAATCATTATGTAATAGTAGCAGTGTGTCATGGGTCTCCTCTTGTTTAGCTTTAAAACCAGTCAATATAAGGTTCAGTCTTCTAGATTGTAGCTCTATTCTTAGAAGTCTTTGTTCTAGTTCCTCATTTTTTAAAGAGGCATCGGGTTTCTGCTCTAGTACTTTAATGCGGGCCTTAAGCTCTTTGTTTTCCTCTTCTAGTTGGTCTATTCGTGCAGATAGTTGTGATACTTTGCTTGTGAGACCCGTTTCGATGGCAGTCATGGCAGTGAGGCGCTCTTGTATGTTGTTCTCTTTAGCTGATATCTGTTCTGACAGTTGTGTTGTTATGTCCAAATTTTCCTTTGTTATAACCTTTAGTATCTCTGCCATAGTCATCTCGTCGTTGGAGTTTTGACTAGATGGTCCCTCTTCTGATTCGTCAATGTCTAGTAGGTCGTCTGCTGTCAGGTTATGTGGTTTGGCTGCCTTTGCTTTATGGCTTGTTTCACTAAAGATTTTTTTCCGTTTTTTGTTTTTATCACTTTTTACTGTTTTATTGGTTTTAGTGGGAGGTCTGCTGATTTGTTTCCCGTTTGCAATGTTGTTTTGCATTTGAGTTAGTAAAAGGTTCAAACAACTGCCAGATCTTAGGCTGTCCGGTTTTCTTGCTTGCTGCTAGGCTGTCGGGTAGCTTGTTTGCGCTTATATAAGTGTGCTTGAGGTTTGACTGACAAGTTTAGGACTGTTAATGGCTGCAGGAATTGATGTGTAGCTTTTAGCAGTCGAGCGCCACCCTGTCGGCTATTTTGTATATTCGTTAAGATCCTATATTAGTCTGTCGTTACTTTGCTAGGTGCTAGACTCATTGACAGGTGGAGAAGTAGCGCGTCACTAATAGCTGTAAGCTGTCTGTATCCTGTCGGCTAACTCGCGTCTTGTAAAACCGTTAAACAGTACTTCAACTTGTACGATTTTGCTACATGATGTCTTAAGGCCGTGCTAGTTTGGTATTACCAGTTCCTATACGCTTCGGCCCTTTAGCATACGCTTAGAGAGCTTAGCTTGTAACCTTCCATGTAAAGCTTAGCTGTCACTTCGGCTCTCCAGCAAACGCTTAGAGAGCTTAGCTGCTAACCTTTATATATCCAATTAGCGGTCGCTTCAATTGGATACCACAATAACATGGATCAGCTCTAAACAATAAAGAAGTTTTCGTACTGAAATTGTCTGTTTTTACAGTGTTGTCTAAAAATGCACTGTCAGGGAACTTTTATTTTCTAGTTGGGACGTCAGGTAAATTAGTATTCCGAGAAAGTGATTAATGAGTATTGATTTATAAATACATGTAGTAACATACAAAGCCTGTATTATACTTGTTACTCTTATCACCTGAATAAATGAGGATTTGTATAGAAAATTTTGCTTTATTGCCACACTAAAACGTGGTCGTCATTATATCGTCATGTCGTCATTTGTCGTCATTGCATTGGTCGTCATCGTCATTGTCGTTATTGGACTCCCTAATAACGCCCTTAAAAATAGTTCGTATCACGCGCAAAGAGTATTCTTAGAATAATGACAACCATAAGCTTGTTCGCGCTATAAAGGTAATCATACGCAATTAATCTTCTTAAAGAAATCATAGCTCTTAAAAAGCATGTTAATGCATGATGGGAGTCATACGCGCTTTAAATAGTATGTCAAACAATCACAATTGTTTATACTTTTCTATGCGCGCAGGAGATAGTTCTTGAGCGCCACGAACCGAGAACTATCAGCTTAGAACTATCAGAAACTATTAGTTTATTGAAACTGTTGGCGTCAATGAGGTTGCCGACGAACTGGCGGGAAAGGCATACCCCAAAAATTACCGTATTTAAGGATAAATGTCTCAATCCTTTAAATACAAATTTTAATCCTTGGTCGTTTTCAGTCGTGTGAGAAAAAGAAATATTTTATTTCACTGATTCTGCTATAGCATTTGCCCGAAGACACAGTATACCTTACACACTATTTACAATTAATACATTTTTGATTGTTATTAGGTTATGGTTATCATATATGCAGTATATAACCTTCAATCAACGCATTCCCACTAAAATACTTTTAGCAGTATGTTGTCACTCTGAAACTCGGCGTTCTACCAACACCAACTCAGGCTTATGTTCTGTCCTGTTTCTCTCGTCCACGTACTAACTCTTTTGCAGTTACTAACTATCTGTACAAGTTATACTAGTTTAATAAACTTAGTTTAAATAAAGATTTAAATTTGAGTTAAACATCTCAAGTTGACATTTCCGAACCCAGCCGTGCTGTGTTGTAGATTACATGGAAGTTTAGTTCAGTTTATAAATTCTAATTTCAATGCCCACAAACCTATCTATTTAAGACGGTTGTAGGACAAATTCCCCCTGGACATTTTCCCCCCGGACCTATTCCCCCCGGACTTTTTCCCCCCGGACCTATTCCCCCCGGACATTTTCCCCCCAAGCAGTAACCCCGGACATTTTCCCCCCAAACCCTTATTTAAGATACTGAAATGCTCATTATATAAAGTTATGAATTTTGAAATGTTGGCTAATAATGTATTATATTACAAATACAAATCGAAATTATACTTTATTTGTTTGCGTAGAAATATATAAAAAACTCAATTTTAACAGAAAATTAAGGCAATAGAGGTAACTAGTTTTAATCATAATACAATTCTTAAACATATTAGTTAGTAGTAAACTTACTCCAGAAACACATACTATGCTATTTTTCCAATATGACTGAAAACAATGTACATTAGTTAGGTATGCTGGCATTATATAAAATCCTTCCTTGCTAGATCGGTAAGAAAACGAAAGTATTAAAACAGTTTACCCCTTAAATCAGTTAAGTACATAGCACCTAAGCTTATTTTACATTACTAATTGAAAAAATAACTTGGTGTTGAAAAACTCAAATATAAAAATAATAATTAATAAATTAATTAATTAAATATAATAATTAAATAACGGTCCTATCACTATTGCACGATAAATAAAAACTTTCTCTTTAGATATTGTTAACTAATTCAAAAATATACTAATAATAAAATTAAAGAATGAACCAAAAATTAATAAATACTGCACTAATGTGCAATACAAAATTCTAAAAATTAAATCTAATGGTGTGACCCACACTACGAAGGAACGTCTCGACACAGTCGACACTCATAGAATTCTTGCTATATTTCACTCTTATTTATTTACTCCTATTATTTCAATTTTAGAACACCAGTATTATATTCTCAAAATGCCTTTGTACGACCGCGTAATATTATATATCAGTATCTTAAATAAGGGTTTGGGGGGAAAATGTCCGGGGTTGCTGCTTGGGGGGAAAATGTCCGGGGGGAAAAAGTCCGGGGGGAATAGGTCCGGGGGGAAAATGTCCAGGGGGAATTTGTCCGTATACCATTTAAGACATACCTAAATTCAAAATTCAATTTTAGAATACACAACTACAAAGTTTAAAACTTCACCTCATAAAGTGTTGTAAGGTCGTCTTCATTTATTTAACAGTAAACAAGATACAAGAGAGAAAGAAGATACCGTTTAAAATAGTAAATGTTTTTCTAGTAGGATTATGATTAAGAGAGCGTCTTCATTTACCAAGCTATACAATTGTTTACAACCTCTATATTTTGATTACTATGCGCTAAACCTGAAGTTTAAATGTTCTAAAAAAATTCTTGGAAATACTGGACGTCAGTCTTCATGGTTTAATTTCGTATGAATTGTACTCAAAACGCACTTTCCTATTCTATTAAATAATTAAATTCAAAGACAGGGATTGTGCTACTTGAGTCACAAGCTAGTGGTATGCTTTACCAATATGATTTACCAGCCTCAATTAACAACACCTAATTATTAAAGGACTATTTAACCCATGTTAGATTCTACTGAATGTTCAGTGGCGGAACCAAGGTGCAAAAAAGAGGGAGGAGAGAGGTCGAGGTTGTAAGGCTTTACTCTCAAATCCCTGGATTATTAGGTTATGCAAAATAAAGGATATTGACGGGCGAAAATATCCGTACTCTTGCGACTCAAATTGCGTGGATTCTAGTATCCACAGGTGGACTTAACTTTAAATAAACGGCAACAAACTCGCTATTACAAAATACGTTCTGTCCAGACTGCCGTGCTGGACAGTCATAAAAATTGTTTCTCTCGCCATTATTTGGTTCCTAGGCACCATAAGCCTACGGTTGGACTGTTGTTCAACCCAACTGTATAGCAGCTAGGTTCCTGGAGCCTCAGAAGCCACGGCTTGAACGAAGCCCATCTGTATAGCTGCTGGGTTGTCAATACCCGTAATAATTGACACTTTCTGTACTTGGAGGGACTGCTCTTTCAAGAATTCGGGTTGGAATTTTTTCAGAAAATTTTCGCTCTGCGAGACCATCGTCCTGGTGTGCTTGGGAGCCTTCCCGGTTTGGATTTTAAGTGCAGTTTTCAGTGCATCCTTGCTCGAATTTTACTTGTACCTAAATTTACTAAGTGTGGTTTTACTTAATTGCTAGGTATCGCTTTGTGACTCGGTTTATGGTATGTAATTGAATTAATTTACTTTAATTTATCATATATTTGATTTTATCACTTTAATATTCCTTCCTATTTTAGTACATAGATTAGTTGCAATGCATTTAAAATGTAGGGTCTGTGATCTGAAGATAGGTAAGCGTAGACTTTATTTGTCATGCAAATTATGCAAATGCATTTTCCACCGTAGTTGTTTAGGTATGCATATGGAAGTTTACAGAGAGACGAATAGCGTGGACTGGAGTTGCATTTCATGTACAGATAATGTAGAAGTAAGTAATTGTTTGTCTTGTAGTAAGGCAAAGGTCTACAGTAAGAGGGGTTGCACTGATAAATGGCATTGCATGGATTGTCTTTTTCCATCGTGTAATCTTTATGATAATAGTACTGATATTCAAATTCCAATCTCTCAGCATAGGGCTTTACCTATAGACTCGGCACTGAAGTTTTCTAAAGGAATTAAATTAGTTCATTTGAATGTCAATGGAATTAACGTTGGTAAACTAGAAAGTATCAAATCTCTCATCGAGTTTTACTGTATTGACATTCTTTGTATAACCGAGTCTAAGCTAAATGAGCACATGCAGTCAGGCTTATATTCTATAAATGGCTTTGCATTACATAGGTTTGATAGGCAGCAAGGAAATGGTGGTGGAATCTTGGTATATGTTAAGGATGGGTGTATAGCGTTTCTGTGGATGTTATATCTATATCTCTTACTAGCTTAGAAATTGCAACGCTTTTGATACGAACTCCATTTTCTAAGCCATGGAACTTGACTGTTGTATATAAGTCTCCAAAAGTTGATAAAAAGTTATTCATTCAAACCTTTGATAAGTATATATCTAAACTTAGGCAGATATCGCAAGACCATGAACTTTTTATTACAGGGGACTTCAATATTGACTTGAGTACAAAAGATAGTCTGGCAAGGGAACTCATTAGCATAGCTCATTTACATGGTACTAAACAAATTATACAGCATCAAACTCGAGTCACGCGTACAAGTAGTAGCTTATTAGACCACATTTATACATCCAATGCCAGTATAATACGCTTCAGCGGAGTGCTTTCTGTTGGTCTATCTGATCATGATGCTGTATATGCTGTTATTGAAGCAGCCAAGAAAGTATATCCAGTAAAGCATATAACACTCAGAAACTATGCTGATACTGATTGAAATTTGGTAAAAACTGAGCTGAAAACTATTCCATGGTCAACTATGGAAATTTTTAATGACGTTGATGATGCTTTCAATTACTTCGAACTTATTGTAAATGATGTTATCAATCAGTATGCACCAATTCTCAATCTAAGGGTTCAAAGTAAGCCTTCTGAATGGCTAACTGCTGACTTGAAGAGACAAATGCATCGTCGCGATCATTTGAAAACTCAAAGCATGAAATTAAAATGTCCTAAATTAGAATCTGAGTACAAAGCTTTGAGAAATAAGATTAATAATGAGGTTAAGGCAGCAAAGTATAATCAGTATCAGCGTAAATTTGCTGAGCAGCCTACTTCCACTAATGTATGGAATGTACACAATAGACTTATAGGTAAATCAAAGGCAGCTCCTACTAGCTTTAATCTAAAAGTAAATGGTAGTACTATAATCCAAAACCAAGAGGTTTCTCACTTACTTGCTAATGCCTTCGTATTGAAGGGGTCAAATGCCGATTTAAATATTTTATATGACTCTACTGATCTGAATGGGGACGTTGTAATTCCATTTACTGAAGACGAAGTGAAAAATAGCTTTAAGCTAATTAAAAGAAAGCACAGTTCAAAGCCTGATGAGCTATCTTATAGTGCCTTAAATAATTGTGTGGACGAGTAAGCATTTCCATTAGCATTATTATTCACACAGTTTCTATTATTGTGTGCGTACCCATCTAAGTTTAAGTGTGCAATAGTATCGCCACTGTATAAAGGGAAAGGCTCACGTTTTGATGCCTTGTCATATCGACCAATATCTTCTTTACCTTTGTTAGACAAATTATTCGAAAAAATGTTATACATTAGAATACTAAATAGTATTAGTCTATGTAATGAGCAGCATGGGTTCAGGAAAAAACGGTCATGCCTGACAGCTAATTTAACATTCACCCAAGACGTGTATAATTATATAGATAATAAATGCGGTCGTGTCATAGCTGTTTTTATAGACCTTCAGAAAGCGTTTGATTCAATACCGCATGATAAGCTAATTATTAAGCTTAGGGATGATTTTGGAATCCGTGGTCATTTGCTTAAACTCATTATAGACTATTTTAGAGATCGAAGTTTTAAGATTAAAATTGGCACGTTTATGTCCGACTCTTATGATTTACAACTTGGAGTTCCTCAAGGTTCTATATTGGGCCCACTTCTTTTTATTATTTACATCGATAAGGTTGGTGAAGCAGTATCTCATGGTGTACGTTTTATTTTATACGCTGACGATATGGTTCTATATTACCATGCGACTGTTTTTAACTCAGCTGTAGAATACATGCAGCAATGTTTAAATAATGTGAATAATTGGTTTTCAGTAAATGGTCTAACGGTAAATGTGGACAAAACCAAATTTATGGTTTTGCATAAATCCCATGATTATAATGTGCCTAAATTTGTTACTTTAACTTGTAATGGGAATCCAATTGAAAGAGTACAAACATTTAAATATCTAGGTATTATAATAGATTGTAACCTAACGTTTAGTCAGCATTTTAATTATGTAAAAAACCGAGTCACGTCAGCTATAGGTATGTTGTGTAATTTGAAAAGGTATCTTAATTTTAATATATTTATTATTATGCTTAATGCCTACATTTTATCCATAATTGATTATTGTCCTCATGTTTACGCTGTCCAAAGTCAAAAGGATTTACAGGGCCTTCAGAATAAAATAAACAGAATAATTTTATCTTTTCGGGGTGGCAATACTAATGTTAATGAGGACATTCTACTTGAATCAACTAATATATTGTCTGTTTATGAACGAATAAGATACTACTCTATGTTATTTGTATTTAATACTATAAAATATGGTTCTGGCATTACACATTTTAATGAATGGTTTGTAAAGAAGGAGTCGATTCGAGCCACTCGTTCTAGCAATATGTATTTGCTTGACTATCCTCTTAAATTTAAATCAAATTCGTATAAAAGCTCATTTGTTTACCGTGCTATTAATATTTGGAATGATATACCTGATGCTGTAAAAATTGTGGATGGTGAACTGTGTGATGATTTTGTAGTAAGACTAAATGAGTACTTTATAAATAGTAGACACAGGCCACCGTAATGTATGTTTGCTGCTACTTGGTTCTACTGGTTACAACGACCCGTATTAGTGGATTATTGTACTGTTTATACTAATAATAATTATATCTTCATATTTCTTTATATTTATTTTACTTATATTGTATATAGTGTCCGTCTTTTAAAATCAATACATTGTACTGAATGACTTGACACTGAAATAAAACAAACTTCAAACTTCAAACCTATTACTTTATTAATGTAAAAGACGAAGTAAGTAAAGTGTATAATTTACAGTAGTCAATGGTAAAAGATACAGAGACTGAAAAAGAACAGAGTACATAGTCAGGAGGAAGTTGAAGTAAAAGTCAGGGAGTAAATAGTTGAGGTTAAGTAATTTATAGGGATGGAATGAGATGGGCAAGGCCCACGGTACACTGTTAAATCTAACAGAAATAAAGATGTAATTCTAGTATATTAAGGCTCCGGAGTCAACGTGGACCAACTGATCACAAGTTAACAGTTAACACGACAAATCAGGAGTTTAGTTCAAGGCCGACTTCGGTCAGCCAGATAAATTCTAACGGTAAATAATTCTAGGATTTGGCTATTAACATAAGTTGAACGCTGAGCTATTGAAGGAACTCAGGAGTCAAACTGATGAATAGAATTGGAGTCGGCCGATGCGGCCGACTTTACATAGAATGTAGAGATTATGGACAAACACAAATTAATTACTTTTGTAGGTAAATTAAAGTACAGATATGGGACATCTGGTCAGTGTCAACTACGCACTAATATAAGGCAGTAATATTACACTTATTATTAATATTACAACGGTAAATTGTGGCATTTCGAACTACAAAATATTGAATATTGTAGAATCAAAATGACCTTAAATATTTCAGGAAAAACTACTACGAATATAGAATAAACTTTGGTTCAATACCGAACACTGAATAACCGTTATTTTTCGCATTATATAAATACTAAATAAATAATCTGTATTACCCCTGGTGGGGGTAAAGATCGATTAAGCATGCATCATCATAGGTAAGGTAATCATAAACGAGCATACGTTATCATGATTGTTGCAGTGCTGAGTTTTTACTATTGTGGTAATCATGCATTAGTACCGCCACGTCGAGGCATACTTCTTTGTTGCAGTCCTAGGCATTGTAAGGCACGATTTACTATACCTGTGGCGCGTATAAACATACGTTTGCCAATCATAATTATGAGCGCCTCATCTGGATATAGTGTGGGTTGGATTTTCCTAATATTCCCCTTTCTACCACGAGTAACGACCGGGACAGGCTGTTGAAACAGGAAAGCGACCGGGTCGGTCTCCGCGGTTGGTGTTCTGCCTCTGCCTCGACCGCGCACTGCTGACGTCGCGGTCCTCGGTCTTCGGGATCGTCCTCGGCCCGCTCTGATATTTACAGAGAGAGCGACCGGGGAACGCTGACCGCGCTTCAGAAGCTCCTGCTCCCGTAACCACGCTACTCCTGTCTGGCTGCGAAGAACCCGGCGATTAGGGGCTCCGTTGTGACGGATGGGATGCACGATTATAATGACCCGGTGTGCCGGTGTCGGTATGTCCCTTAACACTTACACCCGAAGTATGAATATAATGACCGTGATACTTCGGAACCCGATGAACGGTGAGTGCCACTATAATGTTATGGTGCTGGCCCTAACCGGCCAATAAATGCCAATGCTTTGATGTCTTTCAGCACAATGTTAATGTTCAAGGGAGTGTTCTTTAATTGAACTCTGTTCTCGCTCAAGTAGTTTATACACAATGTACGATAATAATCACTCCACAAATAACCAGATAATGATCTCTAACTTAATCACAATTAAACCTTTTCGTGTAATTAAACAAATACTCCAAGGAAGATAAAATAGGAAGGAGAATAAATAAATGTATATAAAATAATATAAAACACAGATGGCGGCGGGCAATCTAATTTCCCTCACTTTACTAGACGTTGACTAGCGAAACCACCTAGTTGTTACTCCTCGGAGTGTGTAAAGGGAAGTAAGTCAAAAAGTCCCTTCGCCTGCTGAGGAGGACGAGGATCGTACGATCGAGAGTGCCAACGTCATCCCGCTCCAAGTCAACCGTCTCTTCCAACTCTGCCCTACTTTACCTGCTATATCCATAGCCCCGCTCACTTCCTATACCTACACTCTTCCCGTGCTACAGACAGTGGAAATTTACTGCCTGCACCGACGACGTCGGTTGGTTCTCTGTCCTCAACCTCCTTGTCCTTTTCCCTCCGCTGCCTATTAATACTCCTGCAGTCAATTTCCCAATATACCTTCACAATAGCACAGTGGGGTCCACGTATAGGACGGAATTCTTATGGGTTTGAATGTGCCGCTGCACTTGCTTTAGAAGAGAATTTATATACATACGTAAATACCTCACCAGGAAACCGTCACATATACCAATATTGTCATGTTACCCAAAAGGCACAAAATTTAACCACTAGTACAGTTTTTGATGATGATCATTTCTTTGTATTTATAAGAGGTATGTGACCTTCACTTTAGGATTTCTTGTAGGTCAAAGGTCACGATATTTATTTTAGCACATATGTACAAAAATCAGGTACAAAATGCAGTTTTTGATGGTGATCATTTCTATGCATATATTGACTTTATGTAACCTTCGCTTCAGGATTTTTCGCAGGTCAAAGGTCAAGATATTTGTTCTAGCACACAATTACTAAAATTAGGCACAGTGTGCAGTTATGGATGCTGATTGTTTCAGTTTAAGCAATAATGTAATTTGACCTTTACTTTAGGAATTTGTAGGTCAAAGGTCAAGATATTTATTTTGGCACATATTTACAAATATAGGTGCAATATGCAGTTTTTAAGTGATCATTTCTGACTATTTAATGACGTAATGTACCCTTTGCTACATGAATTTTTGCAGGTCAAAGATCAAGATATTTATTTTAGCACACAATTGCAAAAATTAGGCACAGTGCGCAGTTTTAGATACTGATTGTTTCAGTTTATACAATAATGTGATGTGACCTTCACGTCATATTTTAAGTTTAAAGGTCACTAATATGAGTTATGCACACAATTAAAAAGTTAAAAATAAATTACTATTATAATTTACAATTTGTCCATTTATTTATTATTTTAACGTTTGGGAACTCAAATGACATGTTAAGCAGAGTCGTCGCCTTCTTCTTCATCAAGTGGTATATCATCTAGTATGATAGCCATGATATTATCATCCTCTTAAATGTTTTCTTCGTTTTTAGAAGAATGATCAGTTTCAGTGACAGTATCATTCAGCTTTAATTTCTTTGCTGCGCTAAGTACCGGCTCTTCAGGCTCCTTCAGTAAGCTCAAAACTTCAGGTGGTAACGGTAATCGCTTTTGTTTAGCTGCTCGGGATGACAAATAAAAGTCTGATAAAACAGGGTCAGAGCTATGCATTAAACGATTGAATACATCTTCTAAATTTGCCGATCGGTCTGTTTTTTGAGCATGCCTTTCTCTATTCTGCCTGTAGAGCTTATTTTGTGATTCTCATGCGTCTCTACTGATCATTATAACTGGTAAAATACTACTTTTTATTATTTCGTGACCATGTTGAAAGATTTTGTGAACAGCGACTGGCATGTAAAAACAGTTATAATTTTGTACATAGTGTTGAGCTAAATCAAAAGAAAACGCACCCAATTTTTCTGAATCTACTTATAGTTGTGAATAAAGTGTAAAGAGAATAATGTACAGGTTTTTAATAAATTTCGTATCTAATTTTAATTTTTACGCGAACTTTGTGTAGTTTTTAAAGGCTTTTTGAGCAGTGTTGCCATCGTTTGTGGTATTACTTCCCCAAGGTTTTGGAATATCTACTAACAGAGATAACCGCGCTTTCAATATGTCTTGTATTTCCTTTTTGCGTGGCAGCAAAAGCTCTTTATTTATACGCCATTTTTTAATTGGAGGACTGTAAGCTAAATAAAGACAAAACTTAAAGCATTTGATCTAAGCATGTAAAGGACTTATACCAAACTTTAGGTTTTCTGCCTTAGACGCAAAAGATTTACCAGCTAAGTTCAGCCTATTAAAATCTGTTAGGTTTGCTCCACATATTTGGCAAGTCAACGCTGATTTTGTTCCAGTAATTGCACTAAAAACTTTAATATCAATGACTGTTAGGTTCAAATCTTATTCGATTTTTAAACAATTTTTGTTGTCCATGTGAAATGTGGTGCCTATAAGCTTCTTGATTTCTTTTTGTATTGCATTCATTTCAGCAATGGACACATCAGTAGTCTCTTTATTAAACTGTAGTTGTAGTAGTCTACAAAATCTTACGGATTGAGGTACAGTATTCTGCAAATAAATGTGTCCAGTTACAGATACTAGCTGTAATCAAATGTAAGTAGCAAAGACGCGATTCATTTCCTTTAGTCGCTACGTCAGTAAAATTTTGCTGGTATTGATTACTCTCCCGTAGTTCCGTCAAATCCATACGTTAAAATGAGCTTTGCAACATTGGTTTGTTTGTTAGTTGCATTAAAAGCTGCTAGTATCGCTTCAGTTTAAACCTCAACAATTTGTTTCGCTGTATGATAACACAAAGACTGCAAGAAGATTTAGGCGCATCGTTGTGTAATATTAACTGC
Source organism: Dicyrtomina minuta (assembly GCA_949802685.1). NCBI lineage: Eukaryota > Metazoa > Arthropoda > Collembola > Symphypleona > Dicyrtomidae > Dicyrtomina > Dicyrtomina minuta. The sequence continues at coordinate 44,695,262 of OX461809.1, read as the reverse complement.
TGGTGGTGTGCTCAGAGATTTTGCCTTTCTAACTTCTTGGAACAAGGGATATATGTTTTCTCCGCGTTTAAGTGCACCTTGTTGCATGGTATTGCATCCTTCTTCAGTTAAGCCTATTTGTAACAAAAGAGCAAACGCTTCTTCTGCAGTATAAAGGGTAACAGTCATGGTTGTAGCAGTAAGTTTTTTCCTGACTGCCGGTGAGCCACCTGGATCAATTTGTTACTGTGCAATTACTGCAGTATTTTTTACTCTTAATTTTTAAAGCTCTTGATGTTGTAAGTAAAAGCAAGGGTGCTGGCACCTGTTCTAGTGTTTCCAACAGCTCAGCAGATATTTTGAACTGTCTGTTTTTTCACTATTTTTCAGTTTTAGTTTTGGTTGACCTACCAGATGCAGCTGTTGATGAACTAGATGCAGCAAGTTGTCTCTGGGAAGTTTCTTTAAAAGATTAATCAAATTTTACTACTGTCTCAAGCCAGCTCTTGTCAATGTCTTAAAAAGTGCGATTAGTTTTTTTAATTGTGCTGCATATTGTGATTTTACATTCTTGATCTTTTAATGTAGCAATAACGTCTGTTCATCGTCTAATGTAATGTGCAGTCTCTCTATAATCAGTGTAGTGCATTTCGCTAAAATCTGTGCATTATCAATGCTCTTAGTTCTGAAGATATTTATTAAATCAAGATAAGTAATGTGACTAGCAGAACCTTGAACAGGTAACGTAGCAACACTTAAAGTTGCTTTGTCCAAATTTGTGGGTAGGCTCATCGCTGTTCCGAGCGTCATCCCCTGAGCGGGAAGGGTGCCGTTTGTGACGCTGTCCACAACAATGCATGCCCTACGCCAACCAGAACAGAGGCTAGGCTCACCTCTGTTTCCCTCTAGCTGAGCCTCCGCCGCTCGAGGCACTGACAGATCGCCCTCAGAAGTGTGTCACGCTTTCCTGAGGCGACAGAAAATTGAGCCTTAAACGGATCCATCGACCCTCATTCCCGCCTTCTCATTTTCTGCTGTTTTAGCACAGGATTTTAGCCAACGCCTAACGATGGTGGTCTCCTTCCTGTGCTACAACAGAGCAATCATTGAAGGAACAGGGTATACCTTAGATTTTACTACAAAATTTAGCATCCACAATGTATAAATTACTAGGTTCCTAAAATTATTGAATAGAGCGCCAAAATCTCGCTTTCCTCCCCCTACCCCAGAAGTGGAATTTCTGCCACAATGAATTCCTAACTCGGTTATAGCGCCAAGTTTTCGCTCTACCATACCTCTTGTAATACCCACCTTACCTACGTAATTTCTAAGGGTGGCTTGAAGCAAGTGTACCTTCATTCTAGGGTCTGAGCGTTAGATGCCGGCCTCCCCGCAGTGGGGAAGTTTTGCAGGCATCTCAACCTGATTAACTCAGGGAGCCTAACAAAACCCTTCGGAGGGACACTCTCCTAGCCGGCAAATCTCTCAGACCCAGAATAGAGGCTTGCCTCAAACCACCGTGAGCCTAAAAATAGTAATAAAGTAGCATCATAGTAATGTTAGGTTTTGTAGATTGTTTATTTTGGCTGTTTGAATATTAACTTTAGTTTTATGTGTTGACATTTTCAGCACATAAACATTAATTATATGTAGGAGTACTTCGTGGTCTCGTGGTGAACGGCTCACAAGAGATACGGAAGGCAATGAGTGTAAAATAGGTTTACATATATATACCAGTCTTTCTAACACGAGTACTCACAGTGGATCATCCAGCTATGTCTTTCCCAGTGCTGGCATGGGAGTGGGGGGAGGATGGCGGTGGAGGGCTGCGTGGCTGGTGTTTGGCGTGTGGGTGAGTCGTGGTAGTACTATGTGATTCGCAAGTCATGGGTTGACGCTGCTCCATAGTACTTTCCTCTCCTCCGCTGTCTGCTGCCTGCCTTGTTTTCCGTTCACTCCCTATCCTCTTCCTATTACCATTGACCAATCACGTGACTCAAAGTATGTCTTATTGAAATTTTTTGTCTGTTGTCACAGACTGAACGCCATAAGAGTGAACATGAACTAGTCCAATTTAATCCACTGCTGCATAAGAGGTCGACAGTTATACGTCACCATCCATAGTTAAGCTTAGCAATTAAGCATAGTATAAGAAATTACTGACAACAGACTCACTGAGCACATCTAGGAAGCTAACTATCGCGAGGACTCTTCCTTCTAATGGTGTGTCTCTAAAGCTGTCTGGGCTACAATAAAATTGTGGTGTACATAGGCAGCTACCTGAGAGTGCAATTATTAAATTGTAATATGAAAATCTCTAATTATCAGCGTTGATCTCCATACTCAATTATGTAGAGGTAAATTGAAAAGAGAATTTATGAAAATATTCCAGAGGAACAGAAAATAAATAAGATGCTGCTCGCTCGGGTCTCAGTTTTCAATTTATTTATTAGTCAGTCTTTTGCGTTGAGGAAAACTCGTGTGGACGAGTATTGTTATGAATTTAGGTATACCAATGAATGTCTGTGTATTCTACTCATGATATATACTGTGCACATAGAATAGTACGGTCATGAGTCCTGCTGATGAGATGGTTGAGAGGAAATGAATATGGCTCAACCATCTTGTATTGTGAAATATACATGGCCATTTGACGACTAATAAAGTCATAAAAAGTAATGAGCTTTGACAGGGTGACGAGAGGATCGAGGATCGCTCTCGTCAGCAATAATAACATACAATGCTTTCATATGGAAAGGCTTCTCAAACTTGACAACTTAAAGTCAATAATAATTTCCAAATATTCTCTCCTATGTTAAAGGAGATATAACAATTTGACATTAACAATAAAGATGATGCGTTCTGCATCTAAACATGAATAATCCAATATTACCAATAATATGATTATTAAATATACAACGTCAAGAATTTGCAATGTGCTGAATCCCTCGTTACCGAGGAAGGGATTTACGCAATACATGTGGGATGTCCAATGATGACACCTACTAAATAATGTCAAATATATGTATGTATGTCTATATACTATATATATATCCTATCCAATTACATGTTGGATATAATGTCTATAAATTAACACTCTCCTTCGATTTAAAATTCAAAAATAAAATAACAAACGAATGATTTAAAAATCGATAAAAATTCTAATATAAAATTAATATACAAATGTAACTCTGAACAATTTAAAAAAATGATAAATAAAATCAACAATCGAATTTCAACATAAAAATTTGAATTGATAACAAGAATAATAATGATACACCCTAAATAACTCTATCTCCTGATGAGAAGGTCCGGTGTGTCCAGGTTGATTTGTCCAGTAATTTAAGCTGGGTCCACGTTAGCCACGTTCTGCATGGATGTCCATGATGGTCCGTGTAGGATCTGTAAAGTCCGATGGCGGAAGTCCAGCTAGTTTTTTGCGTCTCTGGAACTGATGTACTGGATCGTGGTCGGCAGGATTATCGCTCGACTCACCAGGTTTTTCAATGTAGGGTGGAAAAGACCAATGTGTTGGCTGCCTTGGCGGGTAATGTGGGTTCTTATACAGGTTGATATCCCAAGCCATTACTGCCACTAATTTCTCCCGTTGGATACGATGGTTTAGACAAAGGCATTTGCGTCTATACCAGTTCATGGCTGACAGTATCAGGTAAAGTGTCAGAATATTGTATCCAGTAAAATCAATTTGATTTATCTTTCCTGCGTCCAACTTCTTGACCAGAGTCAAGGTACGGCGTAGTGCCTATAGTTGAATGTGGTAGCGAATGCTCGAAAATATCTCGATCTTTAGGTAAGTCTCGTCTATACGGAGAGATGCTGGGTGAGAACTGTTTTGTAACGTGAATGTCAAGAAGCTGTTGAGCAACAATATATGATTCTCTTATCAGCTTGCCAGGGCTAAAAACTATACCTTGGTTTAGCCATACCGAATTCAGGATTGTATTCTGCTGAACTTTCTCGGAAATTCCGAGCTTCTTTACTTCAAGGATTCCAATGGAATTGTAGTTTTTGACATATGATATGTCCTCCTGCCTCACTTTTATCTTCGGTTGGCTGGCCATTGATTCAATGGGCTTCTTAATTTGTGCTGAATCTACTTGAGACTGTGATTTCCGTCTCCAAAAATCAGTTTGGCACCTATGATAGGTGACTGTCTTCTTGAGAGAGTTGAGAACCCTTAAATGTCCCGGCAAAGAGCCTTGGTAATACATCTGCTCACCGATTTGCGCGTGCGGAACAAAAACATGTACTCGATGCTTAATTGGGTGGCGAGGTTTCTTCCTGGCTTACTAATTCTCTTGTGTTTCTGGTTGACGTAATTCGAAGGTTCTCTTCTGGAATCCGATTTAATTGTAGCTTCAGACGTCCTTCTGTCCTTACTTCTCCTTCCAAGGGATGTAAACGATGAGACAGGATAAATTTTGATAACTTTAATCGAGCGGTCCGTGATGAGATAAGTTTCTGGCATGGAATGCTTTCTCCATGGCTTCGGTTGGAACCATGACATCGTCGATGCGTCAGGTATCCAAATCAATTCTTGCTTACTCCAGGTAAAACGTGTCATGGGTAAGTCATTCTCTATTTTGACGAAAAATGGGATTAAATAAAGGCGATTGTTGCGGAGGCCTACAATCTGCTTGTGCTTCAATCTTGACACTGAAGGGAAAAACATGTTGCTTTCCCTTGGTACTTCTACAGGGCACCCGTTTATAGGTTTCGACTGCTTTGAAGTCCGTCTAAGGATGATTTAGTTTCTTTCTACATTGCTTGATACTTTGCATGCTATACATAGTATAACCTTGCTTGACCAATACTTGGTCATGTTGACATTGACAGGAGGGCATTCTACTCCTGGTTTTCAGTTTCGTCGATCTCTTTCAAAACTGAGAAGAGAGAACCTTGAAAGTACATTTATTTCTTTAATTACTCGGATATGTCCGGGAACTGCCTTTGCTCGGATTCGTCTCACTCCTTTCTCCTGGAACCTTCTCTTTGACATGGAATCAGAATCAATGCGGTTCCTAAAGGCAAAAGTTTGACAGCGCACTGGAATTTGTGCCTGATGCCAAATGCGTAATGACCGTGACAAAACAATCTTGTTCGCTTCGGGTTTCTTCTGTAAATTCGGAACAAGTGCGTTCCTGATCTCGACCATTGCTTTCTTGGGAGATGTTAAAAATAAGGGGGTTTCTCTTTGTTTTATTACTTCGGTTATCGGAGGGTAGTTCAACTTCCTCGTTTTGCAGTTTAAAACGTACAAGTTTTCTTTCTCTGCTTTCTCTACACTATTTATGAGTTGCCAACTTTCTCGGATCTTCTTAGATGAATTGAAATCTGATGGATCCTTTTCAGGAAAGGACATCTGGGCAATGATGCTTGAAATGACGCTCATTGCGATGCACTTCTGGGGCATAGTCAGAGGTAAAAATCCTTGACCGTTCTTACTTTTTGCTATGTAGAATTTGAAGAATATTTCGGAACCTAAGGGCGGTACATTCTTTTTCGGCTCCTTTCCGGTGCCTGTATCTATTACTATTTCCAAAAAACTATCTGGATACGTTCTGCTGAATTGTAGCCTGCTGACTTTAGAGGCTTCAGCTTGATTTGTCATATTTGTCTGCTTTGAGACTTTCTTCGACCAATTTCGACTTGTGTCTATGGTAGGGCCTACAAATGGCGCTTGGCTCGGGTTATCCGAGACTTCTTTCTCCGTATTTTTCTGTGGCTTATGGTGACCACAGATCTTTCCCCACAGCTGAAGTATAACTATGCTGTGGAAAGCAACAGGATTTTGAATTCTATATAACTGACATCGATAATGTCTGTCTTCTCGTTTCCTTGGCTTCTGCTACGAAGGCTTATGTTGTGTTACGATGGCTGGATTACTGGCTTCATCTTCCATCTCCATTTGCTTGGATATAGAATCAGTAGAATTCTTGTGGCCAGTTGCTTCTGGGCTTTGGTGCTCGTTTGTAGAGGCTTTTGATACTGGGGTGAGGAATGTGTAGTCATTCGGAACTACTTGACGTAATTGAAAATTAGGAACGCTCCGAGAGCCTCCAGGTTGCTTTGATATGCTTAGGCTGGAGGTGGGGTCATATGTTATGTCTGTCAGTACATTTCTAAGAGTGGTCATTGTGAATGTTCCACTTGTCTCGGTGTCCTCCCGGCTGTGACTATCTTGAACAGCCTTCTTTTTTCTCTGTCGTTTCCTAGTTTTTGGACGACTTTCTTCCGCCGTGACTGGCTCTGTAATATTGCTCGGTTGCGAGGCTTCAGGCCTTGTAGATGACAAGGGCTTTGTGAATAGATCATCAGGGAGTATTGGTCGAAATGACATTACTAGATTTCCCGTATCATTATGGCTACTTTTCTGAACTGTAGTTCCCAGTATCTTGGTTAACTGTTTCCATTCTCCGTCTGAATAGGTGAATGGTTCATAAAATGACACTCCGTATTCATTTCCAATGTACAAAAAACCCATGTCCTTACATGCGTAGGTTACTGAGAATATATTCGTTGCTTGATGGAGGAACCATACGTTAGTGAGTAACTGTGGTTCCCGTGATTCTCCATTGTATGCGGAGATAATGATCGATCCGCTTCCTGGTGACGCTACTTCTTTCTCGTCAGCCAGTATGAGTGTCTGCTCTCCGTCCGAGAATTCGATGTATTCATAAAACCAATCTCGGTTCCCGCAGAGGTGCACGGAGGCTCCAGTGTCACATGTCCAGGTAGATTTAGCTGGCATTATAGTGGGTCTATCCTTTTTGACTCCTTTGATTGCAATTGTGCTCTGAGTCCAGGACTGTCGGATTTGCATATAGCATGTCAGCTATGTCTTTATTCTGTGCGAGCCTTACACATAGTGTGATGGGATTATATGTCAATCCAAGTTTCTTTTGTACTGCCTTGAATGAAGATTCAGTTGTCCGTTTTCGGATAAATTTCCTCTGATTAGTCAGGTAAGCTTTATTATGACATTTCCAGCGTCTTGGTACTGGTGTCGAACCGGAGACTGATGATGCTCCTTTCCCGTTTTGAGAGACACATGAAAAGTATGTTGGGTCCTTGTTGTCCAACATCTTACTCTTCTGATTGTACCAGGTGAGAAACTCTGGTTCCGTTTCGTGAATGAGTTCACTGTCTTTGTTCATCAGGATGTAGTTTCCTAGGATATGGCTCATGTACTGGTCTCGGTCAATAATCGGTGAAAACAAGTTTGCGGCTATTCCTTTTCGCAAATCTATATTGTTAAGCTTGTCAACGAAATATACATCGGTAGAGGACTGGGATTTTTCTGTGTAAATCTCCTTTTGTCGCTCGCGTGCTCTTCGAATCAGGCCTTGAAGTTCAACTGCTAATTATTTGAGAATTGATTCTAAGTCTTCAATTCTATCATCAATTTCTTTGAGACCGACTGTGTAGTCTGAGTCATCTTTGCTGAGCACTTCTGAATGTGACTGATGGCTACTGTCATCTTCGTCGTTCAATACTTCGATGAATTTTCTAAGTGTATTTGTGTAACATCTGAGTCAGATAGTCAGATGATGACTCACTGCATTTACGTACAATTTCTATTTTTTCTTTAATTGTTGGAGTTTCAGGAAATTTGAGATTATTTCTTCTCTCCTGTTCTTCATTTAATTCGTTTATGGCACGGTTATACATAGCGTGCGGGCGTATCGGACGTTTCGGTATGTCCTGCATATACGGCTTATTATTCGGCAAGTTTGAAATTGTCTGTTGTGCCTCTTGTGGCCTGTGTCCATTGAATGACTTCATTGTTTCAATTGACTGAACTATTATTTCCTCGTTTTCTGCCTTTTTGTCAGGCTTAATGCGGACCATAAATACTTTATGACTGGTGTCCGGTTTTGACCTTTTCTTAGGTTTTGCGTCCTCCGTCGTCAGTGACTCGACTAATTTCGTATTTTTGTCCTTCGTCGTTGCCGACTGGACTGAGTTCATTATTTCGTCCTTCGTCGTTGTTGACTGGACTATATTCGTTATTTCGTCCTCCGTCATTGTTGACTGGACTAAATTCTTTTTCCCGTCCTTCGTCGTTGGTGACTGGACTAATTTCGTTATTTCGTCCTCCGTCATTGTTGACTGGACTATACTCGTGTTGAAATCAATGCCTGCGGGTAAGGGCTTATAGTCTTAAAATTCTGGAACCGAATCTATTATTAGTAGGGATAGATCTGATTTATCTATCAGTGCGGGCTTCACGGCCGCTTCTAGGAATTGGACTGTCTTGTCTGTATCCTTTGTTGAGAAGTGCAATCACGATAATTTCGGTATTGTCTCTTCTGATACTGGATAGAGTTCGGGTTGTAAGCCAACTTCTACAGTAATGGTCGGTTCATGTGGTACTGAGATTTCAGGCTGTAGATGAGAGGAAATAGTAAATTGTCTTTGCTCGAATCCATCTTCAATTTCCATTATTCGGAAAATTGGAGATTCCAAAATGCGGTTGCTTCTAGGCATTTCTTTTCCAGTTTTGAACTTCTGTATTTTGTTCAGTATCCGTTGTAAGATTTGATTTCGAGTCGCTTGACGACTCCAGGATCTCAGATAGTCGTAGTAGACGTCTCCGTTTCTGAAAGTGGGTATCATGATTTGAATCAGAATTCGGATTGTGTCCTTATTGTACTCTCGAAGTGTGGCTTCCATATTGCCTACCGTATTCAGGTAATAATCGTCTCCCGTGTCGGGATTTGTCAGCGCTTGTAGCTGAGTAAAGTATTTGTCTTTTGACATTGCCTTGAGTACATGATACCTCGCTTTGAGGGTTTTGTGCATCTGAAGGGGAATCGTTCCGTTTAAGACTTCAGAAACCGGGAAATCGGCAGTTCCCTTCAAAGAGATTTCTCGGTAATAATGGTCGGATGCGACCCACGCATAGTACAGGGCTTTAACTATGTTGCCTGTGTATGGTATCTTCAACGGTGATGACCAATTGCCATACTTGACCTCCCAGTATTCGTTACAGTTGAGGGTTTTCATGAACTCTTCTTCGTTAGTGAGAATTCCTATGATAGGCAATTCTTGTAAATTTTCCGGGAGTTTTTCGGTTACAGATTTAGCTTAAATCCTACCTTTTTACTTTCATTTCTCCAGGATTGATCGGCTCACAGAGTCTCGTTGCTCCGAATGTGGCCTTTGCAAATTTGCAGATACTTTATTGTAATGCTGCTGTAAATTCTCCGACTGACGGGTAGCGTGTCGACTCGCCCTGGCCAGGAGTTCAGTGGGAATTGGAATTTTTCTTTCAGAATCTAACAATTTTAATTTTTTCGTCCAATTTTCGCTTTTTGTCAGCGTTTACTTCGTATGGCTTCGAGTTAAACGCTTTTTCGTTTTCCCAAGTTTGCCGTCTTCTGGATAAAAATCCTAGACTAAACTGGTACATTATCAAAATTTGAAGGAGGTAACACTACCTCCTTATTGGAAATGAGCTTCGATTTTCTTGGTTTCAGATTCCCCCAGGTAACTTGTTTTAGCCTGGCGAGATGTGTGTATGACCTGGATTATTAAATCTCAGGTCGAGGGGCCTTGAAATTTAATAATGCACTCTGAAATGACGAGTGGCTTGTAGTGCGCTCTCACGGAGGTACGTAGCGTTCAGAAGGTAAATTCTATTCTTTTCTTAAATTCCGAATTTTCAATGATGATCCTCTTGATCCTCTTTCGAGCCACTCTTCGCCTCAATCATTTCCACTATCAGTAAATCCTTTTTAGGGGATAAATGAAAGCCTATTTCCTCGAGTTTACTTACTTAACCTCCTCCAGATCCGTTTTTAGGCGGTTCTATTGGTTTAAATAAGTATAGTAGTGTCGTTGGCTCGCTGCAACTTTGATGAGATATTTTCCAAACGGATTTGACAGATCGTTCTTTTTATCCTTTTCCAACCGGATTAAATAGGATATATTAAAGTCTTTTTCCAACGGATTAAACACTCTTCACAATATTCTTTTCCAAGAAATAAACATAATTATTGTGGCTGTGCTCAGTTTTTCCAAAGGGATTTAACAGTTAGCACGACTTTAAGTAGGAAGCTCTGGGATTTTTGACTACTTCTGAAATTACGAAGAATCCTCGGGTGCACTGTCTAGTGTCTTAGCGGAGGACTTCTTCGGTTTTAGTTACTCGAAATCACGGTAATAGCAATACCCGTGCTGATAACGTATTATAATGTAATATGAAAATCTCTAATTATCAGCGTTGATCTCCATACTTAATTATGTGGAGGTGAATTAAAAAGAGAATTTATGAAAATATTCCAGAGAAACATAAAATAAATAAGATGCTGCTCGCTCGGGTCTCAGTTTCTAATTAATTTATCAGTCTGTCTTTTGCGTTAAGAAAAACTCGTGTGGACGAGTATTGTTATGAATTTAGGTATACTAATAAATTTGTATGTATTTTACCAATGATACATACTGTGCACATAGAATAGTACGGACATGAGTCCTGCTGATGAGATGGTTGAGAGAAAATGAATATGGCTCAACCATCCTGTATTGTGAAATATACATGGCCATTTGACGACTAATAAAGTCATAAAAAGTAATGAGCTTTGACAGGGTGACGAGAGGATCGAGGATCGCTCTCGTCAGCAATAATAACATACAATGCTTTCATATGGAAAGGCTTCTCAAACTTGACAACTTAAAGTCAATAATAATTTCCAAATATTCTCTCCTATGTTAAAGGAGATATAACAATTTGACATTAACAATAAAGATGATGCGTTCTGCATCTAAACATGAATAATCCAATATTACCAATAATATGATTATTAAATATACAACGTCAAGAATTTGCAATGTGCTGAATCCCTCGTTACCGAGGAAGGGATTTACGCAATACATGTGGGATGTCCAATGATGACACCTACTAAATAATGTCAAATATATGTATGTATGTCTATATACTATATATATATCCTATCCAATTACATGTTGGATATAATGTCTATATTTTAACAACAATACTACAACATACATACATACATTAATTATATGTAAAAATAAAATCTTTTCTACTAATAGCTAATCTCTAAAGCTTAAAAACAAATTAAGATGCTTTTAAAAGTGTGGCAACATTTAATTCGAAAAAATAGTATGTGTTAAACATTAAACAATAATTGCAAGTAAAATTGTTTGACTACATGCAGTGTGTTACAATAAAATCTATATACACAACAAACAGAACCAAGCATTTTTTTGTATGCGGTCGCATTAACTTACAATGCTTCACTAATACTTGTGACCTTTAGGTTCGTTTTTGTAATGCTTGCAGTACAAATGTAGGTATGCCATTGACACAAATAATTAGCACATTAAATGGTACATTTGTGAACAATATAGGGGTAGAACTAAATTTTAAATTCTTCCAGGGCGGGTTAGGGGCTTTAATGGGGGGTGCCGGAATAATTGTGGTAATAAAATATAATTAAACTATAGCAGATTGACTTCCTTAAGCAAACTGCTGCGTTACGCCGCAAAATTAATGTTGGTCGTGGCAAAGACACCTTGTTTCCCTTGTAAGTTATAACATTGAAGTTTTAAAATTAATTTTAACATGTTTCCGGCACCCCTCGGCACGTAATTTTTTTGTGAACCGTAGCTAAGAATCAGAGCTATTTTTAGCGCAAACCGCTAATGCAATCCTCAGAAATTTAAAATAGGCCATTTGCTTACATTGCGCTTTAAACTGACATGCCAGCTTTTACATTTTGTTTGACACGGTTACAGTTCAATTAGATTTCGGAAAAACGGCTACAAGCTACCTAAAAAAACATAGTACATTTTACAAAATTGAAAAGTAAGATTTTTGAAAGTCAGGTTTTGTCGCTCATGAGAAAAACTCACTATTAGCTGGTCCCAATGTGTATGGGTGTCAATAATTTCAGTCGTCATAACACTTCGTGCTTAAAAGTGATAATAGAGAATGATTATGACGACATCCAGAATCATAACTCTTCGATATTATTCTATATGATTCTAAAAGCGTGTGACCCCACGTAAGTACACTTTGTTTAGAGAGTTGGGCGTATGTATTTACATTCGTTTTTTAGATGCTGAGCTTAAGCTGCATCTTATAATATGGTTTTGGTGTCCGTCTGTGTGTCTTTCCGTCTGTAGCAACGTCGCTACAGCTCTCAATTTTAAATAAATTTTACTGGAACAACTTTCAAACGCTTGTAAATGCGAGGCAAAATTGCTGTATGGGTTTTAAATGGGAAATAAGGAACAGTTTTGACGCTGTATTATACAAAATGCAAAGAAGTTTACGAAAAGTAAGGCAACCAGCACCAACACAACAACCTGCATCAACACAACAGACTTCCACAGATATACTTACTACTAATGCATCACAAGCAGACTCAAGCCAAAATGCACTTGTAGCTTCCAATGGACCTGAAACAGTCTCACCAGTCCTTAATAATAGTAAGGACGTCAGCCAGCTAAATATTTGGCATGAGTTCAATCAACGTCAGGACCGATGCAAAAATTTAATTTAATTCCATTTCAAAGAATCAGTAATGCCAACCATCAATTTACAGAAAATATCGGATGATAAAGAGGCTCGCATATTGTGTACTTCAGTTTCTCCTGCTTATGCAAAGGATATTGTAAGCGTAAGTAATTGGTAAACCATCTCAAGATAAACTTAGGCCAACAAGAATCCAGTTTAAGAATAAAGAGAGTGCTGTAAACTTCCTTTCTCGGTACAGAGCAAAATTGACGGACGAAAAACTCAATATTAATAATGTTTACATTGTAAAGGATCTGACTGTACTTTAAAGAGTGCAGCTGAAAGAAAGGCGTCTGAAAGCTGAAAGCAAAAAAAGATCAAGTATCCCAATTGCCTTAGTGACAGCTACCTGCTACGCCCGCCCCGATCAGTTTTTTATATACTAATGTGTGTTCCCTTCCTAAAAAACTTAAAGAATTGTGTCAATTAGCAAATTCTGTAAAACCCTTTCTAATTTGTAATAATGAAACGCACCTTAATCATACGTATGCAGAAAAACAAATCCTAATCCCAAATTACATACTTTTTAAAAAGGATAGATTAACTGGAAAGGGTGGTGGCGTGACAATTTACTGTAGATCAAATCTGTGTGCTGTTGAAGAAATTATAACATCCGAAGGTAAACATGCTGCAATTATTTGTGTTATTGACAACAAGAAGCTTTCTGTCCTTTGTGCAAACAAACCGCTGCAAATAAATAAAAGTGAAACCAATCCAATAGAAGTTAGTGTTAGAAAACTTATTACGGACATCGTTTTAAAAAAATGTGCCCTATTTGTGGTGATTTCAACTATCCAGACTTGTTATGGAATACGAATATCATAACTGCAACCGACAGAAGCGCCGCAAAATCATTTATTTATAATCTGGACGACCACTTTCTGGAGCAACACATTGACTTCATTACCCGAGTTCGAGGTACTTAATGTAGCGTACTTTATTTATCAATTTCAAGAGGTCAATTCGTTAGCAACATTGAGAGTCTTCCACGACTAGGAAGGAGCGACCATATAGTCATCTAATGCAACGTTCAAGTCGCAGCAACATTAACTTTGGAACCACCACGCCCTAATTATAGTAAGGGCAACTATGACCAAATGAGGAGCCAATTAAGTATAGATTTGGAAAGCGAACTTAATAGCAGAGACACGTTGGACAATAAATGGGAATTATTCAAACTGCAAGTGTTGAATAGTGTATGACAAAATATTCCCTTGGCAGATGTTTAACAATCAAGCCGGTGCTCCCAAAAACTTCTCAAAGTTATACGTAAGAAAAAGAAAGCATTCCAACGCTACATTTTGCCATCCCAACATTATAAACATAAACCATCGATAACGTACAAGAAATTTTGAAACAGTGAGAGCAACATACGGAAAAAAGAAAGAAGAATGTTTTAAAAGAAGCTGCGTGAAAACGCGAAAGTGAATCCAAAAAGGTTTTAGCGCTAATGCAGCACTAACAAAAACAAGATTTCAATCCCAATGCTGGTAACAGATGTAGAATGGGCAGCCACTTCGTTTAAGGAGGTGGCAGATGTGCTGGCAGATTAATTTGGGGTGTTTGTAAGTGAAGATAATTCCTTAAGTGAAACCAAAGTAGATCAAGGCAACACCTTTCCAAGCTCATCACAAGAATGTCAAATAGTCATCACTGCATTGGATGTAATGAAAAGACTCCAAAAATTTAATCCCTACAAAGCCCCTGGTCTTGACAAAGTTCATTCACGAATTTTAAAGGAATGTGCAGCTGTTATATGTGTGCCTCTTGCAATTATTTTTGAAGCTTCTCTTAATACTTCTACTCTTCCGGACGAATGGAAAAAAGCTACCGTTTCCTGCATCCATAAAGGGGGATCAAAATGTGACCCTAAGAACTACAGGCCCATAACCATAGTTGACTGTGTCAATGTGGATTTTTCAAAAGCATTTTACAAATTACCACATAAGAGATTGCTGCATAAACTTCAAGAAAGGTAGCAGTTGCCTTCCTTTATAATCCTTTGGATCGAGAATTTTCTGACTGGTCGCACCTACCGTGTCTGTGTTATTGGTGAGCTGTCTTGCTAAAGAAGAGTTCTTAGTGGCTGCCCACAAGAATCAGTGTTGGAGCCCATCCTATTTTTACTTTGCGTGAATGAAATGAGTGAAGTAATCCAGAGCCCTTTAAAACAGTACGCAGATGACCCTAAAATATACCGAGCATGAACCCACGACAGTGACTACGTTCCCCTCAACATGATGTAGATAATCTTGTCACGTGGTGCAAGGCAAACTATATGGAGATGAACACAAGTAAAACACATGTAGTACATTTTGGTGGAAAGAATCGTGAGAACCCAATATATACTTGCAACAATCTGCCACTTCAATGTTCATTGTGCGAAAGGGATCTTAGAGTCTACATCGACAATGAATTTAGATCCACTTAACATTGCAATGAGGCTGTCAGAAAAGCCAAACTTATGTGTCTACAAATAAAAAGAACATTTAAATACCTAGACACTCACAGCCTTCGTAAGTTAATTGTGACATTTATACGCCCATTACTAGAATCCAGCAATAGCATCTGGAGCCCAGCGTTAAAACGTGATATTAACGAAATAGAAAAAGTACATTAGCTGGCTACTAGAATACTCCCGTCCCTTCGGGATCTACCGTACGAGAAGCGACTCAAAAAGTTGAGGATCTTGTCTATGAGTGACAGAAGGAGCCGCAGTGACCTTATCGAAACCTTTAAAATTATTAAAGGAAAACATAATATTAACCCTGATGAGTTCTTCGACATTGATTGCGAAAGCCGACATTCACCGTTATTAAAAACGTAGAAAATACCTAAGACCAATTTTCGGAGACATTTCTTTATTCATAGAGCTGTCCCAAAATGAAACAAATTACCTAGTGATGTAAAATGCGAAGTAAATGAAGTAAACGCTTTTAAGAATAAACTTGACAAGTTTAAGGGATGGAATTTTAGCAAAGTCTGGTCTTCCTTAGTTTCTCAGTGAATAAGTTCTTCGAACTAAAGTGACAACCGGGCCTACACGAGACAAAGTCTCAAATCTGTAAAAGGATTCTTCCCGGGAAACATTTATTATTATTATTATTATTATCTCCATGCTCAGGTCTGGGTTCCAGGCTTCCATAACCACCTCACCTTTTCGGCACCCATCTTCCTCACTACGTGCCACGTACATACGTATATGGCATATATATGGTATAATAAGGCGGATGTGCGAACCACTCACAATAAGCGACACGTCTAAGTTAGTGCAAACTATAGCGTTGCACTAATTACGTAGGTACAGCAACAATTTAGATGCACTAGCTACTGGGTGCTGCAACTGATTCTGAGCACTAAATACGTTAGTTTAAAAACTACTTAAAGGCTGTAGGTTAGTGCCCCACTTTATTTGTGCACTAAGTACTTAGTGCTTAACATAATTGGGTGCACTAACTACATTATTACTAACTACAAAATAATTCCATTGCGGTGTTTTAAAAACCGCCTAATTATAGTTATAGCGTCTTCTAACAATTATAATTTTAATGTGGTTAGTATACCAACCAACAGTCGTTTTTTACATAAAAGAAAACTATTCTAACTTGAGTGTTTGCATGCAAGTTTGCGCTCGTACACTTTAAGGGCGCGTATGCTGTTTTTTGCGACAATAGAACGGGCATTCAAAAAATAGATACGACTATGTAACATTTTTTCCATATTGCTTGATGTCGTATCTAAGGACTTGGGAAGCAAAATTCCAAAAATTATTTTTAGTTTGATCACTAACCGAAATTTAAAATCGTCAAAATTAACAAGCGATTATATGGGGAACGTAAATCCTCCCGTGTTTGGTGGTTAATTGCATCTAAATGAAAACGAAAATACCAAATATCTCTTCTGGAGTGCCTAGGCAAATGTATGACCTACTCAAAAATGTAAAAATAATTTATGCAGGGGTCACCAAAATTTCGATCTATTGTCTCGAAATTTTGTCCCTATGTTGGTAATGAGGCACTTGCAAAACCCTATTCTCAAGGGCACCTGAGGAAAAACTCGGAGTAGCAGTAATTCATGAAACGGCGTTGAACTACGTCATTTAAATTTGCTGTCTTTGTATTGCCCCTTTCAAGGCTGGCAGTCATTGAGTCAGTGCGAGTAAAATCCCTTCAACCAACAATCGGGATTTTTAAAATTAGACGTGATTACATATTCGGAAATTCGAAGATTGAATAATTATGAATTTTATAATGAAAAATTTGCACTAAATACTTTATTCCTTATTATTAAGAATTACTAAACCTTGACGCCGCTAAGAATTTATACCTCGTCTGGTAAAAAAAAATTCCACCCAACGATGGACTATTTTTTGCAGGTTGCATATTTTATTATTTTTTGCGCGGGGTTGCTTAAGCACAGCATACGTCCCCTTAATCATTAGTATTTTAGGTTTTAAGTTTATTATTTATTACAGCGTGCTCATGCGCACATGTGAGTATGTGTATAACTGGTATCGTAAATCGTGCATTTCACGTACACTGACAACTAAGTGGCCTAATACTGCGTACTCTAACCATTAGCATGATTTCTAACTCAGAATATAATTTTGGATCTATTCAAATTCAAACCCATACTTTTTAGACAGTGGTTGGTGCGGCAAAGATAAAAATATGTTTTAAATTCTGTTGCAGCACTATTAGTTGATGCCTGGGGGTGCTGCAAATATGAATGTATGTAAATAATTGTATTCATATTGTTGCCTACATAAAAATAAGTGACTGATTGTGTTGCGATGATAAAAGTGGGCGACTGATTGTATATTTTTGGTGAAAAGTGAGCCAATGTTACTGTCCTAGAAGCACCAGCTTCTTGTGACTGGAACTGATTTTGTGAAAAACGTTTAAGAGTGCACAAATTAATATTTGGAATTATTTATTAGCCGTTCCAGCTACTTAGTGGTGCTATTGATTAGGTCACCTAACTATTTAGTGCGCACATATGTTAGCTGTATTATTTAATAATGTGTACCAGCTTGTTTGTGCCGCATGCCGCATCAAGACCGCACCTAGTGCCCAGCTTATACAACTTTTTACTGTTTGTGCCTAAAATGATAAAACACATTTGGCTAATTAACTTCTGAGTGGTCTACTATAGCCTACTAAAAGTGACTTTTAGGCATGATATCCAGCTCAAAAATTTTGTTTCAAAGCTGTACAAAAGTTTAATTCCAGATTAGTTTAGGTGGTGGTCCTGGAATGGCAAAAACTATTGATTGGCGGTGTTGCAACGTCAAACGTGAGTCACGGTTGCTGGTTAAAGTAATTAAAGCAGGTGAATGTTGGTGAATAAATATTTAAAGTGCGGGAATGTTGGTGCTAAGATATTTTAAGTGGGTTAATGTTGGTGCTAAAAAATTTAAAGTAGGTTAATGTTGGTGCTAAATTATTTAAATTGGGTGATATTTAATTCCACATTTATAAAAGTGTGTGATTGATCGTGTTTAAATGACAAAACTTGGTGACTAAGACCTTGATTTCACTAGAAAAGTTAACAATTGTTAGCCTTACGAAACACGCTTTCAGAGTTAACCATTGTTAAATCTGAAAGCGAGTTTCTTAGGGCTAACAATTGTTAACTTTTCTAGTGAAATCAAGGTCTAATGGTGTTTTAATGACTCAAGCAGGTGTCTAATGTTAGAATAATAAATATCGTTGACTGCTTCAAGTGACAATTCTGACGTGGCTGACACTACCTGGCGATCGTCGGCGGCTAAAATTGTTGGCCGAACAGTAATAGTTCCACCACAAATATCTAAAATGTTTCTAAATGCAATATGTACCTAAACACCGTGTTGTGTATTACTGGTTTCAATATAATTTTAATAGTTCCTGCATTTCAATATGGATGTAAATACTGCTTAACCTATAATCTTTTCTAGTTCGTATCAGGTACCTGATACCAATCCAGGTATCAGTAAACGTTGTCATGTCATGTCTTTATTGTCAATGTTAGTGCATTATCTCCTATATAATACAGTAAAGAGAAAATTTAGTTGTAGTGGTCGTGGTCGTGTCCCGTCAAGTCAGCGTTGATTGGCTAGGGCCGACTCTGCGATGATTTTGATTGGCTAGGATAAGGTAAAGGAATCGCCAATGGCGATTTGCTACATTCTATAGTTGACTATAGTAAAGCACTGCACTACTCAAACTAGTAAGTGCAAAAATATTCAAAAGTAATTTGAAATAAAAATAAAATTATTACGTTATACAAATTCAAAAAATGACAAAGGATTTTTAAATTAATTAAATAATCTACAAGTTTAATCTTTTTTATCTGCAAACTTTAGGTTTTAAAAATCAACAACTCATTTTAGTAATGAATAATACTTTGGAACTCCTGTCAAATTGTATGTGAAGAGTTGTCACTATTGCCAGGCAATGATCGCCGCCTTGCCTTTAAAAAGGCCCTTAAAAAGGCATAAGGCTAGGCAGGCTCGACTATTTTAGCAAAAATAAGGCTAGGCTAGGCAGGGTTGATATTTTTAACAACAAAAAAGGCTAGGCTAGGTAGGGTTGATATTTTTAACAACAAAAAAGGCTAGGCTAGGCAGGATTGACATTTTTAACAAAAAAAGAGGCTAGGCTAGGCAAGGCGTCTGCTCCAAGGCAGCCTTTAAGGAAGGCTGATTCTGAGCCTTTTTTTTAATTTTTAGGGACATGAATATGAAACATCAGGCACCATAGAGCCAAATGAAAGTATTAAAGTCGTCTAAAGTGCTGCATATCTACACATATTATATATTTATATACATATAATCCATACTATCACTAGTAAATAGTAGTAAAGCTGATAGTGGTTAAAACTTCATGCTGGTTGGTTGAAGCATTGTGAGGTTTTGATAACGCGCAAAGTTTAATTCTCATTAACTTAAACGACAAATTTACAATGTGAACGTATATGCTTGTTGAATTAGTGTGTGTTCATTCTTTGCTGTATTTATTAGTCTGCAAGTAACGTATGACTACAGACTACGGAGAGCACATTACACGATTAGTTAAGTACGATGTGACGATTTTTAGTTTCAGTTGCTTCAGTGCTTTGCTACACAAACTGATTACAATACTAGTTAAGTGTTTTAGCTAAGTAAGTTAAAGTAAAACAAAGTTGAGCACTACCTGCTCCAATGGCACTCAAAAAAATAATTATACCTCAAGAATTGACTACTCACTTTAAAATTTTTGAAGACGATGGAAAAGGAAGTGGCAAAGTGCAATGCCTCAATGGAGAGTGTCTAATAAAAATGGCTTTTACAGGCTCAGGCAAAATGTGAAAAAAAATGTAGGCTAAGGCAGGGCTGGTAATAAAATAGGTAGACTAAGGTAGGCTCCAAATAATTTGCTTAAAAAGGCCAGGCTAAGGTAGGCTCAAAAAGTTTGCTAAAAAAAGGCTAGGCT
Source organism: Dicyrtomina minuta (assembly GCA_949802685.1). Classification (NCBI taxonomy): domain Eukaryota; kingdom Metazoa; phylum Arthropoda; class Collembola; order Symphypleona; family Dicyrtomidae; genus Dicyrtomina; species Dicyrtomina minuta. The sequence goes on along the minus strand of OX461809.1, from coordinate 44,675,261 downwards.
AAGGTAGGCTCCAAAAAGTTTGCTATAAAAAAAGGCTAGGCTAAGGTAGGCTCCAAAAATTTTGCTAAAAAAAGGCTATTCTAAGGTAGGCTCCAAAAAGTTTGCTAAAAAAAGGCTAGGCTAAGGTGGGCTCCAAAAAGTTTGCTAAAAAAAGGCTAGGCTAAGGTAGGCATCAAGTACTTTGTTAAAAAAAGGTTAGGCTAAGGTAGGCTCCAAGTATTTTGGGGAAAAAAAGGCTAGGCAAGGCTAGGCGACTTGTTTGGATATCTTTGTTGCCAGGCGTAGATATTGTGGTTCACTTTATTCAGTTGTTAATTAATTATTTAAAAAAATAATTATTAGAATATCAAAAATCTAAAACTATTATTTTTTGTGAACATTAATAAATTTATATTGTTTTTCCAACTTCGGACTGTTACTTCAATATTATTGCTTAAACTACTATTTGCAATATTATTACAGTCAACAACACTGATTTTGAAGTAAAGTATATTTTATTACCACTACTTCCACCCACTTAACAGTTTTACTGAAACAGAGTCTCACCTCCGCCACCATAGAACAATAGTGATTAAAATGTTAATCAGGTCGCTGGCGACCTGGCCGTACTGCTAGTTATTTATGTTATGAATATTATTTTGATTATTTATATTATTATGTGAGTTGATGCATGATCTTGTCTTGTGTGGTCATTGTAATTCCTACCTATCTACATAATTTAGTTGACTTTTGCAATTCTCAACCGAATTCGACATGCGATATGTCATTTTTAAGCTTGATTTAAATTAAAAATACCAGATTCAACAAAAGTTAAAAATTATTTAATTTACTAATTTTTTTAACTACAATTAACTTTAAATTTGGAATTTGAAATTGAAATTTAGGCGTTTGCGCGCACATTTGACATATATGATTCTACTCAATTTTTTCGTCATTTTGATGTATAACTTGTCTATAATAGCATTAAGTGACCGGTTGAATTTGTGGGTTGGATTTTCCCAATATTCCCCTTTCTACCACGAGTAACGACCGGGACAGGCTGTTGAAACAGGAATGCGACCGGGTCGGTGTCCGCGGTTAGTGTTCTGCCTCTGCCTCGACCGCGCACTGCAGACGACGCGGTCCTCGGTCTTCGGGATCGTCCTCGGCCCGCTCTAATATTTACAGAGAGAGCGACCGGGGAACGCTGACCGCGCTTCAGAAGCTCCTGCTCCCGTAACCACGCTACTCCTGTCTGGCTGCGAAGAACCCGGCGATTCGGTAGGGGCTCCGTTGTGACGGATGGGATGCACGATTATAATGACCCGGTGTGCCGGTGTCGGTATGTCCCTCAACACTTACACCCGAAGTGTTAGCGACCATAAATTATCGTTGTCGCCACTGAAGTAATTTTCTGTTCAATCAATATTACACGTCGTTGTAATATTTAAATAAAAATATAAACTATTCGTTTATTCAATAATTTTCACTTTTCACCGTATTTTCACAATATCATGAGAATCTTAGGTCGGAGGAAAATCAATGACGTCTGCCACTTTCCAAGTATCAATGAGATCTGTCGTTCAATCGGTCATTCAGTCTATCATTCACTGATATTTTCTCCTTCCCTATGCTTCATCATCACAGTTCATCAGATTTACATTAAATTTCACCATTTATCATAAATTTAATCAATAAATTGTTGATTTTAAATTATTCAAATTAATCAATAAATATTGAATAATTCTTGACTTGTTTCTCTTCGTAACAACTGATTCAATTCGTAACATTCTACCCCGGATAAGAGGAGCTTGTCTTCTTCTTATTAAACATGGTTACGATACTAAAGTAAATTCCTCATAGTTGGACTCCTTGCACAAACAGGATCAGCAGGTTGATAAGGCCAGGGTCATTTCTTCCAGGGTCGTGTACGCCTCGGTAGGACCAGAAAGTAAATTTGCTTTTGCATTGTTGTTCATTAACCGCATTGAACAAACTCCCTAATTCATTTCTAGAGTCTAAATTACCACTGCCACTCCAGTGCCGAGAAATCTTGTAGTGAGTAGAATATTTTGTCACTTTTAATGAATTGAGTTTTGCATGTCTTTGCAGCATCATCTCGTAATCATCAGTGCTTGTGTTTTTATTCTTTTTCGCTTCTTCTATCAATTCAACTGGTTCAGAAATTTTGTCTGTCAACTTGTGGAATTCTACAGTTGATGGGTCGTGCGCAGTAGAGTTTGACGTTTGGTGCTCTGCTTCTGATAATAGCATATTATTTTCATCTTTTTCCTTATTGTAAATTTCAACAATGTCTTCAAAATTCGTACTACTATTTTTGCCTGACTCAGTATGTGCTTCAAATTTGAATTTCAATAATTCAGGTGACACCATTTTCTCCCCACCGTCAGGAAAAATAACTAAAATATTCGGTTCCGGGAACACAGTACAATATGTTGTAGTTTCCAATTCTTGAAAAAATACTTCATTGCTTACATTACTCTCTGACAGTAGGGTCTCGTTGACATCGTCACATGGCGACATCTCATAAAAGCCAGTGTCAAAAATCGAAGTTTCATCAGAATTTTCATCAGATGAGTAACTATCACCATTACCATTATCTTTGCATCTTGCATACACTTGTACAGCCTCCGGTACTAGTGCCGCTAGCGGCATTAATGCAGGATGTGAATCAGTGCTGACATCTACACAATGCCCAGCTGCCTCTGTTGGTGGATTTGAATAACTGGTGCTTTCAAAATAATATTGTGAAACCATTGAAAATACTTGGTTTATAATTTTCATTGCCTCACAAGGATCAAAACCATCGAAAATTTTCGTTAAGTCTGGCACGAAATGGTATAACTTGGAAGGATCGAGCTTAATAATTGGTATCACACGGCATACATTTGCAAAGAAATCTTCAATCAAATCTTGACGGCACCGCTGGGCCATAAAATAATCCTCTTCAATGCTCGACACCTCAGCATTGTATTTGTGTTCGGCGTCCATAGTGCGACAGCTAATGGACTCATTTCTCCCCGAAAGAGCTTTTTTTCCATTTTTATCGCGGGTCACTGCAGACCCAGTAGAAGGCAACGTAGTTTGCCAACCCAACGTAGACGAATGAGCAACTGTGGACCCATCCCCCAAACCCTCGCCCGCTTCCATACCCAAATCACGGGACTCTGGACAACCGTAACGACTAGAAGGACGTCCAGCGTTGACACTCAAACTCCGGCGTTGATCGGAAAAACCAAAGTTAAACTCCATTGTCAGTTAAACTTCAAAATTATGAGATTTCAGTTTTCAGTAACTAGGCCGAGCTCCAAATAAGCAGTATAATTATTTATACAAATCAGACTCCGTTTTTAGTTACAGGAAAGTCTCGGGATTAGATCCCGGTTGAGCCCCCAATGTTAGCGACCATAAATTATCGTTGTCGCCACTGAAGTAATTTTCTGTTCAATCAATATTACACGTCGTTGTAATATTTAAATAAAAATATAAACTATTCGTTTATTCAATAATTTTCACTTTTCACCGTATTTTCACAATATCATGAGAATCTTAGGTCGGAGGAAAATCAATGACGTCTGCCACTTTCCAAGTATCAATGAGATCTGTCGTTCAATCGGTCATTCAGTCTATCATTCACTGATATTTTCTCCTTCCCTATGCTTCATCATCACAGTTCATCAGATTTACATTAAATTTCACTATTTATCATAAATTTAATCAATAAATTGTTGATTTTAAATTATTCAAATTAATCAATAAATATTGAATAATTCTTGACTTGTTTCTCTTCGTAACAACTGATTCAATTTGTAACACGAAGTATGAATATGATGACCGTGATACTTCGGAACCCGGTGAACGATGAGTGCCACTATAATGTCTATGTGCTGGCTCCAACTGGCCAATAAATGCCAATGCTTTTAATGTCTTTCAGCAGAATGTTAATGTTCCAGGGAGTGTTCTTTTTATTGAACTCTGTTCTCGCTCAAGTAGTTTATACACAATGTGCAATAATAATCACTCCACAAAATAACCAGATATTGATCTCTTACTTAATCACAATTAATCCCTTTCGGGTAGTTAAACAAATACTCCAAGGGAGATAAAATAGAAAGGAGAATAAATAAATGTATATAAAATAATATAAAACAAAGATGGCGGCGGGCAATCCACTTTTCCTCACTTTACTAGACGTTGACTAGCGAACCTACCTAGATGTTACTCCTTGGAGTGTGTAAAGGGAAGTAAGTCAAAAACTCCCTTCGCCTGCTGAGGAGGACGAGGATCGTACGATCGAGAGTGCCTACGTCATCCCGCTCCACGTCAACCGTCTCTTCCAACTCTGCCCTACTTTACCTGCTATATCCATAGCCCCGCTCCCTTCCTATACCTACACTCCTCTCGTGCTATAGACAGTAGAAATTTACTGCCTGCACCGACGACGTCGGTTGGTTCCCTGTCCTCAACCTCCTTTGTCCTATTCCCGCTGCTGCTAATAATACCCCCGCAGTACAATTTAAATATTTACCTTCACAAATTTTGAAGGTTAAGGTTTAAAATTTTCAAAAACTAAAAATCGCCTAAAGGCATTTTTGGCTGACCCATTTTTTATTGCGATTTTAAAAACGCGTGCATGAAAATCTAATTAATCTAAATTAATTGACAATTAACATTTGGCGCCAAATTCAAACTGCGTAAGTTTTCTGTTACGGCTTAATTTTATAACGAATATTATCCAACAAAAAGTTGTAATATTAATACCTGTTAAAATATATTGCTTGCGTGATCCTCGCTTCCTGGTTGAATAATTAAAATAACCTGGTGATCCATGTGGGGCTACACAATTATTTCTAATTGTTGTGACTGCTACCCTGCGAAGCAAAAAACAAGGGCTTTAGCCCTTGTTTTTTAGTTAAATAGTAATATTACAATTTGAATATACATATAATATATGGGGAAAATGTTGTGTGCTTATGTCTGCAAAAGTTTTCGTTGGTAGGTAGCAATAACTGTAGTACCTTGGAGGTCAGCTCAGTTAGCATACTTGTTATAATAAAAATAATGATAAAACCGGTATCCTTGCCAGTCGTACCCAGTTAACTCGTATCCTTCCCAGTCGTACCCTGACCACTCTTACCCTGGTCTCAGTCGTACTCTGACCACTCGTACCCTAATCCCAGTCGTACACTAACCATTCGTACCCCGGAAACAAACCAAGAAACAAAATAATGTTTTTTTAAATTTTTTTATGCATCATTATTGTGAATAAATATAGATAAATAAATCATTTAGCATTGTTGACTGAGAATGTTGTGGACCTCGTCTGCCGATGCTGGTTTTTGCCGCTTGTTGCAAAGCCTCGCTTATTTTCGCACAATTGTTTCAGCTGTAGCAGCTGGTTTAGGTAGTGATATCATGAGGGATACATATTGATAGTGATTACATCACTAGTGTACATGCCTACAATTTACTTGCACTGCTAACAACCGGCACCAACATTTTTCCTGCACTGACAATAACCGGCTCATTTTTGTTGCACAATATTTTGTATATTTTGTTCCGAGTTACTCTATTATATTACTATATATTCTATACATGTGTTTTCTTTCCAGGGTACCAATGGTTAGGGTACGACTGGTATTAGGGTACGAGTGGTCAGGGTACGACTGGGTCGGGTACGACTGGGAAGGATACGAGTTATCGGGGTACGACTGGCAACACAATCATGAAACCTAACTCTATTATTGGTATACGGACAAAGTCTCCCTAGACATTGTCCCACCGGACATTTTACCCACGACCATTGTCCCCCCGGTCAATTTACCCCCGAACACTTCCCCCAATAAACAACTGCGGACGTTTTCCCCCCAGCCATTAAATTCAACAACTGGTATGTGGTAGTTCACTATCGTGTGAAGGTATGAACTAGGATAAAATAACGCAAATGTTGTAAGCTAGACGACTAGGAGGTATGGATATTTAGTAATTTGTCATGATTTGCTTACTGATTACAACGAAAATTTAAATGTCCACAATCTACAAGTCAGGTTTAATTTTTAGAATTTCAGATTTTAAGGTATGTGTTGATTAATATTCCTTGTGAGAAGTTTCTTTGTTAGTGTAATAGTGTGAAGTACAGTGTGCATAGATTATTTGTAGTTACTTTCTTTTTATTTTTTTACTGTTTTCATCCTATAACTAGCCATTGTTAAGCAATTATATGATATATAAGTATGTAAAGATGTTTTAGCCATACTGAGAAGTAGTATAGTACCTAAACCTAAATTGCCGGAGTGTGTAATTTTACTACTTTGTATATAATTTTATTATGGTTAAAACTACTTACCTATCTCCTACACTTTTTAATTTAAAGTTATTTTGCATTTCCCTTCACTCCAAGCTTGCGGTTTAATAAAGTATATTTTGAATTGGATTCGTGAGATAATATACATGCAGCGAGAATCAAATAAAAGCACATATTTTTATTAACCTGCATTTCATAAACCATCACCTTATCTTACAACACCGTGAATTCCAGTAACCTAAATAGGAGTTTGGAGGAAAAAGTCCAGAGAGACTTTGTCCTACAACCTTCCCCGCAGTTGCTTCTATTGTGAGCCTTAGAGCCAGATCTGCATTCATTCAGATGAGTCCAACATGACATCTTTTCGTCAAGATTTAATTCATTCTTTGTGAGTTCACAACATATTGTTTTTTAGCTGGATTTAATGTGTTAAAAGCAAACTTTACTGAGGTTGTATTGTCTACATAATAATAAAATCCAAATCACAAAATCCGGACTCCGGTGTCCGGCGTCCGGTATCATGTATATAACAAAAAATGAGCTATGTAAACAAATTGTGCGACTTGAGCAAATACGTTAGCCAACAACAACAAGACCAATGATGTATCTTATCGCAGGAAGTTAAAATAATGAATGTGACGACAAAACGTTAAAATTTTAATTTTCTGCTGATTAGTATAATGATAGGCGGTATTGTGCGGTATTCGGCATACCAGGAGCTAACGAACTGGGGCCTTAAAACATTATAAAAGCTTTGCTATAAATATATTAAAAATTCATAACTGCTGTTACATTCCGTCTGCAGGACCTGCTGGGTTACTGGTCTTTACATGATTAACCAAAACTAGTTGCATTAACTATATCGCTCAAAAAATTGTTAATCAAATTGTTGAATTTAAGGTCTATATAAAAAGAAGCTATTGCTGCTTGTAGTAAAGGTGAAGTCTAAGCTATATGTAGATTTATATTTTCCCTGTAAAACTTTAAATTTACATGTATCTTATCTTGATATTTTCGATTTTGTAGTCGAAACAGCTAGGCTTAACCAGGACTAATAGAATCGCTGTTTGAAACGCATACATGGATAATAAATCTGCATAAAGGATACCGACGCGTACAGATAACGCCAGCAGATAGCAAGTCAAAGTTAGAAATATACCTATTATCGAAGTAATTGCTACGTTGCAAAATTTAGTAAATAAATTAACGACAAAACATGAAAACGTCCGCTGTTGCTTATTAGGAGGAACGTGTCCGGGGGGAAAATGACCGAGGGGACAATGGTCGGGGGTGAAATTTCTAAGTGGACAAAGTCCAGGGAGCCTTTGTCCTATAACCCTTAAAAATTCAATTATAGTTTTTACTTAATAAATGATACCATTTGTTTGTATAAATAGGCGAAGAAGAAAAAATTACTGTTAAGTTTGACGATGCAAGAGTGTGTAAAAGTTTTCTACTTGGTTGCTGCCCGCATGAGATTTTAGCATCAACGGTAAGATTTACAACTTTCTATTTCTTGTTTAGTATGCCTCAATCAATAACTGGGTAAGTTTTAAACTTCATTGTCTCAATAAAGAATATATTATATATGTATGTATATATATATATATATATATATAATATAACATATGCAATATAATATAATATATATATATATACATAACAATTAAATTTTAATTTTATTTAACAATTATGATGAATGAGCAGTTTTATAAATTTGAGACTGTTAGTGTGACTTAGTGGCAAATTTTAATTGAAATGATATTTGAGGTAGCTTGGTTATACAGACTTAGTGGTGGTGTTGGTGTTGAGGGCTGTTGTTAAAGAGGTTTATACACCATGAAGTTTATTTTTGGCTTTCAAGGGTACAAAGTATGCACTATGCAGTTAAGGCACGTTTATTTTTGGCTTTCAAGGGTACAAACTATACACTATGTAGTTAAGGCACTTTTATTTTTGGCTTTCAAGGGAACAAACTATAACGCGTTGTTAAGATTTGTTATTTTTGGCCTTCAAGGGAACAAATTATGAATAATGTCCTAGGGGTACAGTCCAGAAGTTATTACAAGGTTTCTCTTGTGAAGTTTTTCTTAAATAAGTGTAAACGCAACCGGACGTAGAAATTTTCTCTCCAATGATCCATTTGGTAAAGAGTAAATGTGCATTTTATTCAATAACTTCGCCATATTGGGCTAATTCACGTGTCATTACATTTACATTAGTTAAACATCTGTTGATGTCACGTAAATTGTCTTTAAGGATCCTCACACCCAAGGGTCATCGCATTAAAATTAGGTAAACAGGTTAGGAGTTAGGCATAAATGGTGTCATTATCGTTTAAGAACACCCATGTATCATCAAAATATTTACGTGAATTATTCTTTAGAGCGCACCGAATCACAAGAAATGAGAAAGACTGGCGGGAGATGTTGTATTTTATGTATTATATTTATGCCTACCTACTTTCATAATTTAGCGGTATTTTAAAATACCGTAAAACACCAAATAGAAGCCCGGGGTTCTATTTACTCAATTTACTTTTGACCCCCGGGTTCTATGAAAAACGGGGTTCAATACGAGGCGGGGTTCTATTCTTTAATCGAACAACTCCTACGTGCAAGAATTAATTAAATTCCGTGATAAAGTTATTTATGAATTTACCCATCTCAGAAATTTTCACCCGAATACCAGCTTCTACTAACGTTCAATCGTTTTCATGCTGCTAGGTACATAGGTACCTAAGTAAGTGTTAAGAAATCATAGGTTGTCTCCTCATAAAACCCCGGGGCTCTATGGGAACTAGTCGAGTAGAGAACGTATAAATTAACTTATAATAAAACACCGGGGTTATATTTAAGGCGGGCTTTTATTCACGTTTTTATCATTTTTGACCCGGGTTGTATGAGGGGCGGGGTTCAATACGAGGCGGGCTTTTATTTGGTGTTTTACGGTACTCGACCAATTTCGACGTGTAGTATACCATTCGAAAAATGATGAATACCAATACCAAATAATAAATAGCAAAATGTGGATACGTTATTCGACAGTGGTTCTGCACTTTTGCTTTAAAGCCCGTTATTTTTTTTTAAGTTCACCCTAGAAATGGTTGTATTAGACGGAAACCTAAAACTAGAATGCAATTTCCTAGGTTTTAAGGGCTTAAAAAATAATGTATTTTAGATAAAACGGTTAATTTTGTAGTAGTAGTAGTATAGATTTATTGCATTTACGGGCCAAAGCCCACACACAAATCAGATTAGGGTAGGGTCGGGTAACACAGTTACCCGACCCTACCCTATTATGTTTACATTCTTAATAACATTAAAAATTAGATTTTACCATCTTATCCTAAGGATTTCAATTTCTTACTGAATATTGTATTCACAAAATAAAAAATATCATGTAAAATATGTTCATCATCTTTTAACAGCAAGTGGTTTAATTTTATGTCGACATCTCTTTGACTCGTCACATATTCTTTTAAATATTTCTCCCTATCCTCCGCGAAAGTTGGACACGCAAAGAGAAAATAAGATAGTGTATCCGGTACATTGTAGTTGCAGGCTTTACATAGGTTTATAGCTTCTAGCCTAATATAATCTCGCCTAATTTTTATTGTAACCTTATTAATTTCTGCAAGTCGGAGTTGAGCCATTATTCTAGTTTTTGCTATGGCTACACGTCTATTTAGGTAGCTAGCTACTGGAGTGTTCCCTATATACGACATATAATTTGGGTTGTAACTAGAGTTCAGTGATCTTTGCATATCATATTCATATGAGTTTTGAGCAGCTTTTTCAATAATATTATCGAGTTCCAGGTCAATGCGATCTAATGAGATATTTTTCCAGAATTCTTAAAAACCAAGGAAAATAAGTTTTTGCTTTACTTGGGTTACCCAGTTATACTTTGCGTCGGAACTATTGTATTCAGTATCTAGATATCTGAGTCTTTTGTAGACAATTCTCGGGATTCTTGATTCTTCTTCTCTCATCATTAGTATTTTTCTTAAATATAACAAAGCTTGGCAGAGGACAGTGATTTCTATTTTGCATCTTCCAGCTTCAAGCCTTACTAAATAGTCTGGAGTGTTTCTTGGTAGAGCCAGCAGTGATTTGATAAAACGGGTTTGAACAGGCTCGATTTGGTCACCATATCTTAGACCCCATTAGTTACTGCTATACAGCAAGGTAGCCATTGACACAGATTCGAACAATTTTATTTTGAAGCCCAAAGAGTCAGATTTGCTTCTGCTTATGATGTCCCAAAGGCATCCATTTGCTCTTAGTGCTTTACTTGTAAAGTTCTTTGCCGCATTACCAAACACACCATAGGAGTTAAATAGCACGCCAAGGTACACGAAATCTTTCCCTTTTGAGCTTTTGCCCCCCATAACTAAAAGACGAGTTCACTTTTATGTTTGTTCCTTTGGCAAATATCATGACTTTTGTTTTTTCCACATTCACAGCTAGCTGGTTCTCTTTACAGTAATTTTTGAGAGTTTTTATTTTCATTCTGAGGTCCCCTTCTGAGTAGGCTAGGATAACTGTGTCGTCAGCGTACATAAGCATGAATATTGCAACTTTCTGGTTAACACTTAATCCTTGTAAATTATTTGCTGCAAAATTCTCATCCATATCCGAGATAAAAATGGAAAATAATAGAGATGATAGCAGCTCTTCCGGCAGTACACCCTCCGTGACTTCTATTGAGGCTGTGTGTCCATGATCTGTTCTGACTTTAAACACCGCATTATTGTATAAGTTCTTAAGTATCCTAATTAGTTTTGCACTTAGACCCAGCTTAAACAGTTTAGACCACAGAAGAGCATGACTGACGGAGTCGAACGCTCGCCTGTAGTCCACAAACAGGGCATACACCTTTCTTCCTGGTCTTCGTATGTGATTGTGGACAACTCCTGCTAGCTAATAGACCTAGTCCATGCAGGAACGATTTTTTCAGAAACCCGCTTGAGCTTCTGGCAGTATTTTATGGGTGGTTGTCCACTTCGTTATTCTTGTCAGCAGAATTCGAGTGAACAGTTTTAAGACACAACTAAGCAGCGCAATACTTCTATAGTTGGCAGGATTTCTTCTGTCTTATTTTTTGAAAAGTGGCACAATCTCGATTTCAGACCAGCTAGCTAAGCATTGTTCTTTGGCTAAAACTTGATTAAGCAGGATCAGAAGTTGCTGCCTCCAAGAATATGGTAACACTTTTAATGCTTCATTTCAAATACCGTCAAGTCCTGGAGCTTTATTTGACTTTAGCTGACAAATAGAAGAAGCTAGCTCACTTACATTAATATCTTTATCCATCAATTTGTCAGCTACTCCATAGAAATACAAACTACCGATGTTTCGGGACGCATAACACTGCTATAAAAATTTTTTCATTGATCTACAGTCACGCAACTGCTGTTATTTGTTTTACCTTTAAATAATTTAACTGTCTTATAAAACTTACTACTGTCTTCAATATCGGCTAGCCGGTCTTTAATTTTAGCGTAGTATTGAGTTTTAGACTGCCTGCATACATTTTTGAATTTTCTCTTTGCGTCTCCAAACTTTTCGTATGTACCATACATGAAACCTTGCTTTTTACAATTTTTTTACACACCTGCATGTTCCTCTTAGCTTCTTTACAGATTAGATTGAACCATGGTTTGTTTCTCACATTAAATGTTGGTATCCTATGAGCAACAAAGTTGAGATTATTAGCTATTTTAAACATTTGATTTACGAAAACAGCATTCATTTTGTTTACAATATTTTTGTCATCTTAAGCATAATAATTAAACTGTTATTCAAAGCTAGCTTAAATTTTATGATTTCATTTTCGTTTAGCCTAATTTTCATTTTAGTGGAAAATGCTTGCTGCGGTGCGTATTTTACTCTAGAGATTGTTATATCTGCAGCAATAGGTACATGATCCGAAGCACTTATATCTAGACGTTTAAATATTTGTACACAATTAATTAAATTATAGTAAACCAGACAGAAGGAAGTGACTGACCTTCCACTACCACCCAAATATGTATAATTTGCTTGGATATCAAGGTATACTCTACCGTTTAATATTGCTAACGAGCATTCTTCATCAAACTTAAGAAAATACGGAGCCGCGGAGTTCCATCCCTTATCGCTTGACATACGACAGCTACTAAAATTACTTGACTCTACCAATGCATCTTCAATTAAACCCTCAGTACCAATATTGGCATTGAAGTCGCCTCCAATAATAAGCTTTTTCGAAGCTTATGAGGGATGGACTCCACTGCTTGCGCTAGCTCTATAAAAATTTGTTCAATAGGGTACATATTAATGTTCATGTAAACACTTCCAATTACAAAAAGTTCATCGGATTTAATATTTCTTATTACTAATATGATTATGTCAATTTTATAATACAACGTGGATTGGATTTCAAAGATATTCTTATTTACTAAAATTCCGACTCCATTTGAGGCCCCACCTGAATTATTAATCCTGCTAGCAGATAAGTGTATAGATTCAAAATTTTAAGAGTTGCTTCCTAAAACTAGTTTATTACTTACTATCTAAGTTTCGGAGATACAGATAATATTATACCTAATCATTGTTTTACAGTCATCTTTATCAAGTTCCGTTACATTCTTCAAACAGGGGACATTTCAGTACATAATTTTCAAAAGTTCTGTTACCGTTTGTGTGTTTTGTGTGGGCCTTGCATGTCAATTTACTCCAGAAAGTGTTGTACCGTCACTCCGAAATCTAACACCGTCAACATTAATCGCTGAGGTTTCCACATACTTAACATTAGTTACTGACGGGTCTCGTTTTTTGATCCAGTACTGTTCGGTAAGGTGCTTATTTATTTCTTGTTCTTTATTGCTTTGATAAGGTTGGATGTGCACATCAGGGTCTAAATCCTTTAGTTTGGATTTATTCTTGAGAACCTCTGACACTTCCAATCTATCAGCTGGACAAATAAGAGGGGTTGCTTTGTGTTGTCTCTATTGTTGACCCTTTTGGCTTTGATAATTTTTAAATTTGGAAGACCTAGCTTGTCAGTTAGTAGTGATTTTGCATCTTCGGCAGGGGCCTGAGCGACTGGCAAGCCGGTGATTAAAATTTTTTTCCCTCTTCTGACCCTTTCAAAAGTTTCTAGTTTGAATTCTGCCATTTCAAGTCTTTTGGTGACCTCAGCTAGCTGCTGTCTTACTGCGCTGATATCAGATTCTTGTTTGGAAATGTTCGAGTTGAGTTCGGTTTCTATAATATTACACTTCGAGTTCACATTACTTTCCAGATTAGAGAATTTTAAACTTATTTCTTGCTTAAAGTTTTGAAATTCATGCACGACTTGCCGGGTGATTTTTTCCCCGAGGAGTCCTGGTTGTTGGTTGAGATACGCAGCTAGATGTTCCTGACCTTCTGGCACTGCGACCGACATACTGTTCGTCTGTTACCGGATATTTGATTAATAATATGTTTCAGTAATCAGCTCTCCTTCGTTTCTTCTTTTTTTAAGCCTACTAAAATATATGTTTTGCTAGTATCTTACACCTTATTACAAGAAAACAAGTTGTGTATGACTTCGGCCTACGTATTTATGAGAATAGGAACTTAGCTTTTTGTGTTAGGTCGTGATTCATTTGGTAGTGGTTTCCATCAGGATTGCTAGAATTTCTTGTACAGTTCTTGTATGTATATCCCTTGTACTTCTCAGCTTTCAGCGGGGTTGGAGTTACTTTTTAACTAAATAGACTAGTCTGAATACAATTTGGTGTTTTTCGATCGAATTGCATAAGTTTACAGATATTGAAAGACGATTAGGTTAGCTGGTTGTAATTTTCTATTTAATTAACTACAAAATTTTGAAAAGTAAGAAATTTATTTGAAAATTGGATGGCAGCTCAAAAGTTGAGCAGTTCACCCGTTGCTTGCTAGATGGCTCCTCCGGTTAATTTTGTAGCAACAAATATTACCGTGTTTTTTGTACATTTAAAAGCTAATCACGGTCCGGCTAGTAAGTACAAGTTTTTTAGATTTCCTTAGTTATTCTAGTTTGATTGGTGTACCGTTTATGTTTATAATCATTTAGTAAGCGGTCGAAATTTTGATTTTGAGATTTAGTGGGAAATTCAAAACATTGTAATTTGTATAGGAATGGTGTGTAAATTGTGTAACTCAAATTACAACTTTTTTGTAACCGCTTCACATCCATAAAGTCACTATATCAATATATATCACTCAACCGTCTATTTTTAACATTGCACTTTGTCAATGCCCAACTAGATCCACTGAACCTATCGACGACATTATTAATGGGCAATCCCATTTTTTTCCCTTTAAACTTTATCTTTTCAAATAAAGCTTAAAGGGCTTCAAAAGGGTTTTTTTAACTTCTCCCTCGTACTTCTCTGTGGCTACTGTTGCTTTTGTACTGGAACTTCTCGTACACCACCACTCGTACGTAACCACCTTGTACCTGTGCTACTGTGACCACGCCTACCAGAATCAGTAAAACTCTTGCTAGCTCCACTCATGCCGGCGCTAATTTCAAAGAGCTATGTCGTACAAGAATAGCTTCTTGTGTTCACATTCGATGCGGAGAAACTCCGTACTCTGTCCACTCCTATCATCAACAATAGCCCTTGGCTCACTCGTACTGACTATATTTTAACAATGCCCTCTCAAAACCACTCCACATGCAAAATGTAACCTGCAATAGAAACATTTGGATATCTCAATAAATGACATGGTGATATAAGTCTGATTTTAACATTGTAGGACTTGTACCCAGACAATGCGGGGTGTTCGGATCGTCACGAAATCACCGGTCCTCCTTTATCGATCTTCTGTGCTCCGCCACCGATAATCAGCATCATGAAATATAAAAGAAAGAAAAACAGTGGAAGTGTGTTGGTCGAAGGTTAGGTCTTCCTTCCGGAGTTTGGTAGAGGCCTCTCCATCCCTCCCTAATTTAGGCAGTGGCTCCGCGTGCTCCCTCTTCAAGTGTGAAAAAGTCTCCGCTTCGTCTCTCCTTAAATTGTGAACTTTTAGTCTTCAAGTTGATTTTGGATATACGTCCTTCATTGTGCTTCCTCTTAGTGGTGGATATTTTCCTCCTGTGTTGCTCTCTAGAACCAGCTCCAGGAAGTGCTCCAGGGTGTTCACGTACATTCTTCAGTGCTCGTCTGCTCGGCTCATGGGTAGTTGAGATTTGAGATGACATATTTTGTTTCTTACCGTGCACTTCCTCCTGGGCGGTATATGTACGTCCATGCTATGTTCGCTTTCGTCCTTCTACTCCCTCCTTGCTTCGAGCAGCTCCAGAGTGTAGAAAAGAATTTCCTCTTTTTGACTCCACCGTCCCTCCCTCCTGAGTTTTTAAAGCTCCAGCGTGAGAAGATATTGGCTTTTTCATCTTTTGTCCTTCCTTAGTGGTAGTGGTGGTGGTGACTGCTCCCTCCTTACCAATCAGTGCTTCCAAGTAGGATTTCGGGTTTTCCGATTTTTTGGGCTCCAAGTCCAGTTCCTCCTTACGTTGACGAACGGCCGGGGTTGAAAATGGAATTTTCTCGAATAGAATTTTCTTCTTTTCCGTTTTAGGCTTTTCCAGGGTCTGCTTCTTCATCTCGTCTTTTTTACGCTGTGAAAAAGATTTAGAGAAAAGTTCTGCCCTTTTGGCCTTACATATTATGCAGTCTGCTCTGTCAGTCCGCAATTTTTCTGGAGTGTTTTTTCGTCCAAGATTATGTGCTCTCATGGATAACGATCCAAGTGCATTCGGGTATTTCCGGGTAATTGATCGTAAAGTGGCTTTGCAGATATCCCTATATAGCAAAGATATTTGATGCTATCATGCATTACAACTTATACTCTTTCTTATATAAGTATGATAAGCTATCGTCATGCCAGCATGGATTTAAAGCAGATTTTTCTACGTCAAGTGCTATTACCACATTAACCAACGACGTCTATTTAGCTGGAGATAGTGGACAGTATACAGGTGCGGTCTTTATTAACTACACGAAAGCATTTGATATGCTTAGTCACAAAATTTTGACACAAAAGCTTAAAAATATAGGCGTCAGTGGAAATGTACTAAAATGGTTTGAATAATATCTGTATGAGAGAAAAGTCGGAGTGAAGGTGGGACAGAAAATATCAAAGCCAAAAATACTTACTCGTGGCACACCACAAGGCAGTTGTCTCTCCCCACTGCTATTTTCAGTATGTAAACGACCTACCTGAAATGTTTAAGCAATGTAAATGCATTTTATATGCAGACGACCTAATTTTGTACTACTCATCTAAATTAGTTAATGCAATCGACGAAGTATTAAATTCGGAGCTGGAATTACTATTTAAATGGTCAACGGACAACGAAATGCTTATAAATTATAGCAAAACTAAATGCATGTTATTTAAATCCCCTTATTCCAAACTACCGAATGTAATATTGTGCGTTTCTATTAATTCTAACAATATTAAGCACGTGGAAACCTTCACGTATTTGGGTATGATTCAGGTCCCTAAATTATTTTTCAACGAACATTTCGATAATGTGTGCATAAAAATGAGCGCCAGGTCAAAACTTGTAAGTAGGTATAAGAAATATTTTTGTCAGAGTAATTTAAACACTTTTTGTTCGAGCTTAATTTTATCTATACCTGATTATGGAATACGTGTGGGGAAACGTATGTCATTCAAAAATTCAAAAATTAGATGAGCTGACAATGAGAATGGCCAGGAGGATTTTTAACATTAAAACGACGCGCCGAAAATCACAATTCGACGTTCTGGAAGAATTAAACTGGCTGACGACAGAAGAGAGGAAGTCATTGTTTCAGTTAAAATTCTTTTTCAAACATTTTATTATGAAAAGCAACGCAGGCTTTATATTTGATAATATAATAGTATTAAGAGCTACACGAACTAACATAACGTTACGGAAACCGTTAAATGTTGAACTTTTACATATTGTAAAATCCTATGGGCAAAAATCGTATGCATACATAATTGTGAATTTATGGAACTTACTGCCTAGTAAAATTCAAGAATGTGATACATTGTGTAAGTTTGACAAAAAGATTAGACAGTACCTCTTATCCAAAAGGATAGAAATCAATTTTTTGTAAATAGACTCTAGGCATACAAATATGACCTCCTAATTATTTATTTCATAAAAATGATAATTGTATACACATCGACATATCTATTTTCATCTTCATCTACCAGCTGTAGTATCCCTTCTCTGCTTCCATCTACTGTAGAGTTTCTATGTAGCTCCTTCGGGGGGATGCTATGGTCGTCTGATGCTCCTTGAGTAGGGTGTAGTATTTCTTCCTCTTCTTCTGGAATTCTCATCAGGGTAGATGGTGATTGTATATTCTCTTCTGGATCCGGAGTATTTATTTTTATCCGTTCCGGTTCCTGGTCTGCTTGGATGGTTGTTGTTGGTGTTAGTGGATTAGTGGCTGCTACTTGACGAGCCCTTTCTGCTCTCATGGCAAGAACTCTGTTTCATTCTGCCCTTGTAATCCGTTGTCGTACCATCACTGGTGGTAATATCGTTAGCTCCACTGCTTCTTCCTCTGAGTCCGAGTCGGAGTCCGAGTCCGATATCCATCCAATCGGTACTTGTTCTTCTACCTCATTCGTTTGAGTAGGTAGGCTGTATGATGTTCTTTTTCTTCATCTGTTTGTGGGTCAGAGTCGTAACCCGATTGATCATTTGCTCCCTCCTCAAATTGTGAGTGGGACTCCCAGTCGGATGACGCGTCTGTTGAGGGTAAGTCAATCCTTACCATGTTGACGTAATTTAATTCTCGAGAGGTGCGGCTGGGTAGGTCTTTGCTGTCACTCGTGTTCCTCTGGTGGGCGGTGCCTAGGTGCACGCTGGTCTTCCACTGGGCATTTTTCGGGGTAGCGAAATTTGCTACGGCGTCCTCCAGGCTGTCATCTAGAGCAGCCAGGTTGGCTGAGGGGGCGGATTTCCGACTTCTCTCCTGTCTGTGTTCCTCGCGCTCCTTTGAACAGCCGCGAGTGCGGAAGGGCGATTTCTCTTTCCTCTTGTCACAGCTCCTTAGGGGCGTTGTCTCGGCGGTCGTTACTGTCCCGAGTGTCTCTTCCATTGCGGGAGCTTCCACGCCTTGTCGCGTTTTCTTTCTGGGGGTAGTAAGCCCTCCAGGTAATAATAACAATCACGTTTCATGTGACCCTATATATGACAATGATCACACGTACCTTCAAACTTCGCCTTTTTGGGGTGTCTTGGCACCGCCGGCGGTGGGAATTCTCCTTGTGACTCCGACGATTACGTACTTCTTCGTCTTCATCGTCATCCCGATCGTTTCGTCCACGTCCATTTTCTTGGAGGCGGTCTCGGCATCTTCCTCTTCCGCGTCCTCCAGTTCCTTGCGAGTTTTCTCTAGCCAAGAAAACTTGGGGCGGTTTGTAGGGCGTTCTTACATTGGCTCTTTTTCGATCTTCATCGGTCGCCTTCAGTAACTCCAGTAAGGTAGTGGACGTCCTCACCGGGGCTACTCTCCAGGTTTGGAGAAATCCAATGTACTCCTCGTACTCGGATAGCTTCTGTAGGGTGACTTTCAGTATTGTTTTTTCTCCCATGGCCTGTCTAGCCCGGGTTAACTGGTTGTTGATGGATATTAAGTTGTTTAGAAACTTGTACCCTTCTCCCGCCTTTATCTTGAGGGCGACGAATTTTCCCTGTAGAACGCAAAGGTCTTCTTCCTTCTTGGTGGCGTACATTTTCTTGAGCTCATTGAAGAGGTCTTTGGCCTTTTGAAATGACCAAACTCTCGTAGCAAAATCTGTATGCAATCTCCCTAATATTGTTAGGCGGGTGCAAGAGTTCGCAGCATCCTAATTCTGGATCGCCAGCAATTCTTCCGGTGTTACTGCATCCGGGTTGACTGGTACGGGCCGTACCCATGTTCTGTCCAGAATGACTCCTAAATGTTGCATTTAGAGGGACATCTTCATGTCCTCCGCCCAGGCCGTATAGTCTGTGGACGTTTTCAATGGTGGAAAGTCAATGACGGGGCGGTTGTATGCCATTACAGTCGACATCTCAGCTTCCTTCTGCTGGTAGGTCGCGATGGTCTTTTCTGCTTCCGTTAGACGAGCTACTAACTCTTCGTTCTCTAGTTGTAGGGCAACGGAATCGGGACGCAAAGCTAAACTTTGCCTCAATGCGTCTATGCTCGTTTGATACTTAGATTTTTTTAATGATAATATTCTCTAAGGAGTTCTACCTGTTCGTCCTGGTGTTCTTGGGCTGCCTTGATGATGTCGTCAACGGTGCCTTCTTTCTCCCTTTCAGCTTCCTCTCCCTCCTTCTGTGGTGGGCCTTTGAATACGCTGGAGACTCTTTTCTTGCTACCCTGCCTTCTTATCTGGCCGGTGAAAATCTGCAAGATCGGCGAACGGTCTTCCTTCTTGGTCTTGGAAGCGGGCTTCACGGGAACCTCTGGCTTCTGGTAAAGTGGGGCTTCAGTCTTTAGTGAAAGTTCTGACATGGAAACTTCTTTAGTATCAGTATTCGCTTTGTTGTGTTGGTTGTTACTATCTATCACTCCCTATTTAGTTACTAGTAGTGAGATATTTGTTTTTACTTTTGTCGGTGCTAACAAAACTACTACGTGCTGGAAACTTCATCAACAACGTAGGTTCTACACTGTTGCTTTATGTGCTGACTACTACTCGCTGGAATTGCCTCAACGACGTAGGATGCTTAAAGTCTTTTTTTTGAAAATTCGGGAAACAAAAGGAGCTGGAACTGCCTCAACTTCTACTTTTGCCTAATTCTCACTTCACCCAATCTGATTCAAATCTAATCAATTGGTGGTATATGCTCTACACTCTGGAATTGCCTTAGTAGTGAGGTCTGTGAATCGTAATCGTCTAGTCGTCCTCCTCAATTTGCTTTATCTGGTGTCTTAGGGAGAAAAATTACCTATCTAAGGTAATTTGAAAATTCGATATGTAACATGTATCAATTTCAGAAATGTATCAGTCGCTAGTGTAAGTACTGCTAAAATAATTTACTTTTAACGAAAAACTAAACTTGAATTTAAACTGAAACAGTAAATACTTTACTTCAAACCACGTTTCTATCAAATTCAAAAATTTTGGAAATTTTAATTTACTTTTAAACCTCGTTAGAGCAAGTGCTGAAAACGTGTTAAGGTTTTGAAATTTAACTTTGTATAAAATACTCGGGAAAAGTAAGGTAACCAGTAGACCTGTCGGATAGTGCTGATAACGCCCACGTAAGGTGTGGGGGCCCAATTAACTCAGTGGTATGAACGAGATTAAAGAAACTGGTGAGTACGCTTTAATGAGCTGACTGTACTTGACGGACACCGCAGATAAGTAGGGATGCAAAGAGGGTTAATGAAAAGGATTCTGGACTCTCTCAGAAAACTTCTGGTTGACTTGATCTCAGATTCACGATTGATATTTATTCTCTCTAATTCTTACTGAATTAAACTCGGTTGACATAGATAATTACAATTTATGATTTGGGTGTTTTGTCTCAGACAAAGACTACCGCATTCTTACAATTGTCAATTTATAAATTTAAGTGAAACATCTCTTTATGATTTTTACAATATCCTTAAACTAATGGTTTTACCCAGACACATTAATTTAAATATTCTACTACTTTACGAATTGTCCTAATAATTAATCTACTTAGAGAATTTCGTGATTTCTACATTTGTTTAATTCTACTAAAGAATCAAAGGAATAAAGTGTTTGGTCGCAATACACAAATAAGAAATATTGCCGTCAATATTTCCGTCTATAAAGTTTGATAATAAAAATAGATCTTGAACTTGACTTTTCATCACAGTCGCAGACAACAGCGACAAGACGTAAACATCCGCCGTCATACATACAACTCATGTAGTATGTCTGTGCATAGCTCAGCTAAGTACACATCAGCGCATTCCATATTTATCTAATGCGACAAGAGCTAGACTCATCAATTATATTATTACTCATGCATCTCTCATTCTCAGACGAATGAAATGTAAAATATAATTCTTTCTTAATCTTAGGAAGTTGTACACACAATACTTCAACTTATATACAAATACATGTTACTACCTGTAACTACCTGTATGACTAATATGTGTGAATATTGTATGTCGCAATATACTCTTTGTGGTCACAAAATTAACATGTTGTGGGATCATTGTTCTTCCATCTTCTATCAATCATTTCTAATTTTATTTTACTTCCTTTAATGTTTATATAGGAATGTCCGAATCTCATTTGCTGGATTAGCTTCATAACTGCCCAAGAAAAATTCTGGTGAAAAATACTGCTCGTAGTGGCGTGTAGTTTTGTGTCTGAAGTGTTGCATGCTTGTACTATTAAGCATATCTTTGACATCTTGGTTAATTGATATTTGCCAGGCTTTTGAAATGAGAATATCTGCTTCTCATGTAGAGAATTTATTGGTTATTTTCCGAATTTGGATTCCAACTCTAAGGTTTTAAATAAGTAATTTATTTGAGCTATCCAGTTGCGTTTTGGATTATCCGGTTTAAGTTTCGTTAGTTCCATGTAGCAATTATAGTTAATGCTGTTTATTATCGTAATCATAGTTTGCATGTATAGGTGAAGGTTTACATAGCCACTTTTTTAACTTTTAATGTTAGCACAGTCAAGGTTCCAAATATCACTTGCTCAAGTAGGCCTTTAAAACCTTCATTTTACTAGAAAAGTTAGCAGTCGTTAGTCTTGCTTTTAGAGTTAATCAATGTCAAGTTGAAAGCGAGATCCTTTGCCGATCTTTACTGCATTGTGTACGATCGACTCTTAGATCTCTAACCTTAGCGTAGTCCAGTCACTAGTATTTGTAGTTTTGTAATATATAGTTCCATTTGGGCTGACGCCCATAGAACTGTTCGATTTTTGTTGCTAATTATACTGATTTATATGCATTGCTGAGAGATTGTCGGTTAAAATATGACAGATCGCAGTTAAAATAATATTCTAGAACTTCGTGTTTGATGACAATGTTACAGCTGCGAATAATTATAGTGTTAATTCGGCAAAAGGGCGGTACCGCAAAAATCATAACTTTAAATACAAGGTGGAGATAATCGAAATATGGGGTTTATAGTTGTTATCAAAGTGGTTGATTTCTTGCAACGTTGTGCGGGTCCGTAGGCTCTCTACTTTAAAATCACGTCGTATTAGTTCAGGTGGGCAGAAAAATTAGAATAAATTTTGTAATATTGACTGGAATGGGGAAGCTATGGTACAATAGGCTTTAATTTAATTTTCTGTTATTTTATAATTAATATTTCAGTATGGTATGATTTTCCAGATGAATTATTCCATTTCTGATTCTGAATTCTTATTGTGGGTGATTTTCATTTTCTCGATGACTGTATAAAAGTAGAAGTGTGATCGTTTCACGTTCGCGTTTCGTATATGCTGGGCAAACGGCAAGCTCAGCATCTTAAAAACCATTTCATTAGATGCTCTATGAGCTAACGCTCAGTATCTAACTAACGATAAGAACAAATACTGAATACAAAAATCCGGCGCTTCCAAAAGAGCTGAACTTTATTTTGGCAATTCTTAAAGACGATTTATTGAGTAGCAGTGTCTCATGGCAACAGGAAATAATGCTATTCTTAATGTTAAATATCTTATCATTTTCGTTCGGAACACGCAACTTACGGACCAAGAGACAGACAGACATACCGAAAGAAAAGAAGACTGAAAGACACAAAGTTATAAATTTGTTGACATCGTTTATAGACCTTTCAAAGTTGGAGTGATAGCTTGGGATTGTGGATTTAATAAATAATTCAAAATTTTATAGACCTACTCGATGTTAAGTAATGGCATGGCAGTGAGGATAAAAAAAGATTTTGTAGACATCATTTATAGACCCTTTCCTCTGAGTTAAAGTGATGGCAGAGGAGTAAATATAATTAGTATGTGATAATTTATTTACATCATTTAGAGACCACTCTGGAGTTAAAGTGGTAGCTTGTAAGTGAAGATGTAATAAATAAGTAAAAATTTTGTTGACGTGCTTTATAGACCATCCTGGAGTTAAAGTAATAGCATTGAGTAGGGATGAAATAAATAAGTAAAAATTTTGTTCGCGTCCTTCATAGACCACCCTGGAGTTAAAGTAATAGCATTTGATTTGGTATTTCATTAATAAGTAATAATTTTGTTGACATTATTTGTGGACCACCTCAGAGTTGCACTAAATGATGTCATGGGTAGTAATGGTTGCATTGTTGCATTAGTTAAGCATTGATAACACTATGGTAATAGTAGTCGTTTACGTAGTGTTAAAGTTTTAACACTGGAGTGAAGCATTCGGAAATTTTAATAATTTGATTGAGACCATTCAATACGTAATTGTATAAAACTAAGTAGTATGATGGCAATCTAAAACCAATACAAGCCTTCCGAGGCGTAATTGTGGTCGTTTGAAAGTTGTTTGAAGGAAATCGGTTAAAAACTGGTCAGTGCTTTCGAATATTGCCCATTTGCAAAATGTTTAGAACCCTTCCCCCCCCCCCTCTTTCTATCCGACACCACGACATTCCCATTGGTCTGATGTAGCAGACCACTGTAGCTGAGATTGGTTGGCTCTGTACAATAAGATATACTTATTCGCCGCGCAGAACTTTAAAATTACGTAAGAACATGTACATTCTTCATTTGCTTACACGTATTTATCGGTTTTTAGGCAGCTAACTTCCCTAAATTTTGACATTTTTTTTTTAACTTTGCTTTTCGGTGCAATACGTTACAAATACTCAAAGGATATAAAATGTTGGAAGAGTTTATTGCTTTTAAGTATTGATCTGAAATGTTTTAACTTATATTGCGATTGTAATAGTCCAAATGTATAGCTTTCAATACTTTCATACTCTCAATAAAGTACGGCAAACAAAATTTATAATTTCAGTAAGTTACTCTAAAGTTTAGATGTAAAAAGCTTAGACTATGTAATTCTTTGTCCCCAAGTGCATTTCTTAACTTCATGCAGAATATTGCTGCTGCTGAAACCCACGTTCAGTTTCGACGCTAGTATACGTAAGTGCTCCGAGAGGGTACCAAAATTGTGGACACGTACCCAATCTCTGGGTACAGCGAAATCTGGAGCCGTACCCGTTCCCTTGAACGCGAGTCCAATTTTTGGCGTACCCGTACACATTGTGTAAGCCAGTTTTTGTGCCCGTACCCGTACTCAGAAAAGTGTTCCAACTGTACCCGTACCCTTACCCAGGTACAAGCGCATGATTAAAGGTTATTAACAACCTTTTGTTAATTTTTTAATGGGTAACAATTAATACAGTTGAAATGAAAACTTTATTTATATTTAAAGAAATTTGTTTTTAAAACCAACAAATAATATAAACCTAAAATCTTGCAACTGTTTTGTTTCGTTTTTGATGTTGCTATAATTTAATTAAGTTTCTTTGAATACAATCACATCAAATATTGTAATTTTAGAAATAATTTTATCACGAAACGAGTAATCGTTGTATTGTTATGTATGGCGATGTAGACATTGCTGGCGCTAAATGAAATATAAAAATATAATTTAACAATTAAGAAATGTAATTTGAATGACACATAAAGATTAGTAGTTAATAATCTGGGACAGAGAATGTGGCATTACGCAATGTGAAAAGAAGAGATGATTGACAAATGAGATCATTCTTTAAGAAATAATTATGATGTAAGATAAAATGTAGATCATGCAATGTTTGTAAATAATGTAACATTGAGTAATAATTGTATGCTAGTTAGCTTTTAAGATTAAATTTTAAGAAGGAGGCACTCCTTTGCCCAAACCTAGAACCATACATCATCCTTATCTTGTATAGCCTTTAAAAATACAAGTATCTGCTAAAATAAATTTAACTGTTATTTAATTGTTAAGCAACTAAAATCGTTTCAACCTGACTCAACTCCCATTCATTAAACCAGCATAGAACAGCACCCAAATCTATACATTTAACATGGTCGATCGAGACCAAACAAGGTATGAGTATTGCGCAAATATTTTTGTAAATAAAAAGAAAAAGGCGATTTATTTTTGAAAACAGTATTTAGTTTATTCAATTAATTACTGAGATTTTTTCTTTTTTCCAAAGAGTAGGAAAAGAGTGAGATACCGATTAGCACAACAAAGTGAATTAAATTGTCGAAATATAGTAAAATTTGTATTTTCTGGTATCCACTGTATTTTGATTGGAAGGTTTTAAAGAGAGAATGCTATTGTAAATAAACACGCTTGTATTGCAGATAGGAATTGTTTTGTCGTATATAGGTGCATAAAATCCAAACGCCATAGTTAGATAAAAGTGCACTATACCCACATTCCTTCCCTAACCTTGCTTATTTTTAGCAGCTTCAGTGGTTCAATATTTTGCAAACGTATAATAGAACACCAAGTTAAGTCAAGTTTGACTTGAGAAAGAGTTGACGTTGACAAGACTGGCAAATACACACAAGAGCGTGGCAGGGAGGTCAAGGTCAAGTAACTGGCACCAGAAGTCTGGGTCCATCATACAGTTTTACAAGAAGGTATGTTAATTCTTAAGATTTAGAAGCTTTTAACTAGGAAAGTCTTATGAGCATATGTTGACTATAGAACGGTTTAATAGCCCACATATTGTTTTTAATTCGATCAAATTGGGTGATTGCAGACGAGATAGGTCGCAAAGGGAATTACAATACAAAAAAAGGAATTTAATACGCATTCCATTTAATTAAGAATTAATATATTTATTTAATATTTCTCGACTAATCAAAAAAAGTTAGTTTTGACGCGATCACCTTGTTGCTCACCTAATATATATTTTAATAATGTTGTTAAGTTACACATACGAGTAGGTATCCACGAGAAAGGTAGGACTGTGTAACAAAAATAGGGAGACAAGCTAGCTTAAATTAAAATTGAACTATTTAAAGTTCAGCAAGCTAAGAAGCCATCTTGTCAAAAAGTATAAGATTAAAAAAAGAATGTGATAATAAGTCTGGGTTCAGATATTAATAAATGGGTAGGAATTAACTAATCACTAATACAAAGTATGAGTTTAAAGGATCCTATCTGGGGGAATATGCAGCAAAACTTGGATCCAGCATTTTAAGATATTTAGGACCAAATTAATCATTTCAATATAGTCACTGCAATAATAAAAATAAGAGACGAAAAGGTAAAATGTGAACTGCTTAAAACTACTATAAAAAGTGCAGCAGCAAACTGGTACGAAACAAGAAATGACCTCACCAACTGGCAGCAGATAGAGGATGAGTTCCACAAAACATTTTAGTGCAGCAGAAAACAGAAAGTACCTCAGTGGAGAGCAGGCAAGAGATTGCAAAGATGATAGCCTATCTTCAAGCAACCGAAGAGCACAGTGGAGCAAAACTCAAGTAAGAAAAATACTTTATCAATTTAAGCTATGATGTCTATGGATGAAAAAGGCACGCCTAATACTACCATGAATTATGACAATTGATTGTTTAACAGTACTGGACACGGGAACTACAGTTACACTCATCAGTGAAGAAATAATAAGGTAATAAAAGATCTACCCATTGTTGGATTCCCATGTACAAGGATTAGGAGAAGTAACTTAGTCATTGATTGGGAAAGCATACTTGACATTAATGAAGAATGGTGGCAAAATAAAATTAAAAGCATTAGTATTGACAAATGTCCCACTACAATTGATTTTGGGCTAAAATTTCTTTCAGAAATATTATGCAATTATAGACACAGCAGCCCAGACATGCATTCCAAGTAAACTAGATATCAAGCCATTTGATTTTGAAGTGGTAGAAATGCGATGCGCTAACTACACCGTCCCTATACATTCACCAAATAATAAGGCAATAATTTCAGAAACCTTGTACTTACTTCCACGCGTAGCAACAATGGTCAGGGTGGTGCCCAATAGTCAGTATAAACCAGAGATACTGCTGGAAACAAATCAGAATGTCTATGTGAAACAAAAGCTGTTCATAACAAAAGCAATTATTTAGAGAGAAAATTCAGTTTCAATCTTTGACCTATCAGTAAAAAACAAGAAATTATTTCGAGGAATGGTAGCGGGGACTTATGAAGACGGATACACTATCATTCATGACAAAAGGGAAAAGGTGGACCATCGTAAATTCTTTGAGGGCAAAGTGCCAAAGCCGATGGATTTTAAACTTTTAACAGACAAAAAATTAGAAAAACTTTACATTTATCCCGACCTGGAGAAAGCAGAAAAACAAGAGGTACGAAATTTATGTGAAGAGTTTTCTGATATTTTTGCTTAGTCTATTTAAGAAGTAAACGCGGCCAAACTATTACCAATGAGGATTAATACTAGGGACTATCCATCCCAAAGCAGCCTGCCCTACAGAGGTTCACCTCAGGAAATAGAGGAAATAGCAAAACAAGTAGAAAAATTGATTGAAGAGGACATATTAGAAGAATCACACAGCCCTTGGGCATCATTTGTATTTTCAGTCAAGAAGAAGGGAGGAAGTTTTCGTATGGTAGCCAAGTATCAGAAACCGAATGCAGTCACAACAGCAGACACATGGACTTAACCAAGGATAGACGATATCATCCACGCTATACGAAATGCAACTTGAAATGACCAAGACAAAACTACAATTATTACCCCGAACAGGGCATTGGTATGAATTCGGCATTTCATTTGGTATGAAAAACTGCCTGGGTTGCTTTCAATTCCTCATGGACACGGCATTATGTAATTTAAAATGGTAATATGTCTTGCTGTTTATTTACAATATTATAGTACACGCATTGGAATTCGAAAGACTTCTATTAAATCCAGAGAAGTCAAACTTTACATTTTAGAAAATCAGTTGTCTGCGATTTATAGTGGACGGAGCGGGCATAAGAAAAACAAGTAAAAATAATTTACAGCAATAGTGTACAAACATTAGTAAATTTTACACCTGCCTACAAAATTTATTATTATTATTATTCATTCAATTTTAATTTTGTGGAGACCTTAGGTGATATGCAAAGGGCGCATATCTAGGAAAGGTAAGGAGAGTGACATGTAAGGCGACGTAGACATTGCTGGCGTTAAATGAAATATAAAAATATAATTTAACAGCTAAGAAATGTAATTTGAATGACACATAAAGATTCGTAGTTAATAATCTGGGACAGAGGATGTGGCATAACGCAATGTGAAAAGAAGAGATGATTGAGAGATGATTGACAAATGAGATCATGCTTAAAGAAATAATTATGATGTAAGATAAAATGTAGATCATGCAATGTTTGTAAATAATGTAACAATGAATAATAATTGTATGCGAGTTAGCTTTTATGATTAAATTTTAAGAAGGAGCCACTCCTTTGCCAGATCCCGGTATTGAACTATACACCATCCTTATCTTGTATAGCCTTTAAAAAAAGTTAAACTGTTCAAGTAAATTTAACATTTTAAAATCCTTTCAACTTGTAGCGCTAATAGTTTGTAGTTGAATAATGCAAGTGTACGTGAACACATAGAATGGAACAAATTAAGCGGCAGAATTTCGAAACAAAACATGCTTAACATAATACACACGAGTTAAAAAATTATAGCTGCCACACCACCCTCTGCATAATCAAGGAAGTAAATTCAAAGTACCTAGTTACTTCGGGTACGGGTCCAGCACACTTGGACCCGTCCAGGTTGGGTTTGGACCCATATCGTAAGTTGCTGACCCCGTAACCCCACCCACAATTTTTATGATTTTTAAACGTTTAAGTGTGTATTGAGAATTAGAATGTTAGGATGTTATTGTGTGTGACTAAGAGCAAAACGTTTACCAAATCAGATTAAAAATAAAATGAAAGTAAACATTAAACAATTTGCAAGTGCTCCGTTTAATAGACGACATCATTAAAAAAGCTGTCCCTTTCAAAGTATTCTCAAACAGGGATTGTAAAAGAAGAACCTCTTACAATCATTCCTAGGTTGTTTTAGGTAGAGAAATTAAGAGAAGGCTTATTGTATTTGAAAAGTTGCAAAGACTTGTAAAAGTTTTGTTTTAAATTCATGTTAAGACTTAGGTTGAGACTTGTAATATAAATTAATGTGAACAACGATGTGTTATACCCTTAAAAATTCTGTTCGGACTCGTAATATTAACACAATATAATAGTGGTAATGAAAAATGCATATCAAAATAATGTAAGCTTGTTTTTTAAGGTTAAAAAATGATATACAAATGATCAAATACATATAACTGAATATTAAATCACAGTTAAATAAATGTTACAAAACATAATATGAAAAACAAATCCGCGAGCAGAAATTAGATTAGAAATACAAAAGCAGATCAAACTTTGACAACGAGATAGAATTTTTTAATTATTAGAATAGCATTTTTAAATCTTGATGGATAGTATGCTGAAGAATAAATCTGAAAAACAATTGTACAATCAGAAGTAAGATTGCAAGTGTAAAAATAGATCAAGAAATAAAAACAAAAGACAAATTTTCAATCACAACGTAGCAAAAGTTAAATCACAAAGAAGCAAAAGTTAAATCACGGTTGATCGTGAGCGGAAGAATACAGAATCTGAAAAACAAATCTTTAATTAGAAGTTAGATTAGAAATGTAAAAACCAATCAAGAATTTAGTACAAGAGACAATCACAACGTTGAAAAATTTATAAGAAATGTGAAATATGCTAGGTCGTTGGTCCGTTTGACCGTTGGTCTTCTGGATCGTTAGTCCATTGCTTCATGGTACCATTGAGACATAGTGTTTCGAAAAGAAATTTCTTATATAGTTACATTGCAATACATAGCTTCTGTTTATATGAGAAGTAGAAAAGATATGGAAATAAGTGGAGTGGATATATAATTGTGTGATTAATATATAGTACTTTATAGAAACACGTGATTAAAATATAGTTTTATAATTGTTGTCGAGACACAAAAAATTCTTAACGTTAAATTGTGAAGCGTAAACGTTCTTGGCTGAAATCTAGAAATAACAAGTTTGTCGTACTCGGTCAACTTCAGGTTTCCTAAAAATGTGTTATGTCATACGAATGTGGATTTAAATATATAGTTACATTAGAATAATTAGCTTCTGAACACATAAGAAGTGGAAAAACCATGTAAGAAAGTGGTGTGGATATAGAATTGCGTGTTTGATGTATAGTGAAATATAGAACCCGATGGTCGGGATATAGAAGCACGTGGGAATTCTTGTCGAGACAAGACAAAATCTTAACGTTAGTCTTCAGATGGAACGATTGGCGGCGCTGATTAACGTCGAAATTAGAAAGGCGGATGAATTTTAGGATTTTTGTAAATAGAACGCTGCGTGTGGGCGCCATGAGGGTTTGGTTAAGCTATAATCCTATTCACCTGCATGACCCTTAGGTTAACCCTATAGCTATATAGCATTACTATAATCCTTATGAAGATATAGCACTACTAAAATCTTTATGGAGATATAGCACTTCTAAAATCTTTATGGAGATATAGCACTACTAAAATCCTTATGGGGAAGTTTTCTTTAGAACCTTCGAGCTTAGGAACGTTTCAATTTCATGATAAATGTGCGCTCCTAGAGTTAGTTACTAACTAAAGTGCGAAACTAAAACGGAAGTATTTAACTCTTCACAGTCTTAAAGTCAGCATGAATAATATTAATTTATTTAACTCAATTTAATTCGATTTATTTAGGTATAAAGCAATAATATTACTGTTCTTTTCAATACCGACGACCTGATAGTGAGTGATACTTTTAAAATCAGAAGCCTTAAAGATAACGAAAGCATAAAATACCTCGGAGTCAATTTGAAAGATGAGTTATCATTTAACGACGGCGAAGTCCTAAAAAAGTTTCAGTCCAAGTTGGAGGCACTAGTTGCAACACCTTTTCTGCATCCTGACCAAAAGTTATACGCATTCAACCAATATATATGGCCCATCCTCATTTTTCCGTTTCAACACGCTCCCTTGAAAAAACTATCAGTGTCTTTTCTAAACTCGGTTGATTTAATCTTAAGAAGCTCAGTGAAAGAATTACTGGGAGTTCCGGACAGCCTACCTACTTCAATGATGTACTCCAGTCATACTGTTAAGGGTTTAAACCTAGTCCAAGCATCTTGGGAATCATTACTACAGCAATACAACGCGTCTGATATTTTAACCCAGTGCGGAAATGCAATACTTAACCCAGTATACGACTTTGATCTTGAAAAAAAAGAACTGTTTAGAAAGGCTCAATGTCCCTACAGAAATCCAACAACTATTGGAACCCGTAGTCAGTAGTTGCAGCAATATTAATCAGGAGATGAATAAGCCTAAGCGCAAAAGCAAAGTGATTCGGGAATACCTTCGTAGTCTCGAGTTCCAAAAATGGTGCTCTCTACTAAGCAAAGGAAAAGGAGTCATCCAATTCCAGGAAAGCAAAGCGGGCAATAAATGGGTGATTAACAAAAACGGGCTATCATCCTCAGAGTGGGTCACCGCAATTAAAATGAACGGTAACGTACTTCCAGTCAACGCAATACCAGGTCACGGCCAAGAATCAAACCGCTGCAGACACTGCAACGAGATTGAAACCCTAGGACATATTCTGGGCAAGTGTATCAAGGGCGAGCTACTGAGAAACAATAGACACCATACCGTTCGATCAATCATAGCGTCCCATTTCTCCAAGATGGGATGGGAAGTATTTGAGGAAGTATCATGCCTTTCCTCCAGCGACACAACAGCAGGCACTCCAAGAAGAGTCGACATCATAGCCTTTGACCGTCAATCCAGAAATGGAATTATTCTGGACCCAACAATAAGATGGGAAGTCGACGAAGACCAAGCCACCAAGGTGAATGAGGAAAAACAAGCAATCTATAACCCCTGTATTCCCTACTTTCAAAACCATTTCAATCTCTGCAATATTAAAACAATCGGGCTGTATTTTGGAGCGCGCGGAACTATCAGCAGCTTCTTCGAAAGTTTCCTAAAAGAATACGGCATTCCAAAGACAGCAATTATCGAAGACATCGTTATTGCAGTCCTCAAAGATTCTACTCAAATATGCCAACAACACCTATATTCAACACCCAACCCCGGATAATAATTTGTAAATTATGCTATTAACTACATTTTTTCTGTACAACACAAATATATTCCATAATATGGTTAAAACCCTGATACCGTATACTGTGTCATTTTGGCAACTTTCTGTAATGAAAGCAGTTGACGAATAAAGTCTATTATTATTATTCTAGTTTAATAAGTTATACAAATAGTAAAATAGTAGATTAATTGAGGCGAGCTTGCAAAGATCATCGCTTCTGAACCAGAGTACGCAGAGAAAAACCTTATGCACACAAATTTTGGCCGAACCTTGCTTACTAAGGGTAAAAATAATCGTGATTGCAAATCGTAGTGCTGCCAAGATTCAATTAAATATGTTCAAAAGGTCGTGATTCTTGGAAATTCTCCGAAGTGTGGTAATGTTGGCCGGGTGAGTCCTTATTGTGGCGATCCTTAAATTTCTGCATTTCAATACAACTTAAGCTTTTATTACAGTAGTAACTTATCATTTTCTGAGAAAATTACACAACTTGCATCCATGGTCAGCAACCAGCATATCTCTTGCTTAAACTGTCAATCATCTGGAGATTCTTGCAAAAGTCTCAGTTACCTAACGTATGTATCCTTTTAACGTTCTAGCTAACGCGACACTATCAGTTTAATTGTTTATTCGCCAATAGTATCAGCTTCTTTCGTAAAAACTCATATTCTGTAAATTATGTCACTATTTTTATTAGAGGTGGCTCGTAAAATCTCTTCGTTTTGCTACAATGCTAAACAAGTTAGAATTATAGATACTAGACAGTTTGCGCAGTTCGACGTAAAATACTTCCACGCTATACGTAAAACGCAAAATTAATTTTTACGTTATTCAAAAATTACGGACAAAATAACGTTGCACAGTTTGCGCACTTCAATAATATAACGCAAAACAAATTAAACGTTATATTCAGTTTTTTTCAAAAATAGATTATAAGCTTATTTTTCTTCTCGTTTTTATCGAAAGCACCACATATACTAAAAAAATGATATGTATTTACATCGATTATTTGATAAAGTAAACTATTTCCGCCATAACGCTACAAATTTCCAGTTGATAACATCTGACAATTACGGATAAAAATCTTGGATTTAAAAAATTGTTTTTTGAAAATAATTTTAATTATATCGAAATAAGGTGTAAGTTGGCGTGGGATGTGTATCTGGGACGTTGGTTCACCACACATGTCGTATACGATCAACTTTCACATAAAAGTCATTCGCCCCTAGTGAGGATTGAACCCGCGACCTTGATGGACAGGCATGTCCAGAATCCTTGGATATTTCGCTTCGCTAACCACTGGGCCATCAGGGCTGTCAGTAAATCCGCGTAAATTCAAATTTTTACGCTAACGTGATATTTTGATTACGCTATACGTAAACGCTACCGTAAAATATAGCGTTACGTAATTTCAAATGTTTACGTAAAACTTGAGTTTTGCGTAAAATAGGAGGAGCTTACGTAAAAATAATTTTTACGTATAGCGTATAGCGTTTTACGTGAACTGCGCAAACTATCTACTATTGAAATCGCTCAGGAACGCTGAGTATCCAATTGAAATTATTTGTATTACCTTGTTAATCCTATTCTTAGTGTTACATGCAAGAAACCTTGTAATTTAATAGGTTTAGACCCGGCCACATTTAGGAATCTGCAGTGGCTACAATTACAGAATTTCGATGAAAAATGGGTGATTTTAATCTCGAAAAATAAAATTTCAATCTAATTACGTAGATTACTTACTTATATTAGTTGATCATTACTCCTGAAAAGTTTCAGCTGAAAAGCTACTGTCGTAGATTCTAATTAAATTTTAACTATGCTACTCTAAATATTAAAAATCGGAAAGTCGGGGGACCACTTTTTTCGATTTTGTTTGGCATCACTGAGTTGATTTTGTGGTAAACTGACAATTTACTCCCGGAAATTTTCCTCTCAACTCGTAACCCAGGACATTTTCCTTCCATATTCAAAATCACTTCGTTAAAACAATCGAGTGTATCCAACTACAAAATCTATGTATTCGTAGCCGTTCTCAATTAGTCAAGAAATAATATGAACAATGATCAATGATTAAATTTTTGCTGTCAATCAGCTTTCGTCAATTTATTAAAGGTGTAGTAATGCAGTAAAGCAATTAAGTTAAAAAAAAGACTAAAAAAACGACCGAAATATGTACGACCATTTTGGTTGTCTAGGTTTGAACAGATTTGGTGCTCTCAAAAACATCTACGACTTCTAACTTGTCTGTTTCAATTAAAGCTTCTACATCGTCTCTTTCAGTTAGAACTTCCACCTCGTCTGTTTCAGCTAGCACTTCCACTTCGTCTGTTTTACTTTTAACCTCCACCTCATCTGTCTCACTTTTACTGTCATAACCGTCAACAATCAACTCAAATTCTAATTCAAAATCGATTTTACGTTAAAAATGAAATGCAGTTTGCACTGCAACCGACTCTGTTACAACTGAAATGAACTAAATATAGGGAACCACAGGAATAACTCGACATGACTTTACTGCCACGTCTGCAAGTACATTCGTTATTTAAGTACACTAAGTTCCTACACTCTGTTCCTTGAAAACCAAATTAATCTTATCAATACTTCTTTTGTCGAACAGTAACAGCTAAAGTATAGATAGTAAGATATGCTATTTACATTTTATGTACGTTATGCAAAAACAAGGGCCGGACGGTATAATAAATAATGGGGCCCAGTAACGACAGGGCCGAATATATTTCGGGGCCAAGAACTCCGGGGCCGACTGCTGTGGGGCCCAGAGACGCGGGGCCGACTAATCCCGGTACCTCAAAAGTAGCCACCAAATGAAAACATACAATCCATGCTATTCTGGACGGCCAATATGGCGAACTTATTGAATTAAATTTACAATTGCTCTTTACCAAATGGATCATTGGAGAGACAATTTTCTACGTCCGGTTGAGTTTAAACTTATTTGAGAAATAGGCTTCATCATGATGGAATGATGAAACTAACGTTTTGTTTTCGTGAGTTTAGGTAAAAGATCAAAACCGATTTTGGTGACTACACTGAAGAATAATTTTAGATTGGCAGTATTTAATCACAAAAATGCACAACGATTTGCTACATCTTGACTGAATAGTGAACTCGTTTAATTTGGCATATGCTAAATAAATGTATTTATGTAACTACACAATTAATTTTCACCAAATAGAGCACTAAGGTTGTGTGTATTAACCACTACAGACATATTCTGTTGTTTTTACTAGATTTAGAATTATATTAGCACCTTTTTAGGCTTCATAAATCAATATAACAGTATTTACCACTTTATACCGGTATATACCCATATTTACCGGTATTTACCAGTGTATAGGTATTTTCTATACAAAATCCGGCGCTTCGCGTCGGGTTTGCGTGACGGGAGCCCGAAGTAGATGCTGAGCTTACAGCGAATATTGGCTTTAAATAAAGAACCCATTGTATCAACAATCAAACTACGACAGCGCCTAACTCTCTTTCTTCCTTTTCCTCTCAAATTTTTTATTCTGTTTAAAACTATGGTCGCACACACAATTTTATATCTTGGCGGGACGGACAAAAGACTAGGAGTGTTGACGACTGGGCTTCGAAAACTTGGGCTTGGAAAGATTTATGCTCGTACGAATTCTTCGAGTACAACGATGTATGTACGAATGCATTTATGAATGCATGACCGTATGTATTTACGTTTATATGTGTGTACTTGTATGCATGTATATATGAATGTTTATACGTATGTATGTATGTGTGTAAAAATGTATGTCCGTATGTATGTATGTACGTGTGTATGTATGTATTTACGTATGTATGTATGTATATGTATGTAAGCACGTATGTATGTGTATATGAGTTTGAGTTTGAGTGATCTTTATTCAAGTGTCAAGTTTATCAGTACGAATGCACTGCTCTCAACCGACGGACACCATTATAATTACACAATACAATAAAATAAATTCAAATTAAAGTTAAAAGAAATATTCAACATCCAAAATCATATCATTACTAAATTATCAATCATAGTATCACACTCACACTCAGGGTGGCTGATAAACAGAATATTCAATAGGAATTCTCGAGCTAATTAAGTGCTCAGTGAGTAATGATCTAAAATTACATGATTCATCGAGACATTTCACATTATCAGGCAATCCATTCCACTCGGTATATATACGTTTGCAGTTTGCATGTATGTATGTTTGCGTATTCGTGTATTCGTGTATGTGTGTTTGTTTGTATGTGTGTATGTATGTGGGTTTGCGTGTATGTTTCTATGTATGTATGATATATGAAAAGGGGTGCAGACAGACAGACAGACGGACGGACGGACATAAACATTTCATTAGATGCTGCATTAAAGCTTTGCATCTAAAAACTGTGATCTGTGCAGCATGCTCAGCAGAAGGAAAGACAGACGGACTAACTAACATATGACCATATCAATGCATCCCTAAGCTCAGAATTTAGATAAAAACGAAATCATGTCAGTGTCTTTTGACTTCCACATACTGCTAACATTATTTATGGTCACAATTCAGAACTTCAAACTTTCCCTCAAAAGAGATAACTGAAGTATTGTTTCGTCAAAAATGCATCAAGGGATCGTCCATGTGTAATGCCATCTTTGGGTTATTTGGTTTTGGTTAGTATTGTGTTTGGAGGTGGGGGGGGGGGGTACCTGATGGGTTGTGATTTGGGTGAAATCCTTTACAGACTATCCCTAAGATTGTATATAGGTGTGTGCAGGGGCCAGGCACCAATGGCGCCATCAAAATTTACAATTATTTTTTACCCACTCTTCCACCTTGTTATGTTCTTAAGGATTGCGTAAATGACTATCAGAACGTGGGGTGTCAGGTTTTTTTCAAAGTGGCCCACCCTCAATTCTAGTAACGCCATTTGTGTTTTGCCCCTATCAGACAACCATACCTACACTACACGTAGGACCTGTAGTATGTGTGGATGCCCATAGATTTACCCGAGATGATTTAAACAAAACTGTACCTACAATTCAAAATTCAAAGTACCTACGTATGTATGCACGTAGCATGTAATGCAAGGACCACTCAGGGCCGACACAAACTGGGGTTTTGTACGTGTATGTTTTCGAGTGTAAAACATTTTGAGTTGGTCCATTTAACTGCTAATTGCAAACAACTTACTAAATAGATTGTGTCCAAAAACTATACAGCACATCTAAATCGCATTTCTGATAGTTTGGAAGTTGTTAGAATATTGTTAGTTTAAAATTGCGACCTGTAGCGTGAACCAATGAAAAGGGGGACAGGCAGACGGACAGGCAACCATTTCATTAGATGCAGCTAAAGCTCAGCATCTAAAAAGTGGCATATTTAAAACCCTGGTTGCACACCTGCAGCTTTCTTAATCAAGCTTCCGGCTTACGCCGAGGAGTAGTGGATTTCTATGACGAAATAATTGAGGGTTATCAGGCCCAACCTAGATCGAATTCGGACAATCCACCACCCCACCTTCCACAACTCTATCGAGAGGGACCGATAGGCGACGCTTATAGTTCTCGGACGGGAAGAGGAGTGGAAAGTGATTGTGTTGAGATCTTGTGCAACAAGTAGGCGGGCAACTCAGCGAATAAGAACCCAAATAATTCCGTCTCTGGTAGTAACTACCACGGATACTATATGGACTCGCTAGTCTATATTGTGTTGTGGGTAACGACACTCTAATTCTTATCGTGACTTGTCGTACCCACTGGGGTACCGAAATGTGGCATGCAAACAACAAATGGCAGCTAAGCTATACCAGAAATAGAACCAGACCAGATATCACTTTCGGTTACCATCCAAATAGCCATTGCCACGAGCGACAGCCGCAGCAAACGAGACTGCATTGAATTGCTGGCTAGTAAGTGTGAGTGGCATGGCAGTGGATTGGTGTTTCATCCCAACCACAACCTATATCATGCCCATAGTTTTGACAGCATCCAGGCGGGATGTTTGAGTGACACGCTCCTTCCTATCCAATAGCCATTGACGGGTTGTCTATGAATCATTGAGGTTTGTCTTTGAATGATGTCATTAAAAAATCACAATTTTTAGAACTTCCTTTCATCCGCTTAAGTATTGCACAAATGGCAATTTCTAATATGGCATGTCATAAGCATCCGACTAGTGCCACTAACTCTACCGATGACATTATTTGTGGACGACCCTTGCCATATACGAGCATCCGGCATACAGCCGGCAACGTGTTTGAGTTCATTTCATTCAGAAGTGTGTTTCAGTATCTTCCGATTTTAAGCTGGTTAATTATAATTACCCCATTAATTTCGCAGCCGAATGTCTGGAGTTGCTAATTAGTAAGTCATTTTTTTAATCAGGATTCAAGGTTCTTGAGGCTCAAAAAGACACTGAAATCGTAAATGGCATTTGATTTGGTTTTAACTAACTAGTAAGACACTGGCAATGGTTCAGAGTGAGTTCAACGTTGACGATAGTAAAGCACTATCAGACACAGATTAAACGCGAGGACCAAAATCATCTTTAAATTGTGTGGTTACTCACCGTAGTAGTTAGTTTAAAAGTGGCAACAAAAATTTAGTTCTCTTCAACGTGCTTTGGACTACTGTTTGCCTTTTTGGTATTGACATTGACACCTTCGAAGTGAATGTTTTCTATCATTCGTCAATAATTAAACAAATATAATTATTACAGTTGAGAATATTTAGCCATTGCTGCATCTTCACTAAATGCAATATTCAGCTAGACATCATACGCAAATTGTGAATAAAAATAAAATTTGAATTAAGCTGCTAATGGTCAAACAGAAGCCAACAACAAATTCAATCTCTTCTATCCAATGAAATTCTGATATTCTAACTAATCGTAACGCTTAATCGTTGTTTATTTTGAAACAAGCATTACGCCCGCCGACTTCGGCGGAATTGTGCCTCTTCTGGACACTGGCCCAGGTTACTCACTGTCAACCTACTC
Organism: Dicyrtomina minuta; assembly: GCA_949802685.1. Lineage (NCBI taxonomy): Eukaryota > Metazoa > Arthropoda > Collembola > Symphypleona > Dicyrtomidae > Dicyrtomina > Dicyrtomina minuta. Next base: position 44,635,824 of record OX461809.1, on the reverse strand, counting down.
CAACGTGTCAAGGGTTGGTCGTAAATGAGGTACTGATGTTAATGGTGTTGTAATCGGGTGTGGGTTCAATTCAAAACTAATTCGTGTCATTTTTGTGCGTTAGTGTACACATGACGACCGATACATATACAAAATATATAGTACAATATATTAGTAGTATAATATAGTATTACATTCCCACTTCGCACTTTGACCATTTCAGGAGTTTGCTAGCAAAACGCGTTAAGTCCATTTTTTCAGAAATTGAGATTATTGGTGCTTAAGATTGACTAAGTACATATAATTCACACCGTGCAATATTAGGGGTCAAAGGTCACTGAAACTATTTTAAATTTAGTAATGAATAATTTTGTTTTCTGCTTGATGTGGTTACGAGGCTGATATGGAAAAGGAGAGTTCAGGTGGCTTACGTGGAGGCCGTAGATCCGGAAAATCTCCAGGATCAGGCGCGTATCCGCTGAAACATGGTAATGGGGCTCTGCGTTGTTGGAGATTTCTAGCGCTGACAATATGTGGGTTGGCTTTAGGTCCTCGTCTGTGAAACGTCTGTGGAGTTAGTAAATACCGTTGTGAGGCAGCTACGTGACTCGTGCGTTGTTTCAAAGGACGTCTTTTATGAGTGAGCCTGTTCTTGAATTTCTTGGCTAAAACTGCTTTCCGGCCAGTGGCGTAGCTAACTGCGGCTGGGCGGACAGAAACTTTCTTCAACAATGTATTAGTAGCGGCTTTTACTTGACGTAAGTCGGTCACTCGTTGCCTGTAGACGGACGACATTTCGAACTGTGGTCTGTCTGTAGCGGGTGGCTGGCTTCTGGTCTCAGCAGCTTCAATGGCGGCAACGGCGGTTTTAGCAGAAACAGTTTTAAGCGCGGCAGCGGCGGTTCTTTTTGCAGCAAAGGCTTCTTCAATGGCGGCTCGGAACAGAGCGGAAATCGCAGCTTTACGGGCAGCAGCTTCCTGGGCAGCAGCTTCAACAGCGGCGGCCTCAATATTTCGCTTCATCAAAGCCCGGTGGGCAGCAACTTTCTCCGTCTTATCCTCTGCCAACTCAAGTTTATTTGCAACGGACGCCATGAGTTTTTCGTACTTAGAATAGGCCTCATCGTATTCCGCAGGGCTACATCGTGGGTTGTTTTCGCACCTGGTCAAGACGATAAATGCGTTGTCCATGGCATTGCAAGTTTCAGCATACCAGTCCCAAGCCCAAGCTTCTAAACCAAGAAGAGTATTAAGTTGCTGCGTATCGTCCATAGTACGTCTGATAGGATCCAAAAAGAACTTATCCTCTGCTTACATGTAGTAGCCCAACATATCGCTCTTCTTTGAAAAATTAACTTATCTCTCGTAACAAAAAATCAAAATTCAAAAAATTCTTCTTTCTCTTTCTCAAAAACAAATAACTAAACCGGGACGAAACCCCTTTGCTTTTTATTATCTATATAACTTTAAATTCTAACTTATGAGGTATCGTATTCCAACTAAAATGTTTAAACCCGCACCTACGCCAATGTTAGGGTGTGTAGCTGCTTGGCGTGAAAGGTTTACTTTATTATTTACTTATCTATTTTAAAAGGTCAGTCAGGAGAGAATAGCATGAATGATACAATTGCTATCTATTCTCGTGGTAGATCCAGACTGACTGCCGCTGTCTAACATGCAGTTTGGCTTGGTACATATATCAATCGTGACGTCATTGGTCAATGACGTGTACTACTCTATTATTATTCTAACATCGACTATGACACATATTATTGTGCCGACTACACATTCTATAATTGTATTTACATTTCTATTGAATGTCACTACTAAATGCCAATTCCGCTATTAGGATAGCGATGTGCAACATCAGCTATCCTAACATATCAAAATTTGCGGTTCCTGTAAAGTTGGGCAACATGAACTTAACGCGTTTTGCTAACAAAGTCCTCATTTCATTATTACTATTTATAAGTCACAATATAATTTACATAGTATGGTCAGTCAGGTCAGGATTAGTCTTAAGATGTTAAGAACGTTGTAAACTGTAACGAAAGGGTTGTCAATTACTCCAAATGGACTGTGAAGGAAGCTTCAAGTTAGCCGACAGTCGGTAATTGTCGCTACAAGTTATTGTAATCATAACCACGGATGATAATGTCATCTGCGCTGTGTATGGTAAAATATTGTTGTTCATTATTAATATTAAATAATGTAGTAACTATGTGTTACACTTAATAATAGTTTATTTTAACTGGGAAGCCCATAAATAACTAAAACCCGGGAAGACCCGTAAGAATTGTGTTGTGTGTATGTATGTATGTATTACTTGTATATGCGCTCGGAAAACCCAGAAATAACCCCGCACCTCCCGCCCCCGCACTCCTAAAAAATTAAATTATCGCAACACACTACAAAAGTATTGTATAAAATTTTAAATATTAAAAATTAAATTATAGCAACACACTACAATTTGAAATTGTATACGATACTTTTGTAGTGTGTTGCGATAATTTAATTTTTAATATTTAAAATTTTATACAATACTTTTGTAGTGTGTTGAGATAATTTAATTTTTTAGGGGTGCGGGGGCGGGAGGTGCGGGGTTATTTCTGGGTGTTCCTAGCGCATATACAAGTAATACATACATACATACACACAACACAATTCTTACGGGTCTTCCCGGGTTTTAGTTATTATCTCTCAAACCACCTTTGTTCACCTTCCCACCAACAACCAAGCCCTATCCCCGACTCCATCCCAGTCCAGAGCGTGTCCGGCTGGCCCGGCTCAATAACAGGATAGTGCGCCTCCGTACACTACCGAGCCACTGAGCCGTATTTTTTCCTACCCATGTACAAAAAAAGAAACTACACATCGCGTAAAGATATGCCCACAACTTTTGCATTTTATTATAACCTGGAGTTAATTTACATAAGTTTTAAATAAGACTTGCTAGTAAAATATACTTTCCTACTTTATTACTTTAGCAATTGCTAATAAGACTAAAAATGGATATTTGCGACTTAGTTCCATGCTGCATGTAATACTTTTGAATGTTGTCTTACGAGGGATACTTTCTAACGTGAACAGCGCTTTTTCCACCAAACATTTTTGTCTGAAAAGGGCATCACTTTAAACTAAAAATGGCTTAGCAACATGCTGCGCATGCGTACTTTCGTTCACTAAAAAAAATTAAATTAAAATTTAAAATTCGTCGAAATTAAAAAACTGATTTTTCTTATGGCATTTAACATGGCAATTTTTGAGAACCACGGGTATGGAATTTTAAATTTTTCCCCAAAAAATAAGAATTAAGTTTTTGATATACGATTTCATATCCTACATGCTTAAACATACTTGATATTACTTTGAATGCAAACGGTGCTATCTACTGTTTATTTGCCTTACTTTTAATGTTAAAATTAGCCTTATTTGTTTTAAAGTATTGAACACTTCTTCGAATAGCGGAATACCACGCTATGAAAATACCTCAATAAAGATCCAGTAAACATATGGCAACCGTATTTTTCATTAACTGCAACCGATGTATCTGTTAATTTTAAAATTTTGAAACATGGAATAGCAGCTTAAAATATTAAATATTTTGCCTCATTCCTGGTAGCTGTGTAACACATTAACGGCAAAACCTGTTAAAGATGCTGATCATCCGGCAGAGCAACTATATTAGTCTGTATTGGGGATGGTCCATAAATGATGTCACACAAAATTTCAGTATTATTTATTCACCCACCCACTACTTTAGCATCGTGTAAACTGCCAACCTATACATAGCAAGCCTTCAATATCCGACGTGACCTACTGGCCCTACTGATGACATAATTTAAAGACGACCCCAAAAATCGGTATATGTTAGTTTTAATGTTAGTGATAGTTACGTGTGTTACCATAATTAATTATAGACAATCGTCACCATTATTTATAATAAATTATTCAGGATTAACTATTAATAATGATTAGTTTAAACAAGGGACGAAGCCCGCAGCCTAAAAAAATGTATTTACTTTCCTTATAAAAAGTACATTTTTTAATCCTGCCAAATCTTGAAATCAAAATTTCAACCGGTTACTAAATAAGAGTATACCGCTCAAACGGAAATGACTAGGTAAATCTAATTAACTTGCAGTGCAAGCTCAAATCAGGTTTAGTTTTTAAATGTAATTAAAAAACGTAAATAAGTTATTGTAAAAATTGACCAGTGTTAGCGCATGATATATCATTTAGAAACTCAACAAACTAAGAAAACGGGTATTTTGTTTTAAGCTTCTGGACTTCTGGCTCATACAATAAATTGTATGAGGAATTTTCAAAAAGAGTAACGGTTTTTTGAAAAAAACTGCAATATGTTTATCGATAAACTGAAAGGCATTCTGGTATTTGGAATGCACTAGTCATGACCTTTCGAATGGTATACATACAACACGTCGAAGTTGGTCAAGTATCTCAAAAGTGTGAAAATTCCGGTAAATTATGTAGATAGGTAGTAATAATTTAATAAACTCGTTGGAAGCTGCCGTGTTACTACGGTACACTTATAAATAGTTGTGTTTGTATTTTATTTCTACATAAGTCTTGGGCTTGGGTAGGAAAAGTCCGTGTAGAAACCATATGGGTAAAAGTCCGTTTACCCCCTACTACGCACCCATTCAGTGTCACAGAGTCGCAGTGAGTTTCATGCTATTTTACGGGACGCGTAAGTGGTCCACTCTGAGCAGTTAATTAGACTTTAATAAATCAGTTGGATTTTTGTATACCTTTAACATTTCAGCGGATGGACTTGGGAGAATGTCCAAAAATACACAATCTGGCATTGAGAGCAGACTACGAGAAGGCGAGTACAGACAAAGACTACTTTTACGATTTGGATGTAAGACCACAGCAATTATGAAATTAAGTAATATTTAATAAAAGCGAGTTGTACATACAAGAAATATGACGAAAGCTAATATGATATCCCATGCTTTTAAACGTTTCTTGCTGTGCCTTTTATTTCCCTTACAGGCATTGGAACAACTGAGCACATTCATATCTGATGCGGATCGAAAAACTGATCAAGCAAAGAAGAGGCTAGCTGAAACCCAGGAAGAACTTTCAACAGATGTAGCCGTTAAGGCTGATAAAGTACACGAGCTAGCGGAAAAAATTGGAGAGAATCTTGCGAAAGCTGAACAACTAGGAGCTGAGGGGTCTGTGGAGGAAAGTATAAAGTTGATGGAAGGAGTAGAAAATCTTCGAAAACAAAAATCTGAAGCAGAGAGTGAATACAGGTCTTCTATACCTGCTGCAACTTACCAGCAACAGAAACTCCGTGTATGTGAAGTTTGTTGTGCTTATCTCGGTATACATGACAATGACCGACGTTTAGCAGACCATTTTGGCGGAAAGCTTCACCTAGGGTTTATAAAAATCCGTGAAACACTGAAAGATTTTCAGGTTAGGCATTCTATAGTAGTATTTTTCGTGTAAATTTGAACACTAATAAGATAAATAAATCAAACACATCTGATCGCGCTCAATCCAGAAAGTTTAAGTTTTTGTTAAAACGGCAAAAACAAATTTATCTCGGAAATATTACCAACTTGTGCCTAAAATACTTCCCTTTGCCGGAGTTGCGTCAATTTAGAATACTCCATTATTGCCAATAAATTTGAATCCACCCAATTGTACAACGTCACATGGGAACAATCTGTCGTTGTTACGAAAATTGACCCTAACCCTAAGTATACTGCCATTTGCGGATTGTGTATTGTTGTATCTAAATTGTCGCAACCTTCTGTGTAACGTCATCACTAATTTACCCCGTCACAAATGTTGAAGCCGTTTGTGGAAATTTATATGTTGCTACTAACAAGGGAATGACGCGACATGATACACCCAGGTTTCAAAGAGACCTATTTCAAAAAATCAGGCTACTTTTTAATTCCACAGTAACAAAGTAACTCGAGTGCATTTTGCATTGTTTGGTCACAGTGACCCGCCAAAAAAAAAAATTTGAAACTTTGCTGTCCTATAACTTCTACAGTGCTCATTCGATTTTGATAAAATATGATTTTTTGGGATCCTCAGTCTGTTTTCTAAAAATTAAATTATTAAATAAAATTTTCAAACTTATCAATATCTTATCGAATTACTTTGGATCTGTGCTATTGAAAATTAGCCTGATTTTTTGAAATGGGTCTCTTTGAAATCTGGGTGTGTCATACCTCATCATTCTTTTGTAAGCATTATCGCACCCCAAAGTATAACGCCCTTTGTGGACAGTCCATTGTTGTCACTTTAACCGATCTCAACTCGCATCATAAATCCATTAGTGAACCATCCTGTATTGTCACTTTAAGTACAGCTTCATTAGTTGACGCCCCCGTTTTGTCACCAAGTTTTACCTTGCCCGTGTAACGTCTTTTGCTAACAGTCCTTGTCATTAAATTTAAACCAAACTCTTGTTAAGCTCGATTTACCAAGTACAGTGAAATCCGGTTATAAGGGACCCGGTTTAAAGGGAAATCCGGCTTAAGGGGTCAGATTTCAAACATTTGGTTGGCCAGCCTATGATTCAATGTTAAAAATAACCGGATAGAAGGGAACCGATATAAGGGATAATCCGGTTGTAAGGGACGAATTTTAGAGGATTTTTTGGTATTAAAAGCCACTTATAAGGGAATTTTTACAAAAACCTAAGTGGGATAGAGAACTCAAGGAGAATATAGTGTTACTAACAGACAACTGTTCCAGTCATCGAGCTCTCCCTCGTCTTGATCACATTGAAGTTATATTTTTGCCCCCAAACGTGACTTCCTTAATACAGCCTATGGATCAGGGCATCATTGCAAATTTTAAGCTTCGCTACCGTAAAAAACTAACAATGGATATACTGCATCAACTTGACAATCTCAAAGCAAAGGCCAAACACGTAACGCCACCAGATATCTTACAGTCTATTCTGTGGATGCACCAATCCTGGAATTTAGTTAAAGTTAACACAATCCGAAACTGTTTCCAACATTGTCAACAGATTGTCACCAATATTTTATTGGAAAGGGAGGAAGTAGAATCCGAAGAGGATTCAGAGGAAGAAAATACAGAGGACGAATCTGTGTCAATTGCAAGTGCTGCGGAAGTTTTAGAAATGATGCAGAAAGTTCAACAATATTTTTTAGCGCAGGCAAATACTAACGACGCAACCTTTACTTTAACCTACAAAATATAATCTTACGTGTTCGTGAGAACCAAACATTGAAAGACATGAAACAAACTACATTAACGGACTTTTTTAAATAACCCATGCGATTTGTATCTATTTGACAATACATATGTAAATTATTCCTTGACCACGGTTTGAGTACAAATAAATATTTCGAATTTGTAAATTATGTACCATGTTCACTTACAAGGGAAATCCCTTTTACTGTTAAAAGGGAATCCGCCTATAAGGGACCGATTATTCCGGTCCGGCGGGTTCCCTTATAAACGGATTTCACTGTATGGACAATCATATGTTAAGCACAGGTTGTTGAGGATGCACTTAAACTTAGGAGAAATAAATATGCACCTGAGAGGGATGATGATTGAGACAGAGAGGAGATTAGAGATTAAAATAGATTATTTATTGTAAATAATTTACACACAGAACTAGTACAGGATATATGGTGGAACTGGTGCTGGTGTGGTTGGCTCGGCTCTCCTCTTGGATCTGAAGAGAAGATGTTCTTCTCTTCCCGTTCGCAGTATTTTGTAGTGGTTCGTAGTAGTTCGTAGTGGCTCCGCCAACGCCAGCCACCAGCCACAGATACAAGACTCAACATACCGCCCGCCTTTAAAGGCACAGCCTTTAAATGGAAATAATAATAATTACGACCTAGAATGGTTGAATGACACAACATAAATATTAAATAAATGTGTAAATTAAGTAAATTGAAAAGAAAATGAATGAATACGTTAAAGCTATCACTTCTTAATTAGTGGGTTCCAGGGGAAGGGACAAAGTTTGATCGTCGGCCGTTTGATGATACCGTCGGTGGTCTTGAGGGTGACGACACGGATGTGCCCGTCACGTCCAGGATGGACTTCAAGGACTCTTCCCATCATCCATTTGAGAGGAGGAAGACGATCATCCTTGATGAGGACGAGATCACCAATGGAGAGTTGAGACTTTCTCTGGCACCACTTGGGGAGTTGCTGGAGACGCACTAAGTACTCGGAGCTCCACCGTTTCCAGAAATGTTGCTGGAGCCGCTGAGCCAGTTGCCATCTTGAGAGTTGGTTTAGCTTGAGAGGAGTGAGGTCAGGGTCCGGAGCACAGTTGAGGGCTTCGAACGTGAGAAAATGTCCTGGAGTAAGAGCAGCCAGGTCGCTGGGATCAGAGGAGAGAGGGCAGAGTGGTCGAGAATTGAGAGTCGCCTCGATCTGGCACAGCACTGTCTGCATCTCGTCGAAAGTGAGGATTTTGTTGCCCACCACACGGCGGAGATGATGCTTCATGCTCTTCACTCCCGCTTCCCAGAGTCCGCCAAAATGAGGAGATGAAGGAGGGATGAAATGCCAGTTGATGCCTTGTTGAGCGGTAGCCTGTGACACTTCCAGTTGGTGACGACTTGATTTTGTGAAGGTCAGGAGCTCTTGCAATTCACGATTGGCACCGACAAAGTTTGTGCCGTTATCGCTGAAGATATCGCTGCATTTTCCTCGTCGAGAGATGAACCGCCGAAGAGCCGCGATGAAAGCATCAGTAGTTAGATCCAATACCAGCTCCAGATGAGTTGCGTGGGTGACAAAACAGATGAAAACACATACGTAACATTTGTGAGTTCTCCGACTTCGTCCAGCATACTCTTTGAGGAGGAGTGGAACAGCATAGTCAACTCCTGTCTTCAGAAAGGCTCGCGCTGGTTCGGTTCGGGCGAGTGGCAGCTGACGCATGATGTTTTTTGCATTGTCGGCTCGGTGACGATGACATTGGATGCATCGGTGCACATGACGACGGACGACATCTCTCCCACACAGGATCCAGAACCGGCGATTAAAGGAAGCCAGGAGGAGTTGAGGTCCAGCGTGGAGGTTGGAGCGATGTTCTTGGTCCACGACAAGTTGAGTGAGTAGGTGTTTTCGTGGAAGGAGTATAGGGAATTATATGGAATATATGGACGACACCTAAGAGGACTCTCCCTCTATTAAGACTCGGCTCTGTCACGGTCAGAGTGTTCACATACTCCAGGGAGTACATGCCTCTGCTCACAGATCTCCGTAGTCGCTCGCCATGTAGCCTCTTCTTACTTCCCTGTCCATCCCACACTATAGCTCTATTTCCTCTCCTCTCAGCTCATATAGAGAGACAGCAGAAAAAACAGTTCCGTGAAGACAAGTGGATTAGAGTATCTCGTATGCAAAGTATATTACTACATATGCTTTTCACTCATCGATAGCTCGTATCTCGACGTGCACCGTGCACCACTGAGCCCACTTGCCTCCCTTGTTACATTTATATGCAGATGGCGCGACGGAGTGATGGTACAAAACATTATTAACCATCCTTAAAAAACCTCTCATTTATTCATAACTCTGATATATGATCCACACTACTTTAACATAGCAATAAGCGTGTTTTAGGAAGGAAGGACCAATTATTTTTATGCATTGGAAATTCAAATAGAACATCCCGTCACGTGCAGGCAACTTTGTAACAAACAATGTTAACGCACAGTTGCTCCTTCAATTTTCTGACCGGAATCTGGTAACAATGCCCACAAAATGGCGCAACAAAATAATATTCCTCTAATTACGGAAGTTGACTGTAATGCACACCAAAATTACTAAGGTATCACAGATACACCCCTATTTGAATACATATATGCCAATAGGGGAAACAACCCTTTATTTATTACTAAACATCGCAGATAGGTGCTTGACACAACATTTAAAAACAATGATACCTAGGAACTAATAATAGACTGGAGGGTATTATTATTATTATTTACCAGGGGTTCAGCCTCTTACGAGACTGACGCCGCCGAGGCCTTATTTATAATGGCCTATTGCAGACTCCCCCTAAAAAAATCCTTTATCCGAGTCAGCGTGTGAGCCTGCCCGTGGCACGTGCAATCGCCACGAGCTGACCCACAGATGCCTGACCCAACATTTCCAACGAGATAACGCAACCACCAAGATAGAGGTTTCTCACTAATACAAAGGCTGGGCATGTTGTCATGAAGTGAATCGGTGTATCATCCTCCTCCCCACAGTGCAAGCACAGCGGAGTGTCCAATACTCCTATCCTCCAGCCATGACTGCCCCAGGCCCCATGCCCAGTAACAAGCCCAATCAACCACCTTAATTGATCCCTAGGATATCGTACCAGTGACGCATTACCGTACAACAGTGCCGATATCCAGAGCTTGGCCATCCTACAATTGCTCAAGCCAGTCCAGTGTCTCTCATGCTCACGCCTTGCCCATCCCGCAATGGACAGCGGAGATTGGGACTAGTAGTATTGGCCTTGGGCCAAACTGCTTAACACAACTACCATCATGCGAAGCCTTCGCCAGCCTATCCGCCTCTTCATTACCCCTAAACCCCGAGTGAGCAGGGACCCAAACCAATTTAACCTTGCAACCCTTATCAGCGAGTCTATTTAGGTACAAGTGGCAGTCCCCCACAACACTAGAGGCAGTGTGAGGCCTGGATAGAGCACGCAAAGAGCTCTATCACTGAACACCCTGACTGGGAGATCCCGGTGTTCATTCTCCAACAGCCAATGAGCTGCTAGAGAAATACCAAAGATCTCACACTGGAAAACAGGCATCAGCTCCCAACTACACGGACATAGCCAGAAGAGTAGTGATTATCCCCTGACTTCTGCCCCTAATAAAAACCTCACAGACAGCATTGTCACCTTCCCGTGAGCCGTCTGTGTAGCAAACAACACCCCCTCCACCAAGAGATAAATCCCTCACTCCATCAGCCCGTAACCCAAGTTCCACGGTGAACCTGCGATACTCCGAGTTCTTATATGTCCAGTCCACTGGCATCCTGAGAATTGGGTCACATGAGCCCCATCTTTCGCAGATTACAGTGTGACTACCAGAACCCCCAAACATAGGATTGACCATCCACAATCCCCTGGTTTTCAGCCTATGCATAGATCTTATGGCAACCGCTATGAGACAGATGTCTAGAGGGATTAGACCGATAAGACATTCCATGGCCGCTTTCGGCGTTGAGCGGATACCACCAGTGATCATGAGACACGCCTGATGCTGTTCCCTTCTCAACAAACTCACATACGAGCTTTTCTCTAGTGCTGGTGACCAAACAACAATCCTATATTCTATCACAGGTCGAACAAGAGATGTGTAAGTCTATTTTGCAACACTCAGTGAAAGCCCCCATTTTCTGCCAACCATGCGTTTGCATCTAGCCAAAGTAACCTGGGTTCTTCTCACAACTAAAATACAGTGTGGCTTCCACGTAAGATGCTTGTCAAGGACAACACCAAGGTAGGTAACCTTTCGCTGAATTTCCAGACTCACACCCCTATACCGAATGGCAGAGGGACAGAGTCTGGTGTTAATTGTGAACAACACCAGCACCGTTTTCTCAGCATTCAGCCTCAGTTAAACTTCCACGCACCATTTACTCATGATATCAAGACCATCAGTAATACGGTGCGTGAGTGTACTAAGCGCCTTGCCGCACTGAAGCACCCTGGTATCTTCTGCATACCCTTGCGACAGAGTAGACGACGCTCTCTGCCGTAGTCTCAACAATAGACCATCGATCACAAGATTCCACAAACGAGGCAATACAACCCCACCCTGTGGACATCCTCTCTTCACTTCCCGATGCCTAGAACAACTATTGACCTCATATAAAACTCTTCTGTGACTAAGGCCAAAGTAGATCCATCTCTTCAGCAATGAGCAAACACTAAACCTATCTAGTGCATCCGTAATTGCACTAAATAAAACATTGTTGAAGGCCCCTTCAATGTCGGCAAAGGCACCCAGAACCATCTGTACGGACTCCAAGGCCCTTTCCACATAGGCAACCACCCTGTAAATAGCAGCATCCGTGAAAAGTCCCCCCAAGTACGCGAACTGATGATTTAACTTGAGCCTGCTCTCTAGCTCAGGTGTCCTGATGTGTCCATCAACCAGTCTTTCAAGGACCTTCAACAAAACAGGAGCTAACTGTATAGGCCTCCATGCAGAGGCCTTACAGTAGTCGCTCTTCCCCGGCTTAGGTAAAAATACTACCTTAGCCACTCTTCAACAAGACAATACAGTGCCTAGTGCCAAGCAAGCTTGATAAAGAGCAACTAACCGCCCAAAAATAGACGGCAAACACCTCTGCAAAAGCACAGACTGAATACCATCTGATCCCGTAGACGTGTATGGCTTAAAACTCCAAACAGCGGTCCGCACTTTGCTCTCAGTAACAATACCTGAGCACCCATGCGCACCCAAGGATTGCAACCCGCGTTTAGGATCATGTTCCTGCTCATTAACACACGCAAGGAAGTGATGACGTCATAGGACATCAAGAGTCCCCTCCATTGACACCGTAAGGCGACCGGTCTCTGTGTCAAGGATAGACCTATGAGTCCTAGTCACACTACCCTCTAGACTACAAAGACACTTTACAGCATCCCCAAACTTACCAACCTCACTACAAAAATCAGTCCATGACTTCGTTTTTGCACAACGAACAGCAGACATATAGGCATTTCGGGCTGTCTTGTATAAGCCCAGAGAACAGGGTCCCGACGGTGACGATCAACTTGTACAAAGTACTAGCCCCGTCACGGAGAGCTGTGAGCTCGTTCGTCCACCAAGCCGCAAACCTGCCCCTTTGCTTAAGTACCCGCACTGGGCACACTACATTCAGGGAGTCCATCAGAGCATTACTGATAGCCAAAGCCTCAGCATCAACGCTTTCGACACTGCACAGCTGACCATCAGGTAATTGATGAACTCGCTCCTGAACACATGTAGTGTACCTGTTTCAGTCTATCTTCCTAATACTCCTGCAACAAATCACTTCAGGCAGACCAACTGAGATACAAAACCGGATGTACTTATGATCGGACGCCGATTCTTTGTCCGATACAGTCCATTCCTGAATCCATTGCTCGGCTAGCCTGTTTGCCAGAGTGATATCAATAACCTCACTTCTATTAGCGACCACAAATGTAGGAGTACATCCATTATTTACAACCAACAAGTCGGTAGACATGATGTACTTGAACAACTCAACACCTCTGCGAATTGTGTCTGTACTGCCCCATACCGTGTGATGAGCATTAGCATCAGCGCCAATAATAACGGGCAGTTCGTTGACTTCACAATGTTTAACCAGCTTGCGCACTAGATCCCCAGGTGGATCAGTGGCTTCACCAGGCATATACACAGGCAAAGACTATCGGACCCTTGGTCCACCATGTGACAACAGAGACAACGTTACTGTCAGTAAACTGAGGCAGCAGCTGAGCCCTAACATTCTTTGCAACTAGGACACATGAGCGTGGTGTCTCATGCGCCCCAGTTACAAAAAGTTGGTCAGCTCTGCCCAGCCCTCTCACCGTACCTCGGTAACAGTATGGTTCTGGAATGAGACAAACATGCAAGCAGACCGGACGACTACGGGCGACACCGTTTTAGCGACTTCCTTGTCGCACCACTCTATCACGAAGACCACATAAACTAAAGGCCGCCGCTTTAGAGTGGTGCATATTAATTTGGGTTAGGTCAACACTGGAGATGTTCACTGAATGGACACCCCATGTGGTTGACCTATACCCGGTGTTAAAATTTGTCACCTCACTTTCTGCCGCCAGCATCGTCCCGTGCGCCCACATTGCCCACAAACCACACCATACCTAACCCACACAACACTATGCATAGTGAAGCACATGTCGACACACCAATTTAAACAAGCCTTAATAGACTTGTAACATGAACGTGCCTTAATAGTCCAGCAAACCCAACCTTCCTAAAGCTTTTTAGTAGACCAGCTATGTAAACCAGCCTTAATAGACCTGCTATATAAACAGACCTTAATAGACTAGCAATCCCAAATGGCTAAAGTGGGCCACCTGCGTAAACTTGCCTTAAAAAACCACCTATCTGAACTAACCTTACAAGATCACCTATCTGAACTAGCCTTAATAGACCTGCTATATAAACAGGCCTTAATAGACCAAAAAACTGAAGCATTCCTAATTATTCTATTGTCTTTAGTCGACTTATCGTAGTCGGAAGAGCTACGCCATCCATCGGCCAACACATGAACTAGAATGAGAGAAAAAGGCGCGAGAAAGACTGCAAAAGTGAGCATATGTACACACATATTACAGCACCGACCTAGCCGTCCCATCTCCACCATACAGATATATGAATTTACAAAAATTAATAAAATATCCAAACTTAAACTAAAGAAACCCGGGTTTCGGGGGGAGTACTTCCAAACCTGCAGGACTATTCCTCTTCTCCTGGTTTTTTGGTACTTGTTCCATGTTCCTAAAGCCACAGGAATTCTCACCACTACCACACAAAACACAAAAAAGCAAAAAACTTTTGCCAGCACAAATTCATGCGTCTACACCCCACGGTGCTTTGACGCCGATGACTGGAGGGTAAGCACTAAAAGGTCGCAGTCTGACCACAATATTATTCTTTTCGGTTTGGGTCTTTTTCTTTATTTTAAGGGTTGAGCATCGGCAAATTGTATTGTCATGATTTTAGACTCAATTTCTGATTGCTTGTGTCTGGTGATTCACAGAGGAATGGCATTGCAATAAGGTTGTAGATGAGATTCCGAAAATCTGTCGTCCAGCAATAAATTTGCAAAGGGAACGGTAACTTGAGCCCAAAAATTTTCTCTAAATGCATTGTTCTGATTTCCTTCTGGCTTTAAAGCAGAATAACTTCTTAAAGACTTCTGTATTCCATGTCTGTTGCTGTGCTGCTGGGACAGGCTGCGATGAGTTCTGTGTTATACTTTTAGCAGCACCAGTTACATCTTTCAGAGAATTCTAGTTCTTCTAGTTGCATCCTTTGGCTTCCACCTGGAGCTGCAAGGTGAATAACATTTCAAGCATGTGGTTGTCTATTAGTGTATCTAAATTTTTAGTTTTAAAGTTTTCAGATTTTCTTTTTGTTGCCCTTGTTGTTGACCTTAAAATACGTTTCCAGTTTTGTTGGATACAGCTCTAGGATTTTTAGTATTTTTTAGTTAGTTGTAGCTTTTTTTGTTAATGTAACTTCTGAAAGACCAATTGTATAGCAAGTTGACAGCGGTTTTATTTCTTAAGTTGATAGACTATTAGTCTTGTCAAATTTTCATCTTCTAAACTTTTGCCTGCTTTAGTGATCTTGAAATTCAGATTCAATAATTCTGTTATCAAATTTTTCCCTTCAGAGATGAGTTTAAAGCAAACATTTTGACTAAGAAATCTATTTGCATTTGTGGTTTCCGATTTTCCGCACAACTTGATGAAATTGTTCATTATTTTGTTTTAGAATTGGAAGGCCGTAAGTTTTTTAGTACTATGTTATGTACTATTGCGACATTTAATTATCTGTAGCAAGCATTGACTGCCTTTCAGTTTTTTTAGACCTGTTATTTTAATGTCATTGTTTTGGCCACCGGGCAAGAGTTTAGTTTTTTCCATTGAAAAAAGTCGTTAATAAAAAGCCAGGGTTTAAAACATTTTTTTCAAATTAATTAGTTTTGAATTTTAAAAAAATCCAGAAACTGCTTTTTAGACAATGTTTTAAAGACCAAAAAACTTCAAAATTATTGAAAATCGAATAAAAATTGTAGGATCTACAGGGTTGCAAAAAATTAAAAAATTCGGATTTTTTAAACTTTGGAAGGCAGCTTTGAGCAAACCTCTGACCTGCGACAGAAATGATTAATATAATAATAACAATAATTTATTCATTGAGTCGATTTGGCCGCAGCCCATACAGCATTGGTAGTCAGAAATGATTAAGCGCACGTATAATTGCTGCGGTAGACTCGCCCAACGCGCATAAACTTGAGTTAAAAGTCGGCTCACATGTGTTGACTCTTCCTTGTGAGATATTATTAAACTCATGCGCTTTTCTTATAACATAAATTATATCGTGGTCAAATAGTCCACATTTGTTGATGTAAGATTTTACTGCGTAGTTAGGGTTTTTTAAGTAAATGGATCATGTAGAGTCTTAGTAGTCATTGTGGTTCTAGTTGAACTCTTAATCAATTGTTTTAGATTAAGACTTGTAGTTCATTGGTTAAAATATGCAGTACTTTTGTACTTATTAGGCAAGTCAACCTTAAAATTTACAAGCACATATATATCAGTGCTTTTCTCACATTTTGCTGAAATAGTATTATTAAATTCATAATACAATCATTATACACTGGAAGACCTTGGGGTCTATGAAAATTCAAAATAACAAATGATTTAGTAAAAAGTGATTTGACTTTAATGCTCATAGGTTCTATTAAAGGTATGCAAACTTCAGTATATTCAATAGCAATAACATCTTTATAAAAAATAACTAATCCCTCTCTATCTTTTCTGTGAAAGGCAAACCTTTGTATTGTACTTTCTGAATCACAAATGTTCCTATAAAGCCATGTTTTAGTCAGCCAATTAATCTCTGCTTTGTATTTATTTAATAGTACTGATAATACAAAAAAATACTACACATCGCGCAAAGATATACCCCCAGAATACAACGTTATTACTTATATCTTTTGCTGTTCTTTCTTCCTTTATCAATTCATGTAGATTATATGTAATACTTTTGAGTGTTGTCTCACACCTTTTTTTCAGTTTTAATGTTAGGGATAGTTTACGTAAATAAACATAATTAATTAAAGACAATAGTCGCTATTAAATGAAGCATTTATTCTTATATTAGTAATAATTTAATACATTCGTTTGACACCGCCGCATTATTACGGTATACTCATAAATAGTAATACTTGTTTTTGTTTCATGGTCATGGGTAGGAAAAGTCCTAGGTAATGTCGTGGGTAGAAAACGTCCGGGTAGGAAAAGTCCGGGTAGGAAAAATCCTAGTAGGAATTGTCCGAGTAGGAAAATTCCGGGTAGGAAAAGTCCGTTTACCAAAATAACTGATCCTAAAAAACTCTGTATCGTTTACCACTACTTTGTAAATGTAATTTTAAGTAACTTAAACCTAATTTATAAATAAATTAGTATTTAATATTTTGTTATTATTAGGTTATTTACAAGTACGTGTTTAAATCACCGAAGTAATATTTATTTTACTAGATTTTGATCAAGATTTAAGAAATCATATTTAGTGATTTTTGCACAACCGAATTATGAGCTGTATGGACTAGTCCCGTCATACAAAATTACATTGCCACTACACAACTTTTGTTGAATACTACTGCACTAAAATATGTATTGAGGCTCAAATAACCTGTAATAATAAGGGCAAAGTGTAGCAAAAATTTAATTAGCTACGACTTCAAAAATTCTTTGAAGGAAAAAATATTAAAATCTAACCACAATGTGGTTAGAGTTCTTAAAAATAAATGACAGACTCTAGTGCCAAAATTAATTGATTGAATTAAATTTATTGATTACTCATTTGGAGTTATATAATAAACAATAATAATATAATAAACAGTATGCTATACTTCAACTTAACCAGTGCACTGTCCGCTATGTAACTACAAAGAGGAGGATGTATATCATATTATGTTTATCTGCCCAGCGTACAAGATACAAAGAGAAAAATTAAACTTTTTTAAATCCGGGACCACCAGAAACAATTATATTGAAAAATTTTTTAAAGATAAAACATGTACTGCCGTGTCTCTTCAAAAAACCTACGATTTTTGGTGCGCAGTTCTTAGAACTAAAATAAAACACCGAGATAACAGTAACACATAACACATAACTTTACATACTTTTGCACTCTTTAAAAACCATTCTGTATCTGAATCACATATTACCTCTTTTTTATTTCGATTTTATATTTATATTTTAACGTTTATATTTTAACTATAAATCACAGGCATTTTAAATGTAGACTAAGGATCAACATATTTTTAGCGATTAAGCAAGTTTTACATGTATCATGAAGGGGTTGTAAGGGCTGATGGCCACATATCAACTAGATGAATAAATATATATATCAATATATATACTTCAACTTGATATTTATTGTACATAGGTAGAAAAAATACTATTAGTAGTTTTAACATACCTTATGCTTTTCTTTTGGTTGCGTATAGTGATAAACCCGTTGTACACTTAAAGTTCCACGCCATTTAAAATTCACAACATTAAAGAAGAACGTAAATATTCATTTACTACTGACACTACAATAGCATTTGCCATACAGACACAGTCAGAACATAATTCAATGTATAAAATTATTAAATAAAGTTTAGGAAAATTTATGAATTGTGTTTATATGAAATCAGATCAAAACAAACTAAACTAGCTATGTAATAAATTCATATTAAATAGGTGATTATGAGCTATTCGACATAAGCCCCGAATGGTGGCAATCACTATTTCCTCCAGCAATTTAGAATGTAGACGCATCTTCTGACGAAATGACTCAAAAAAGGCTGGAATTGTCCCACGAGCACGCACTAGTAAACTAACAAATTCCAATTTCTTGAGTTGATATTTTTCCAAAAAATACGGAATACAAGGATCATAATGTGCTTGCTTCTCAGCATTAACTTCCTCCGCCTGACCAGACTTTTGTTCCATTCGAATCGTAGGATCCAAAATGTACCCACACTTTGACTCTGTTCGCCAGCATATGATATCCACACGCTTAGAAGCCCCATCAGTTACTTCCTCAAATACATTCCAGTCCAGCTTTTAAAGGTGCTTCGCAATTATTGATTGCACTTCATGGTGTCTGCTGTTTCTTAGTAAGCTACCGACATGACATTTCCCTACAACATAAGCGAGGGTTTCTTTCTCTTTGCAGTGTCTACAAAGGGATAGTTCTAGCAAACGACCTGGAATAGCTTTAACTGGATATACATTAGCAGTCATTTTTAATGAATTTACCCAATCAGAGGATGTTAACCCACATTTATTAATAATGATCTTGTTTATACATTTCAACCCCTTGTCCCCTTAGGGGAAATTGGCACCATTTATCAAACTCTTGTTCTCTTAAAAAATCACAAAGTATTTTTCCAGGCTTGGTTTTTGGACTAGCATCAAACTTGACTTGTATTTCATCATGATTTAACTGCAGAGCTTTAATACAATTTTTCGTTTCCCCTTGCAAGTCTCAAACAAAAGGCATATATTGATCATTGGAGCTCAGCAAAACAACACAAATATTGTAATGTTGTACAAACGCCTCCCAAGTGGATCTGATTACCTAAAGACTTTTTAGAAGTATACAGCAACGCATTAGGAAAATCATGGGGTGTTGCGAGTATCTCTTTGACTGCACTACGAATAATCTTATCTAAATCCTCAAGAAACTTCTTCGGAAGCTTGTTTAACGGAGCTGTTTGGAGCGAGTACGTGAGACATGGCCATAGGTACTGATTAATTATGGCAATCTTTTGATTAGGATATAACATAGGGGTTCCAACTAAATTTTGTAGATCTTTAGATTAGAAAACTTTTTAATTGTGACTGCTGGATCGAAAGATACTTCATTTTTGAAATTTACACCAAGATATCTAACGGTCTCGCCCTCCTTGAGAGCCTCTATGGTGTTACTGTCATCAACAACTAATGGTTCTTCACAAAGCTTTTCCTTTCTAATATTAATAATTTTGCATTTATTTATATTTATCTTATATCCTACTTTGGCAAATTCAGAAATCGCAATTTTGGTCAACTGCCTTGCCCCTTCTATTGAATCTGACTCCAGGGCAATATCATCAGCAAAACCACGTCCTGCAACTTTCGGAACATCTTTGTGGAGAAAGAATCCATAGGCATCGCTCACGTCGTTTTCATTCAAGGCTTGTAACACATAATCTATTGATATGTTAAAAAGTTGTGGGGACAAAGGAGAACCCTGAAAAACGCCTTTCTTAACTAAAATAGGCTGCGATATGCCGTTACAAGTTTGAATTTGAGCTTGGTTATTTTCCATTAGTCGCAGTACTAAACTTTAAAGTTTGGATGGTATTAGTTTGGTGTTAAGTAAATTAGTGGTATGGGCATGAGATGTTTCTTCAAAAGCTTTACTTACGTCCAAAAAAACTATACAGCAATCCGTTTTTTCCTTTTTGGCCTTCTGTAAACAACTATTTATTATTGAAGTACTAATAAAAGTCCCAGGACACCTTGAGAACCCAACTTGATTGTCATTAATAGACACAAAGTCCTGAAGTCGTCGGTCCAATATTCGTTCAATGATACAGCGTAAAATTGAACATGGAAAATGGACGCCAGTTACCAATGTCTGTTTTCTCCCCTTTTTTATGCAAAAGAATTGTGCGAGCCTTACGAAAGCTGTCCGGAACCATAGTCCAAATTTCCATTACACTTCCAATCAAAGAAATTGTCTTGAAACACTGTATATCTTTAATACTGCGTATAGCTACGCCATCTAACCCGCTTGAGGAATTCGAATTAATGCCCCGAACTGCTTGCGAATCTTATATTTTCAGATATAAGATTACAAATTTGCGTTAAAGAACATAAATTACGTTATTAGTAACCGCAGACATTAAATTACGTTGTATTTACTTGAGAGTTAGCTTGAATAATTTAAATGGGGGTATTATTACTGATTATAATAATTGTAATGATGTTAGTAAGCGGCGTGACATTGAAACAATTAGGTTTATGTCATTTTAGAGGTAAAATAGTTGCTTTATTGTCTTAATCACACAGCAAGGATGCTGAATTACTTGAAAAGACATTATTTGTAGAAGATACAGTAAACAAGCAATAGCGGTAGATTCGGAGCAAAAAGAAAACTATGAACGTTGTGCTAAGTGTTTCATGAAATGTATGGTCTCCGTTAAGTGGAAGTAGTTGGTTTGTATGTAGGTTCAAATGGCAAAATAACAAAAATTTTCAAGACACAGACTAAATCCTTTGGCATATAACAGACTACGTTGGACAAAATTTTAATTTTCGCCCTACGAGAATGTATTAAGATCTATAATAATTGTTTACGCAATTAAGATAGGTTAAAGAAACTTAAAACAATATCGTACCAATTTGTTTATGCTAATTAAGAAACTGATAATTTGTATACTGAGCAGTATAGCTGTAGTAATGGTGCAACAGTGACTAAATAAAGTTTTATTTTCTCTTTATACATACGTTAAAAACAACATTATGATTATATGTACATATGTGTTTTTATTAAGATGATATACGGTCAAAGCTCTAACAACCTCTTTATGTTACTTTTGTGAATAGCTGGTACTAATAAAATATTTAAATTTCATCCTTGGTTGTTATTGTTTATCACACGTTGTGTATTGAAGTCCTAACAATTAAAATAAACTATCCGGCTCTGTGGCCGAGGGGAGATTTTCTCTATCCTCGATAAACTCGGTGGTTTCTTTTTGATCCGCTGAGTGAATCCTTAGCCGGTAGCGTATTTGCGTCTCGTTGCACAGAAGTTAGTGTAGTGGAAATGCTTGGTGGGGGGAGGTGTGTGAGAACTGTTTGTGCGCAACTAAGGGGAAGTAGTGTACGTTTCCGTTCATTCGTGTGTAGAGACGAAGACGGCGTGCTAATTGTGCCTCGCAGGCTAACAGCTATTTCTTCGTGCAGTAGCATAGTTGCAATACCATTCAGCAGACCATACATTGCGCCCTTCATTCCATAGCATCTGCTATTACTTTCACGCTGCGTCGATATACGGAATGCAATACGTGGGGCACTCAGGGTTGGGTGTACTCGTCTGCACTTCGGCTTGGTCTCGAAGTACATTCAAGTGCAAATACCTAGCACTGTAGCCCTCCGAAAGGGAAAGTGTTCATTGCTCCTGAAGAGGAGGATAATCTACCTAGACTGCAATAGAGGTCGGCCGTGTTATAGCCACAATCCAATTATAATACATATTTAGTTCTTAAGATACCAGCTGTGCATTGTGACTGACTTCCTTCGGGAACGCTCCATAGGTGGTGTTCAGACATTCGTGTCGTTCATACCGAGGGGAAATGTTTGTTTACATTCACATGCTGGTACAGTAACTGCACTGGGTTATAGGTATATACCTGGAGAATCCGATAAGTGCTACATACAATACAATACAATACAATTAAAATAAACAAATTTGCGTGTTTTGGCTTGAAAAATTAGTAAAGCATATTTTAACAAGAGAAACAGACTATAGTTTATATCTAAATCAAATTTGTCCTATTACAAAAATGCTGTGTTAAAAACCATTTTAGAACCTTATTTCAGGACTTTAATTTCAAGACATATATGACGTCGTTTGAGGATCCTATTTCATAATATGATAATAAGTCATTGTCACGATTCAATATCAGCTATTTTCCAAGTTCAAATTCAAATTATGTTTTTAAATATAATAAAGTAGCGAGTTTAAAACTAGAACTGCTTTATATTCATACTAGGGCATCCATGTCGTTATAACTATAACGACAATAACGACCAATTTTGACATGTCGTTATTGTCGTTATTTCGTCGTCAAATGTCGTTATTGCTATATAATATAAAACGTGAACAAATTCAAAACTGTCTTCTTAACCAGGAGCTAAAACCAGGGGTCTCACACAGCGCGACATTTAAGATAGTATGTAATCAATAGGTATAACTTCCCAAGTAAAGTTAAGTATAATTTACACCGCAAAAACTCAAAGGGTACACTCAGACTTGTCTGTATAGTGTACCCCTGAAGAGTAAAGCGGTAAAGTAAATTGCTACGAGGTGTACATAGGCTTATGGCCTGCAAGTACGATACTTCTAACATACATACATACGTGAACAAATTCAAACACTTGCGGGCAGTTCCCGTGTTATGACTTGCAACCAATGGAAATACCTCTACGAAACTATGAACTTTCGCCTTCTTGCGTTGCTGGCAACGGCAACGCATTTACTCTATTCGTGTCAAAATTAATTAAGCCAGCGGGCAGTTTAAGTTTGAGCTCGAACGTTTTGGAGAGTCTGCTCTGCTGACTAGTGAATAGCACGGCTACCGTAGTTTAGACTATGTAGTTAATATTATTGAATTAGATTAAATTTTAATTGCACTATCATGCCTCCTAAGCGAGCTTTTACTAATCGTAAGAGTAGGCCACAAACCTCCATCGAAAAACCTTTTAGAGAAGCCGATTTTGCTGAGTATAAGCAAAAAGAACAAACATAAACCAGTGTTTGGTATTATTTTTACTGTCGGAATGACGGTCAAAAGTCATTTGATCTCGAAAAAATAGATAGAGGATATGATCTAAAGTTTGTTTACGAATTTCTGCTATAAAACCGACAAGTGTTGAAGCTGAGAGAGCATTCTCTGCGGCAGCAATTTTTTTCACTAAACTAACTAAGAAATGCTCTCGGGGACGAAACATTAGAAAATCTATGTTTTATACGAGCTTACTTCAAAGCGTTACATTCTAGCAAAGTTTTTTCACTGTGAATATCTGTATTTTGACGCACCAATGAATTCACTTTAGAACAATAAATAAATCTCGTCAAAATTACTTGTCCTTTTCATAAAGAAAACCTTTGTATGACTTTGTTAAAAAAAAATCGTTATAATGTCGTTATTTGTCGTTATTGCTCTTGTCGTTATCGTTATTGTCGTAATTTCAAAACCTGTAGTTATTGGATGCCCTAATTCATACATAAAAATAGAAAGTACGTAAAACAGCAAACCTTAAATCATTCTATTTCGTTTTAACTCTCCTATTCGCCACTTTAGCTAAAAGGTCAAGTACATCCGTGTGGTAAAGCAGTGTTCTAGTTGAGGATAAATTTATGTACTGACAAATTCACTTAAAAGGGATCTGGTTAAAAGGGAAAACCGCCTAAACGGGACAGATTTGAAGTGTTTGGTTGGCCAGCCTATGATTCAATGTTTAAATTATCCGGTTATAAGGGAACCGCTAAAAGGGATTATCCGGTTAAAAGGGACTTTTTTTTAACCGTTTTTGGTTTTTTTGTCACTTAAAAGGGATTTTTTAAGGAAAATAGAAGTCAAAAAATAAAAATAATACAGATCCAAATAATATATAAATATTCAACGCCGATGAGACAGGATTATTTTTTCGAGCGTTAGTGAACAAAAAAATTGCCTTTAGGACTGAGAAATGCGTTGGTGGCAAACTTAAGAAAGACAGAGTTACAGCCCTGGTTTGTGCTAACATGACGGGGACAGTAAAAAAGAAGTTGCTAGTCATCGGGTCGTGGAAGAAGCCAAGAGCATTTAAAAATATTAAGTCTCTTCAAGTTGACTACAACAACAGCAAAAAATCTGAAATTTTTTAAAAATAATAACCGCTTAAAAGGGAAATTCCTTAAATGGTTAAAAGGGAATTCGGTTAAAAGGGACAAATTTGGTCGGTCCCACGGAATCCCTTTTAAGTGAATTTGTCAGTACAATGTTTGAACACTTGGCTTAAGCCGACCTTTGAAAAAACTAACCTGCTCATTCACGAATAAATTATTATAATAATATTAGAACAGTAAATTTCAGATAATAATCAATGGTATGTAGCAACTTTTCCAGTTAAAGTTTTTAGGCTAATGTCGATATGTAAAGTTACGTGTTAAGTGCAAAGCTTCAATATTTTAGAAGGCACATTTATGCGACAAGCAAATGTACTATTGTGGGTCTTTAATCAGTTGCAACTTCAGCAGAAGTTACAGCTGGGAAGTGTTTAGTTATATCAATGTCACGGGTATCAAAAAATGCAGATACATTAATATTCCTGGTAGGACGGTGATCAAGGGTTTTAACAACAACATTATTTACTACAGAGTCGCTGATAATAGTAGATGTTTTAACTAAATTGTCAGTACGTAGTTCTATTACAAGTGTAGTTTTTAAATTATGACTAATTAACGATTTAAATGTATTTTATGACTCTTTTAAACATTCATTTGAATATAATATTCATATAATATAACATTTATATTTTGAATAATATAAGTACCATTATTTTTATGTTTATATACATGCCAATCAATTTTTGTGCGACTGAACTTAGCCTTTTTGTCCAAGTGGCTTTCGCTTATATAACATTATACTCGTATAATGTTTTTGATATTAGATTTAAGCTACGCCGTTGGCCCAGGTTTAACTAGTGCACTGAAATTGCGAATTGTTATTGTTATTGTGAAATTTTGAGAATCACAATAACAATTTGATATTGTTATTGTAATCACAATTACAATATCAAATTGGTATTGTAATTTCTTGTATTGAGAAAGTATATGCATTTATTTACACTGGTACTACAATAGTACTTGCCAAGAGACACAGTAACAAACAAACATTTTATAATTTACAATGAAATTTCAACAGTAAAATACAATTACAATTTGTTTTTTTAGAAGGTAATGCGGGTAGCAGACTGTAGAAAAAAACGATTCTAAAAACTAAAGTAGGCTTACTGCTTAGTATATTTGAATTATTTTATCAATCTTTATTTTTCTAACTGATGCAAACTCACGATGAGATGCGTATATTAGTTAATCTTTCTGTCGGTCTTATTTTTACCAGTTTTACCAGTAAATAAGTTCTATAGTATTAATAATTTCCAGATTGTCTAGAATACATTAAAAATTAATGATGCTAGTATTATGAAAATTAAAAACTGAATCAGATTTTTTAAGAGCGTAGTTTTGTAAAGAAAAATATTTTACTTGGCACTAGGAAAAAGCAATTAAAGACACTATTTCCTATTTTACTTTGTAAGTACACCGCATGCTGGACTGGACTAATAAAATGACAGAAAGAAAGAAAACTAATAAGATAGCAAAGGTTAATTGTAAGGAGATTGCTGATAACAATTTTTCACCAATACATTAAGTATGATGATTGCCACATGAAATTAATAACGACGATCCGTTTTCCACTTTTTGAAAAGTAGGTTTAAAGTTAAAGTCCTTTCGAGTAGTGTTTTATGAATTACGGGCCATGACTATGTGACGTTATAACATAAATTCGAAACCCCTCCCCCCTGGCTCGTTATTTACCATTTGGTTAACTTTAATGGTACCCCGCCTAAGCCATGACGGAATTTGCAAATGCACCCTGACGCAGGCGCATTCTGGCGTTTTACAGTGGTTATAGTTAGGCAGACATCAGGGAGCTTCCAACAATTACGTCTTACAAAATTCGGTCATGGCCTTTAACCCCCACCCAAGTTTTCTGGAATGTAATTACGAATATGTAATAAGAAAGGGCAGCTAGACCCCCTCCAACAAAATTTATAACACTATTATTTGAAGCGCCTTACCTGAACTCATAGGCAGTAGGAAACATGAAACCAAATTACGAATTGTTATTGTTATTGTTAATGTGAATGATTTTGAAATTGTGATTGTTATTGTTATTGTGAAGTCCAGGCGTATAGTATTGTGCTTGTAATTGTAAATACAATAATTTACAATAATTTACAATACAATACTCTCACAATTTATGTGCACTAGGTTTAACAACACTGGAAGCTAACATTGTAATTTACAATGTTTTAAAGTTTTAAATACATACAGTTTGTCAATAATGTTATTAAAACCATTTTTATGCTATGTATATTTGGTAGTCGCAGCTTTAGATTTCAAATCCTTAATACTATTAATATGATTTTTAGTCTATTTTAATGGGAGCTACATGCTGCCTACTGCCTATTCTCTTTACGAGTAGTATTAGTAGTAGTGATTTATTGCGTGCAACTGCCTATACCAAAATCATAAATATTTGAATGATAGTGGTTATACTAAAAAACAAATAATAATGTTACAGCCATAGGTATTTAACATGTTACGTCAGCTATCCTTTTTAGATGCTGAGCTTAAGCATCTATAGGAATGGCTATGTCCGTCCGTCTGTCTGTCTGTCTGTTCTTTATGCGCTACAGGTCACAGTTTTTTAACGATATTCGTCAAATATTTTTTAAATGGCCACAAATGCGAATGAGAAGTGCCCTATTGTTTTTGAGAGCGATCGAACTAACCAGTTTTTCACAATTAACAGTTGACAGGACCAACTTTTTTAGCCATCTAAAAGCATTGGAGAAAAACGGGTGATTTGCCGCTTTGCATCAGCCAAATGCACCAGCTAAATGGTTTCCTTACAGGCGCCAGTCAATGCACCAGAAACATGCACAAGTCATCAGCACAAGCTACCCGCAGAAGTTACCTGCACCCACAAAGTATCCCTAAGGGGGGAGGTGTACTTGGGGTCACCCAAGAAGACGTCCCAACAATCTCAACTATTTTTTCTTAAACCATGAAAAAACTTTAAATACTTGCACCCCCCTCCTACGTAGTATCACCTCAGGAAAGGGGGGTGTACTTGGGGTTACCCACAAATGACGTCCCAAAAAATCTCAACTGTTTTTGCTAAAACTAATAAAAAACTTTAAATACTTGCACCCCTGACCCACTAAGTATCCCCTTGAGAAGGAGGGGTGTACTTAGAGTCACCCACAAATGACGTCCCAGAAATCTTAATTTCTTTGCTATAACTATTAAAAAACTTTGAATACTTGCATCCCCAACCCCACGAATTATCTCTTAGAGGAGTGGGGGGGGGGTGTTTAAGAATTAAAACAAGTCACAATCTTAAAAATATAAATATTTCTTATACCTAATGCTTTACCAACCGCAAACTAATGCTCCCCTACTCAACAAATCAGCCTTTTTAGGTTTAGAAGGGCGGGGGGGGGGGGGATTCAGGATCAATCGTTAAATACGTCCGAGAAATTTAAAGCCTCGAACCTAAGGTTGGAATAGAGCACGTGACACCTAGATTCTTGTCTACAGCAATGAATCAGTAATGGCCTGAGCTAAGAAATCTCTGATACGAATCTGTAAGCGTGTCAGATATGCAACACATAAGATACATAGAGTCCCGTCAGCAAGTTAGCTTTGTTTCCTGTCGTTCTAAGAGAAAGTCCTGCTACGTTTCGTGTCTTGCAAAAGAGCCGGCTGCTTTTTGTTTTGACGACGTTAAGGCTGGTAGGGGTCAGACACAAATGGCGTTGCTTACCTTAAGAGTGGGTCACTTGACATTCCACCGTAAGGGCATCCATTCAAGCAATGCTTAAAAACGTGACAAGCAGTTGGGTAGGCTTATAATTTTGGTAAATTTATGTGTCGTCATTTGTGTCCGTTCCCAAAGCTGGTCAAGCATACGAACCTAATATTTTAGGTTTGCTATCTTGTATTTGAATTAAACTCGGAAAAATCTATGCTTATCTGCATCGAGCACGGAATGTCGGCAAAAACCAATTGCAATTTACCATGATATATTTAACGTGGAATGAAAAACGGGTGAAATTCACGACTTTTTAACTTTATGCTGTAAACATACGCACGTTGATCGTAAAAGGGAAGTGACCGTTCATAAATAACTTCATTAGAAATTTATATTTTAGAAAACCCACTCCAACTATTTTTACTTCATGCTGTAAACAAACGAACGAAGCTTATAGATAGTTGATGACCAACTAATAATGGCGTCATTCAAATTCTCAATTTTAAGGAACATTCTTTAACCGAATTTTTTCGTAATTTTTAGTGTCCAGTAAATCTTTTACATAAGTTATTTATAAATTATATTTCAACTTCGAGGGTTACACAAGTTAGGAGCCATGCAAGGATCATCTAAAAATGATGTCATTTAATTATTTTAATTATAGGAATCTCTTCTGTCTTTAGTTCAAAAATCAAATTAATGGATATCCCTAACACCGTCTTTTTTTAGCATACATACAGAGATCCTTCATAAATAACGTCATCACAAAATCACCATTTTAAGGATCCTTGTTAGTGCTGAATGCAAAATTTGGTAGATTTATATCTTCAAAATCTACTTTTACTAGTATACACACAATAATTGTCCATAATTAAAGTCGTATAAATGTCATCATTTAAAAAAACACCCGTTATCAGTTTAAACGTTATGTAATATAGTATTTTTAGCATGAAATATTATTATTGTACATATTAGGATCGTCCAACAATGTCGTCACTAAAATATTGCACTTTGGAGGGTATAGAGTGTATTGTATGTAAATAATGTGAGAAGATGCATCAATTGACTAAAGTCAATATTCGCTGTAAGCTCAGCATCTACTTCGGGCCCACGGTAGGCAAATCCGGCGCGAAGCGCCGGATTTTTGTTTCTTGTCGGGTTTGCACTTCTCATAACTCCGTAACAAGGCATAGCAAACTTCATTACTAGCGTTTAGAAATGCATTAAGTTATTCCTAAAATAAATAATGACAGCAAAAATGATGTTTAATTTTGTGAAACATTAATTTGACGCAGCTTCCTCAAACCTCTAGTGACTACTTTACCTAATAACATTTGGTAATAAGACATTATTGCAGTAATGTTTTAAGTTTTAATTTTATTATTGGTACAATTTTATGTTTTTACCGCACAGGCTTACTTGTAACATTACCAGATTAATAAGTATCTATTGTATCTTGAAAAATCTTATTTTAAATTTTGCCATAAAATATTACAACGCAATGAAAAGGGTTCAAATAAATGCACTTAGCATATAAAGCATACCTTTAATTACTATAACACAAGACTCTTGTAAATAAGCTAAATCCGGCTAGCTGGTTCATAATATTAACTAAAAAATATTGATTTTCCTTAAACGTTTGATAGTCCTTTTTGAATGACCTCCGCTTAGTTATAATTTGTAAAGCATCATTTTTATTCCAAAAATGATTGTTTACACATACATTTAATTTTTGTAGGAACAGACAATCGCTTTAACTCTGGTCACAAACGATACGTAACATACAATTATACTTAGCTCTAGCTTTTGCGATATTGCACTGATAGTATTTATTACGAATATGCTTGACTGAATTCATTGTTATATGTCTTGATATTTTTTCGAAGTGATATATATTTTAACGTGATGTTATTCGATTGATTTGCAGCAGTAAGATGCTGCTTATTACTACAGTAGGTAGGATTAATAAAAACTCTAGACTTTAAAATTACACGAGTTTGACCTTTAATACGTTTTTAAAGGCTTAAACCATTTGTACATGAAAGTAGATTTTTGGATTCAGAATCCCTAATAAGGAAAATTAAAATTTAAGTCACTAAGTATTAACAGCTGTCCTGAATTATTACTAGCATAAGAACAAGTTAAAAAGCATTGTCTCTGCATTATTGAGGTGCCCAGGAGGCCTATACATACTGGCCATATAAATAAGTATTGTTTTTTTCAGCTTTAGGTACACCACTAACGACTCCGTACTTGTTATTATATCAGTAATGCGTTCGGATTGCAGTTAACTCTTTACGTAAGTGACTTGACCACCGCCATGCTTACTTCTGCCGTTTTTGTATGTATTATAACCTTCAATTAAAATTTCATGAATTTGTTATGGTATTGCGTTTTCAACCTATGAGGTTATACACACCCCGAAGTTACTTTCTGGTTACTTCAAACCTCGCGGCATCCTATGAGCTGAGTTTCCTTGAAAAAACCATTAGAGGTTGTTTTGAGTGACTCGAACAAGAACGGGCTTCTTGTTCGAGTCACTTAGAACTACCCCATGCCCATGGACTTATCGGGCGATAATTTGATGACATCAGTTATATATAATCCCAAACGTACTCAGTTTTGAATGATTAAACCAGTTGAAAACAACACGCTATGTAGATTACTCGCTTCGATAATTTACTCGTTTTATTTGGATTTATCACGTTTTTCTACATGACCAGTAAAGGTTAAAAATATTCATTACTGTCGATTTGGGATTATTTATGGCCTTTGAGGGGACAAATTATGCATGCTGTTGATAGAAGGTTATTTTGCTGGAAATGTTATTTATGGGCTTTGAGGGGAGAAGTTATACACAATGAAAAGAATGTATTATTTATGAATTTTAAATGGGAAAATCTCATATAATGTAAACGGTAACTTATTTATAGCTTTTAAGGGTACAAAATATTACATTTATTTTTGGTACCTTTCTGAAGCTTCGGATTTATCCGAGGGTTTCCTTCGTCAGGTTATTTTGATATATTGCTTGTTGCATTTGATTAATAAACTTTGCTTTTATAGCCTGCTAGAATTTTTCAAAATAAATTGCCCACCCTGTAATAAAGACTGCAGATATTTATATGCATAATAACATTTCCTTTAGGTATAGTTTCTATTTGAAAGTAAGTAGATAATGGCTCAAAAGAATTAATAGAAAGAACAAAGAACGAATCATTGTTATCGCCTATTGCTGATAAAAATGAATCAGAAACATAACCAAAAGATGGAGCAATACATTTAAGACATAATCAGGTCTTAGAATGAATGAGGGATTTGAACTCAATATTATTTAGTGTTAGCTTTGAACAATTCGTATGGTGGAACAGTTCATTACATTCCACAAACCATATTGCAAGCTTTGTGGCATCATCCTTTTTGCATATGCCACAAACAAATGGAACATCGATACGATATAAATTAGAATATCACAGTAGTGACCGCGATATCGATACGATATAAATTCAAATATAGCAATAGCTACTGCGATATTGATACAGTATAAATTAACAAATCGCATTAGTGACTGTAATATTGATACGGTATAAATAAAAGTATCGCAATAGTGACTATGATGATGAACTAAAAGTTGCTAAACCAAAAAAAAAGATCACCTTGAAAATGAGGGACACTTTGCGGGATAGAGAATTCCAAGTATGGAGTCAACTAAGACTGAGGGGGTGGGGAGTGAGCCAATTTGCAGACAACCCAAAAGGAAATAAGTCCCTACTGAACAAAGAAGGCATGACAACTTCAGAATACGTCACACTTATTAAAATGAATGCTAACGTTACGAGCGTGAGAGCCATTCCTGGCCGCAGCCTAGACGGTGCCCATTGCAGACACTGCGATGAGAAAAAAGAAACACTTGGACACGTACTAGGCAGCTGCCACTTTGGGGAACTAATTCGTAACCAACGGCACAACGGTATTCGAGAGATAATCGCAAAGGCAATGAAAGAAAGAGGGTATGAAGTTGGACAGGAGTTACACTTTATCTCAGAAAATGGATCTGCTAGAAGAATTGACATTATTGCCTACGATAAACAAAGCAGAAAGGGATACATACTGGATCCTACTATACGGTTTGAATACGGGAATGCGGAAGAACAATCCATATCCGTTGACGATGAAAAAAAAGGATTTATGACTCCTGTAGAAGCTACTTCAAGAACAGTCTGGAGCTAGATGAAGTAGAAGTCATTGGTCTCTACATAGGGGCAAGGGGAACTATAACCAAATTTTTTCAACAATTTATAAATAGGTTTAGGTTACCAGTATCTATTATCACGGATATAATGCTATATGCCATTAGAGGCTCTATAATTATGTATAATCATCATCTGCATTAAAGCTTTAAAAGTTTAATCCATTTATAACAATACTATAAAAACTTATTGTACTGTATACTGTGTCTTATGGCTACTGCAAGTGTGCAGCAGTGACTTAATAAAGTTATTTCTCTCTCTGTAAATTAGAATATTGCAGCCAGGGTAGTCAATATGCCACTTTTTTATGGAAAATACTATGTACCACTTTGGTAAATACCGGTATATACCGGTAAATATAGGTATATAGTGGCAAATACTAGTACATACATGTATAAAGCCTAAAGTTTTTAAAATAGGTGGTAATATAATTCTAGTTCTAGTAAAACCACAACAGCAAGTTAAGTAATACAAAATATTTGTTACGCTTGTTGCACAAAAACATTTTGATTTATTAAGTGGAACTTAATTGTGTAGTTGCTACAGAATTATATTTATTTAGCATGCCACAGTAAACAAATTCAGCATTCAGTTAATGTGTTGTAACCCATTATTTAATTTTGTGTTTAAATCCTGCCAATCAAAAATTATTCGTCGAAGTAGTCACCAAAATCGGTTTTGTTCTGTGAACTAAGTTCACCGAAACAAAACGCTAGCTTCGTTATTACGCTATGGAAGCCTATTCCTTGAGTCAGTTTGAACGTAACTAAATGTAGAAAATTGTCTCTCCGATGATCCGTGTGATCATAGATGAGGAGCAATTGTACATTTTATTCGATATCGTTGCCATATTGGCCGTCCAGAATAGCATGGATGTGGTAGAGAATAGCATTGAGAATAGCATTGATTTGGTAGCTACTTTTGAAATTTGGAAATTTTCACGTCTTTCAAAAATTTACTTTATCTGTGCTGGTATAAATGCCAGTATATTATGCCAGGATGAAAATCAAACTTTTTTCAATTTACCACTTTATACCAGTGTGTGCCAGTATGTGCCAAAGTGTCACATAAACAGTATTCACCACCCCTGGTATTTACCGGTATTTACCATTGTTCAGTAGTGACTGTACAGCATGGTCAGAAATTTCCATGACGTCAGAGCATTTGGGTTTGGGTTGCTCTCAAACCCAGAGTACTTAACGACTTTACTTAAGTTGCTCTCAAACCCCCACTTTTGTATGGGTCTGAGAGCTTCAAGTAGTAGAAGGAGCCGATGCCTCAGCATTGGCTCAAACAAAGGAAAGGGAGCAGTGCAGTCAGTCCCTTTTGGCACTGCTCCCAGAGACCAACCATCTTTCCGAGAGTACGGACGTGTCCGCTCTCCAGTCTGACTCCAACTGTCCTAGTGTGACCATCTCCCTGCTCTGTGCTCTGAAGTTTTGTTCCTCCAAAATTACTTCAAAATTAGAGATTTCAAAGTCTTCGTAATAGTTTAGAAATCTGACGTTAATTTAATTGTTATTCGGTGTAATTAAGTGTTTAGTGATTAATTAAAAAGACTAAAATGGTACTTAATACCAAAACACAATCAAGTATCAAAATACCGGCATTTTATTTGAAATTAAGCTGCCACACCTTAATCTTCCTCACCACATAACCATTAGTTGCATCACAACTCAGATTCTCAAGTGCACTATACCATAATCTTCCATAGACCCTGCTAGTGCTGTTTTCACGCTATTTACGTGTAGTCAAGCATTTGCATCCGTGATCATCTCTCTCCAGGCGGTTGTCATCATCCTTGAGACCTCCGCTACCCTTAAAAACTCGAAGAAGACAGAGAAGACGGTCACACGGGCATCGCACGAATCTCAACGCACCCCAGGAACAGAGCCAGAGCAGCGGGACCGAAGGTATCGTCATCATCATTGTTGCTCGTTTCCCCGGTTCCCAGACATCGATCACGTCCAATCTGCACTCCAGAGCACCCGCCTTAGCACCAGGACCGGACCATCACTGCTCCTCATTGCCCCGGTCCTAAGACGTTGGACAGGTCTAGACTCACAGCGGCCTTGTGCTCCCAAGCACTTGCCTTGTGCTCCAAAGCACTCTCCTTGCTCTCTCGAGCAGCCGCCTTGTGCTCCTAAGCACTTGCCTTGTGCTCCAAAGCACTCTCCTTGCTCTCTCGAGCAGCCGCCTTGTGCTCCCAAGCACTTGCCTTGTGCTCCAAAGCACTCTCCTTGCTCTCTCGAGCAGCCGCCTTGTGCTCCCAAGCACTTGCCTTGTGCTCCAAAGCACTCTCCTTGCTCTCTCGAGCAGCCGCCTTGTGCTCCCAAGCACTTGCCTTGTGCTCCAAAGCACTCTCCTTGCTCTCTTGAGCAGCCGCCTTGTGCTCCCAAGCACTTGCCTTGTGCTCCAAAGCACTCTCCTTGCTCTCTCGAGCAGCCGCCTTGTGCTCCCAAGCACTTGCCTTGTGCTCCAAAGCACTCTCCTTGCTCTCTCGAGCAGCCGCCTTGTGCTCTCAAGCGTAGCTCACATAGCCCGTCCAGATCAGCTCATCCTCGGTCGGTCTCAGCTCACATAGCCCGTCCAGATCAACTCGGTCGGTCGGTCTCAAGCTCACATGGTCGGTCGGTCTCAAGCTCACTCGGTCGGTCGGTCTCAATCTCACTCAGTCGGTCGGTCTCAAGCTCACTCGGTCGGTCGGTCTCAAGCTCACTCGGTCGGTCGATCTCAAGCTCACTCGGTCGGTCGATCTCAAGCTCACTCGGTCGGTTGGTCTCAAGCTCACTAGGTCGGTCGGTCTCAAGCTCACTCGGTCGGTCGGTCTCAAGCTCATACTCAGCTCAGTCGGTCGGTCAGTAGGTCGATCAGTCTCTGGTTCCATCTCAAGCTCAGGTCCCAGTCTCTGGTTCCATCTCAAGCTCAGGTCCCAGTCTCTGGTTCCATCTCAAGCTCAGGTCCCAGTCTCTAGTTCCATCTCATCTCAAGCTCAGGTCCCAGTCTCTGGTTCCATCCCATCTCAAGCTCAAGCTCTTGTCCCCACTACAAGCTCAAGCTCTGGACCCACCTCAAGCTCACCTGGTCCCAGGCCCATCTCGGCACCTGGTCCCAGACCCAACCTCAGCTCACCTGGTCCCAGGCCCATCTCGGCATCTGGTCCCAGACCCAACTTCAGCTCACCTGGTCCCAGGCCCATCTTGGTTCACCTGGTCCCAGACCCAAGTCCTGGTCCCAGCTCCTAGCTCTGGTCCCATACCCCAGCTCGGCTCTCCAATCTGGTCCTAGCTCCAAGTCCTGGTCCCAGACCCCAAGTCGGCTGTCAGCTCACCTGGTCCCAGACCTCACACTGGGTCTCAGCCACCTCACACCTCATTCTAATCGCAGCAAACCTCAAATCACCTTTCCAGCTAGCCTAACCGATTACATTCACCTACTTGGAACGCCAACAACACTACCAATCACCTATCAACCACGTCTTCAACGCGCATCTGAATAAACCAGCCTCTTCTCCTTATTTACACAGGAGGACGTCCAGTTTGGGTGGACGTTAAGGTGCACCGGGATTTACGACCCCGAGCTCAAGTGTGCATACCCCCATTCAACCATGGTATATACCACAGTGGTATTTACCACTTGACTACCCTGATTGCAGCGCATTAGGAACTGCGATACGATGCGATATAAATTAGAATACTGCAAGATCTAAAATTATATTTTTGTTCATTATCGATGAAAATGAATTTTAGATTTGAATAAATTGATACAAAAATGAAATTTTCTTGTGTAGATGTAAGTTTCTTGAACCTCCCCCCTCCCCTATGTTTTAGATTGAGATTTAGCCAAAGACGAGAGACCCTAAAGACTGCGCATCCTAATGTTAAACATTTGGCCAAAATTTCCCTCTCTCCTTTTGAATCTGGCCTATTAACGGCTCTGACTATGTATCAAAACGCATGGTCAGAGCCGTTGATTGGCCAGATTCAAAAGAAGAGAGAGAAATTTTGGCCAAATGTTTAACATTTGCATACGCAGTCTTTTAGGATCTCTCGTCTTTGAGATTTGGCTTGCAGGCCTCCTAACCCCCTGCCGCCCCCCTTGTTGTCGACGTGATTAGTGTATGCTTCCTAACTGATTTGCGTTATCTGCTCAATCGTTTGTTCAGGAGCAGTACTTGCATACTTAACAACCCACCGTGGGAGATATATTATTCAGCGTAACAGTGATTTCTGGTATAGGACTCAAGCTAAATCTTAATTCCTGGCAGAACTAGCTGCCTGGGATGTTGCAGAGATAGTCAGATAAGTGATAAGTCGATAGGTCAATCCGGAGGTCTACTCACAGTATAGTTCTTGTACAGTCCACTTATTGGGTATGTCCTAGGTTAATTCCTTAAATTGAATTTTCTAGTTGGGAAGAAAATGGCTCAGTAACGGCCTGGTCCAATGATTATCGGGTGCGAATCTGTGAGCGTGCCTGATATGATACGCAAAAGATACACACCGTATATTCTATAATAATGTGCGGGTCTAAGAGGCCTTAGTTTGTATTCACGCGAGTCTATTAACAGTTTTAAATGGCAGTACACGGGTCTGAGAGGTCCAAATTTGAATAGTACGTACTATTATAGAATATACAAGGAGTACTTCGTGGTCTCGTGGTGTACGGTTCACAAGAGATACGGAAGGCAATAAGTGAAAAATATATGGTTACATATATATACGAGCCTTTCTAGGCGGCCCCTGTAGCAAAGTGGTTACACGATCTACACGTAACGCGAAGTAGTTGAGGTCGAATCTGTGATGGAGCACATTATTTTTGTGCCCCCTCTCTCAGACGTACTCGATGAATGGCCCTCGTGCCCGCCTACGTTGGGGCCGTGCGGGGTAGAGAAGCTTGCAGAGGAGGAGGACTGGGGGAGGAGCGCGGGAGGCAGTCAGACGACGTGAGGGGATACTTTGCCTGAAACCATACCACCCTGGGGACAGTAAGCCTGCAGACAAGTACTTTCAACGCAACCTTAAGATTCCAATAATCTGTCCCAATCGCTCACTCTACCTCATAGTTTGAATAGATAAGTTATTAGAATAGTTGCATACAATTATTTCAATTCACTGTTAACATTAAGAAATATCTTGTGAGGGTCTTGTTTGGTTGGTATCTGACTATCTCGTTGAGTCGAGCAGACGGTGGCATACCAACTCTGTAGAACATCTATACCTACCTATCTGTCACATAAAACGAAATCCTTATGGGGAAGCGAAGGTTATTAAAGTACTCAAGCTGTAGATCCTAAAGGTTGTGTTCCGATAAGGTAGTGTAGAGGGGTGTCCAGAGTTGGGTAAAGGATGCTCGACTACTTAAAAGAGATAGCAGGTATCAACACAACACACACTTCCCAGAATACTGTCTGTAAAAAGCCTTTGCTATGTATCGGACATTAAATAAAGATTTTTTTTTTATATACGAGCCTTTTTAACACGAGTACTCACGGTGAGGAATCCTGCTGTGTGGTCTCGTAGCTGAGGTTGGGAGTGGAGGGGGGAGGGGAGGCGATTGGAGGGCGTGTGATCAGTAGAGAGCTGTTGGGGGAGTGGGGGCAGAGATGAGTAATGCGATCAACAGACGTAATCTGTTGACTCTCCTCAGGCCGTGTGCTTCCAGAGGTGGATGCCCTCTGCAACCACTCTCGCTCATTCAACTGCTGTTTACATGCGTTCTCACTCGCCACTGAACCTGACGTTCCCCAGTATGCACGATAAAGACCCACGACGGACTCCCTCACTATATAGGTATGGTGAACGGAGTATACAGCTCTGGAAGCTTAGTCTATTGATACTGGCAATGCTCCTAGATACCTGTAAAGCCTACCACCTTAGACCTTTAACAGATAAATTATCTCGATGGCTCGAGTTTAAAGAAAGTATCTCACAGTGGACGATCGTTTCCTAGATCTCTTATACAATAGCGTAGTTCGACAACAGGACTAGTATTAAGTTATTCTATGGTTGATATCTCAAAGACACTCAGCCTATGAGGTGCCTGCGAGGCAAATATGAAAACCTACAGTAACTTTGTGGTGTGTATAACCCGAATGGTTTCAAACGCAATACCATAATACATACATACATATAGAATATACAGTATATACAACCCTATAGTCATGAAAAGTGAATTTCAATACAGGTTTGATAATAGATGTAATTATTGTACTGAAGCGATTGAGTAACGAATCCTAGTAATACGAGCGTATGACGATGGGAATGAAATTAACGTCACCATTAGTGACTAACTTCCCTCCACACAGTTCTTATGAATCCGCATGACGTTTGTAGTATGCTGTTCCTAATGTTACCCTTTTCCTTATTGAAAAACAGTTATCAATGGTTGAGATGGTGGGCACCAGCGATAGCTGCTGTGCGCATCTTGGTCTAGTGGATTTCGAGCATAAGTAAAATTAGTGCCATGAAGTGTATAGAGAAATATATAGCGGAGTTTTTAAAAGATTAAACGTTTTTTCATGCTAACGGTCAAATTGGTAACCCAGCTTTGACCTAGCGCACCAATGTCGAGATTATTTTTTGCAATTGTGACACTATCGAATTTTTCAGGTAGCCTACCTATAACCCAATGCACTCTACTATTCGACAAAAGTATGGTGGGTTTACTATATAGCGATTCCATCATACGACATTTTTCGTTTGGAAAGAAAGGTTGTACAGGAATTAGAATAATGTACGAGATTGTGACTACGACATTTGTTTCGGGCTTCATAGCCACACATATCTTTGCTAAGCAGGAGTAAGAAGCGAGATAAGAGAATCAGAATATCTTTGTCACGGATACGCTCTGAATCATTGTCTCACTTAGTTCTAATCCCCTATTAACTATAGCATCTTCCTGACATATCTGTAGCTAGCACAAGCCGTTGAGAGTATTGAATATACTGTACTAAGGTAGTAGTATTCATAGCTGCCAGAGACTCAATCAACGGTGAATCCTAGACATTTAATCGCAATGGCTACGCCTCTCGTCCGATGCACTACCACCACTGACTGCGTATCTCCACTGTAAAACAAACGCATCTTAGCTATCTCCACTCACATCGCCCCATCCAATTTCCTCCCACAGCCATATACTGAGCATACGAATATGCCAGAAAAACGGCGCGACAGCGTGTTTTTCCCGCCCCCTCCGAGGAGGCCACTGCAAGAGGTATTTAGGACGTCATATCTAACCACTAAGCCACGGCTGCCCCCTCAAAGTCGATATTGTTATGCAATTACCCAAATATATTTAGTTACAGTTCCTCCTACAGTGCTTGCAGACACATTTAATTTTCGCGTTGCCTACTCACCAGAATATTCGGTGGTAGGACATGTCTACTGTATGTCACTTTACCCGCCACGAACGGTGTTGGGCATCTATTTAAATATTTTATAGATATAAGCTCAAAAATCTATTAACATGGTCATGTCCGTCCGTCTGTCTGTCCGTTGTGGTCTGGATTTTCCCAATCTTCCCCTTTTTAGCGCGCGTGACGACCGGGACGGGCGCCTAAAACAGGAAAGCGACCGGGTTGGAGTCCGCGGTCGGTGATCGTCCTCTGCCTCGACCGCGCGGTGCTGTCGACGCGGTCCTCGGTCCTCGTGAGCGTCCCCGACCTGCTCTAGTATTTACAGAAAGAGCGACCGCCGGACGGTGACCGCGCTTCAATAGTTCCTGTTTACGTAACCAAGCTACCCCGGTCTGGCTGCGAAGAACCCGACGACTCGGTAGGGGCTCCGTTGTAACGGATGGGATGCACAATATAATGGTCCGGTGTGCCGGTGTGGTATGTCCCTCAACACTTACACCCAGAGTATTCTAAATTCTAATAATATGACCGTAATACTCTGGTACCCGGTAAAATGAGAGTCCCACTATATTACTATGGTGCTGGGTCCAACTGCCAAAGAATGCCTATGCTTTAATGTTTTTACAGCACAATATAAGTTCCAATGGAGTGTTCTTTTATTTGAACTCTGATTCTGTCCACGTAGTTTTACACAATGTATAACGCAAATCACTCCACGAATGTACAATAATGATCTCTAACGTAATCACAATTAATCCCGTATGGGTAAATAAATAAATCCAATGAAAGGATGAAGAAGGAAGGAGGAGAATAAATAAATAATTATATAAAATATAATACAAACAAGATAGCGGCGGGCAATCTATTTTTCCTCACTTTACTAGACGTTGACTAGCTTAACCACCTAGTTGCTGCTCCTCGGAGTGTGTAAAGGGAAGTGAATGTACGACTCCCTTCGCCTGCTTGAGGAGGACGTTTTCTCATACGATCGAGAGTGCCACGTCACCACGCTCCACGTCAACCGTCTCTTCCAGCTCTGTCCTACTTAGCCCGCTATACCTATACCCCCGCTCCCTTCCTATACCTACATTACTCCCGTGCTATAGACAGTGGAAATTTACTGCCTGCACTGATGACGTCGGTTGGCTCTCCGTCCTCAACCTCCTTGTCCTATTCGCGCTGCTGCTAATAATACCCCCGCAGTACAATTTCCCTATTTACCTTCACACCGTAGATATGTATGTCTGTTGGTCATGCTCCACATGCCACATTTTTTAATTGATTTTATTCAAACAACTTTTAAACGACCACAAATGCAAGAATAAGGTGCTATTTTGTTGCTGGGGTTGATCGAACTAATCAGTTTTTAATAAATAACTTAAATGGGCCCATGTCAACACGCATTAAAAGAGTACAACTAAATGAACGACCACAAATGACAGGGCAAGGTGCCATATTGTTTCTGGGGTTGATCGAACTAACCAGTTTACTATGAATAACTGTTAAATGGGCCCATGTCAACACGCATCAAAAGAGTGCAACTTAATAAACGACTAAAAATGCCAAGGCAAACTGCCATATAGTTTTTGGGGTTAATTAAACCAACCAGTTTTCTAAAAATACTTGTTGTATGGACCCATGTCAAAATGCATTGAAGGGGTACGAACAAAAAGGGATGAAATATACATTAGCGTACATACATATTTATAGACCCGGAAGTTGAAACTACGTTTCTGTTTTGCGCGCTACTGAAATAAAAGTATAACTAACACTATTGGTATTAATGCAGCTAACCTTAAATACGATAAAGAAAGGTAGGAAGATGCCTTGGATGTTCAATAAATAACGTCACTCAAATTATCATTCGCTAATTGGGATAGTCCGTAAATGACGTCGCCAAAATTGTTATTGTCTTATAGGGGTGGCCCATCAATGACGTTACCAAAATTACTATTTTTACATTGGAATAGTCCATCAATAACGTCGGCAACACTATCATTACTTTATTTGGATGGTTCATAAATGACGTCGTTCAAGTCACTACTTGATTGGGATGGTCCATAAATGACGTCCCGTAAGTGACTATATTATTGCAATAGTCTTTAAATGACGTTGCCCAAAGTTTTATTCTCTTATAGGAATGTTTCATTAATGACCTTACTTAAATGACTATTCTTAAATTTCAATAGTCCACCACTGACGTTACTTAAATTACTTTTCTTACATTGCGATAGTCCACACATGACGTCGCCCACATTATCATACATTTATTTGGATGGTCCCTAAATGACTTCGCCTAAGTCTGTATTTTATTTGAATAGTCCATAAATGACGTAACCCAAATGACTATACTATTAAAATAGTCCATAAATGACGCCACCCAAATCATTGCTGTTATTATTTTTTTCGAAAAAAATGTTAATTTAGGAATAGCTGCCGCTGATTATAAAATACCAATGTCTTCTAGATTATTCTCGATGGTCGCTACAATAAGGACCTACAAATTCATTTAATCTAATGGTCGCCGAAAGCTTAGCATCTACTTTAAGCTCACTGTGGACAAATCCGGCGCGAAGCGCAGGAGTTTTTGCTTTAATCAGACTGACCATTGCTACAGAATTAAAAGTTGAATAGACCGAAGTCTAAAAATGTAGAAGTAAGTACCATAAAAACAGGTGAAGCGAAACATAGCTGGGCGCACTCAAAACGTGTAGTGCTGCACTTCTTTCTCATCCACTCAGTGAGCGGGGTGCGAGTATGTATGTTAATATGTACGCTCATAGGACGTTGCATGCTAGTAGCATTGACAGCTTGTAATTAACACACGACATGTAGTGCTACGCAGCGTTCCATGCTGTCATCCTATATGGTTTTACCACCTCGTCCCTTATGACCAATGCTGAACACAAAGCACATAGAGCAGCTTTTCCAGACTCACGCAACTAACCGAAGGGTAACATTATGTGTGAACGCTGTCGCATCAAAATAGGTCCTTTAACTACTTATTATATTTAATATTTACACGTATTTATTTATAATACGTGGTGTTTATAATGGTATTTACACACATGACCTTTATTGGTTTGCATGCACACTTTAGCATAATTACTTTAGGTTCTACAATTCAAACTACCACTTCGTTTTAGTTTTTTGATGCCAGTTTTGTGGGCATCACGGACTTAATTTTATTTTTAGATGCTAAAAAAAGGGGCGATAACTCATGGAGGTATATACGGAGGTGTGAGCTCGCCAACTTTCGCCAATAAAAAAACACGTTAAAACTTTTCACGAATCTACTTTACAATCAAAGGTACTTATTTATGTACGTTCACAGGGCAGCCTAGTATTGTGGTATTGTACTCGTGAGTTTAGGACTGCAGTGCGGAATTCGAAGATCTTCATGCGCAGGTCTGGGCTCTTGGCTTCGATTACCACCTCAGCTGTTTAGCATCCAACTTCCTTACTGCGCGTCACGTACATACGTATATGGTTGATACATGGTAACAGTTCGTCAGTACGTCTTTCAAATATCACCATTTCACGGATAATCCTTTATTGCCACATATCACCGACATACGTATGCGGCTCAAATATGGTAAGGCATCGCTCGTAAATGAGGTCATTCAAATATCACCATTCAGCTCATTTTAACTAGCAAAACTTGTATTTAACCTATTTTTACCGGCACTGACTGTGAGAGCTTCATGTTAGCCTTACTACAAAATCATTGTTTACCAGTGATCAAGCCAATTTGCTGTAAGGTCAGCATCTACTTCGGGCCCAGTGTCGGCAAATCCGAAGCGAACTGCCGGACTTTTTATCCTAACATGGTTATTTTTGAACGACTACAAATCATGCCTATTGTTTTAGCATATGGCAAATTTCTACACCATCAAATTTGACCGTCACCCGGTTAAAAATGACTCAAAGTGCCAGACTGTATACAGAAGCTAACGAAGGTTTAAGTATACCTTTATCATTTCTTACCTCCCGCGTGCTAGTCTAACAGATCTCAGACTCACGCAGTATTATAGAATATGTGGCATATATTAGAGCCGGTACTATGGTTGTTGGCAACTCTAAATAAGAAATAACCTCAGGGGTAGGTACGAAATAACAAAATTAATATAGGAAAAAACGTACATTAGGGTCAAAAATGTTTGCATACCATGTGTATTTACTTAACTTTTTCTAATTTTGATGATTTTTTATGGTTTTGAATGAGTAGGATTGCGCAGAAGGTCGCCGGAGGAAACGAAGGGATGGCTATCGACATTCCAGAAGCGTGGAGGTCATCGATGAATCAGATGGGTGGAGGGGTCGCGATGGTCGTCCTAGCAGTGGCTTGAAGCGTGATCGGGAAAGGGTTAGTCGTGACAGGAGAGACCAAGACAGAGATAGCGGTAGAGAGCGACGTGATCATGGTAAAAGAGATCGGAACATTAGAAATGATAGCCGTAGTAGCCGGAGTGACCGTGACAATGACAAAGAAAGGGAAAGAAGTCGAGGGGGCTACCGTTCCATATCAAAGGATAGCAAAAAGAATGAAGAAAGTCAAGCCAAGTTAAGTTTAATGCAGCACTCTGTTTCTAAATTCAGATCCCGATCCGATGAAAATGATATTTGGCGTAAAGAATCAACAAAAAGATCAAGATCAAGATCTCGTTCGAGAGATAGGAAGAGACATTCCAAATTGTAATATTTTCGCACAGCAACTTCTGAGTACTGATTACGAGCCACCCTTGTTCTGCGTCTCGGTTCCTTGTATATTTTGTAGGTTTTATTATTTTGGTTTCGCAGCCTGTATGTTTATGAGTTAACTGTAATTGAATGATGTGTTGCATTTTATGTTTTAGATCACATCATTACTGCCTACGTTTTTACATAATTTACCGAAATTTTCACAATTTTGAAACACTTGACCAATTTCGACATGTGATATGCCATTCGAAAGGTAATGACTAGTAGATTTTAAATAACAAAAAGTCGATCAGTTTACCGACGAATTTTTTCTTTTTTTTAAACTTGTTTGTTTTTAATTTATCCCAGAAATTGTTGTATGGTCCGGAAACCTAAAACAAAAATACAGGTTTCTTAGTTTTTTAAGGGCTTTAAAATCAGGAATCA
This sequence comes from Dicyrtomina minuta, assembly GCA_949802685.1. Lineage (NCBI taxonomy): Eukaryota > Metazoa > Arthropoda > Collembola > Symphypleona > Dicyrtomidae > Dicyrtomina > Dicyrtomina minuta. Next base: position 44,590,935 of record OX461809.1, on the reverse strand, counting down.
TTCGTTAAAATCGGTCAGTTTTAAAAAAATTAAATTAAAGTTTTTAACTACATTTAGTAACTAATAACGATCGGGCTAGTAACTACAACTTAATTAGACTTGCCTAGTCATTCCGATTTGAATGGTATATCGTTTATGCGTAGCCTTATTTAGTAACCGGTCGAAATTTTGAATTTAAGATTTGATGGGACATTCAAAAAAATTTCCTTATTATAAGAATGGTCCATAAATGGTGTAACCCACATTACCACTCTTTTACGACAGTCCCACAGATAGCAGATTGCTTATTAATAAAATGGTGAAAAAAAATGCATATTAAGCTTGTTTTCGGCTGCCATCTCTTGACAGCTGCCCAGCGATAGAAAAAAGCATTGAATTTATGATCAGCATTAATCATTTACACATCATCATAAGACAGTGGTGTCAGACTCGTCAAGTATGTCGGGCCACAATATTGTTTTTAAAAATAGTTGAGCCGCAACTATTGTTTCAGAAAGATGACGTATTATTTTTGTCTATTTTTTTACATTTTGTATAAGTGCATATAGCATAAAATTAAATTCAGTTTGTCTGGTCACGTCGTAATTAAGTTCTTTTATGGAAGTTGCGTTCTTTATTTTTATTGCTTATCATTATTCAAAGCGCTATTTTGGTCTTACGCTTCCAAAAATCTATGCAAAATTACCAGCTTGCTGTAATTTGTAACTAAATCTGCTGTAACTCTGACATCGACATCAGCAAATTACAATAGTGGTCATCACTAATTTCGGCTAGTGATCTACCTAGTATTATATTCAACTGAGTGTATCAAAACTTCTGTTGTCATCAGTAGCTTCTGCAAAGCTAACCCAAATTTTCTTTTATGTTTTCGTAAATGTACAGCTATGTTATATGTAGTGTACTGATTTCTTTATCTTCAAAAATGTCAAAATTTGCCGATAAAACTGCCCGAATTTGCATGGAAAGTTGCTAACGCGACCGTAAAAGTTTTAATTATCTTACTTAGGTTCTTATTTTACGCACTGTAACTAATGCAAATTTTTGCTATAGCAATTTATAAAATATTTCTTGCACAAAGCATTTATGTAAACAGTCACATTCATGTTCTGTTCAAGCAGTTCTAGCTGAATCTTGGATTTTACTTAACTTCAAAATTCTTCAATTTTTGAAATACATTTGCTAAATAGCAATTTTGTGACTCACTTGTTGTTTGAAAATAATTTTTCGAGCAATAGGCAAACAATGCTGGAAAATCTATTTACCCGTTAGCAGGGTTTAAAATATGCCACTTTTCTATAGAAAATACCATGACACTGGTAAATATGGGTATATACCGGTATGAAGTGGTAAATACGGGTATATACCGGTATGAAGTGGCAAACACTGGTATATTCATATATGAAGCCTAAAGTATTTAAAAAATGTGCTAATATAATTCTAAATCTAGTAAAAACAACAGAATATATCTGTAGTGGTTAATACACACAACCTTAGTGCTCTATTTGGTGAAAATTAATTGTGTAGTTACTACATAAATAAATTTATTTAGCATATGCCAAATTAAACGAGTTCAGTATTCAGTCAAGATGTAGCAAATCGTTGTGCATTTTTGTGGTTGAATACTGCTAATCTAAAATTATTCTTCAGTGTAGTCACCAAAATCGGGTTTGTTCTTTTACCTGAACTCACGAAAACAAAACGTTAGTTTCATCATTCCATCATGATGAAGCCTATTTCTCAAATAAGTTTAAACTCAACCGGACGTAGAAAATTGTCTCTCCAATGATCCATTTGGTAAAGAGCAATTGTAAATTGAATACAATAACTTTGGCATATAGGCCGTCCAGAATAGCATGGATTGTATGCTTTGATTTGGTGGCTACTTTTGAACCTTGTCAGTTTTCAAGTTTAAAAAAAAAATTACCGCATCTGTGCTTGTATAAATGCCAGCATATGCCAAGAAGAAATTAAATTGCTTTTCATTTTACCACAAAACAGTATTTACTACCCCTGGTATTTACCATGGCATATACCACAGTGGTATATATACCATTTTAAAACCCTGCCCGTTAGGTTGTAATCTCTTTTTTTTCTAAAAGCACTGAGCTCGTAAGAAGGGTATTTTTACTTTAATTTCAGCACAAAAACTGAATGCTTTCTAATCTAAACGCAAAGTGTTTAGTTTTTAGCACTATTTGTTTGAATGAATATTATAACATTAATTAAGATGTATCAAATAAAAATAACAGATTCTGGCTTTGGTTTCCTAAAATAATTCTTAAATTGAATTGGCCCGTGGCCAGCGTGTTTGGCATGACTGTCATAAGATAGTGTCAAGAAAAGCATGTATGTATTTACAGCATAACAAGGAATAATAATATCATTTAGCGATAACAACAAAAATTCATAGACGTGGTTAATTCAGTGCAATTCAGCGAGCAAAAATGACAGGTTTTGAGAAAACGAAAAAAAACGATAATGACAGTCCCAAAAACAACAAAGAACGAAATAAAAACGAATCTTCAAGCAAGCCTAATAAAACGCAAATTCACAAGTATTTAAGATCACATTTATTATTTTTTAAACTTTGCTTTTGGGTGCATTTTTTTTTTAAATTTATTTCATAATATTATATTGTTCAAAACCAAAGACACAAGCTCCACACATAGCTTAAAAAAGAAATAACAATTGTAATTATATTAGTAATAGAATAGTACAAAATAATGGTAACACTATCAGTGATTATTACAGATAATTCATCATACGATTAGACAATAACAAATAAGTGAGATGTAGCAATAATCACATGTCGACCCCAACGTATAACATAGCATCCTCTATTCTTTTTAGTTAAGACGCATCATGACATTGTGTGACTACAATATTATCAATATTATAATTATTACTAATCATAAGTCTAGCTGACAATAAGTAAGCAGAATTCCTTAGCATAGCATAAAAGTCAACTCTATTTTGGACAAACATGGGACTAGCACTGCAGGATCTTTCGTATCCACATTTAATTCTAAAAGAATCATTATAAAAAAAGTTTTGCCAAGAATTTTTCTTTAAAAATTAAGTTTTATTTACAGTGTAAATATGGACGGTTTTATTGACGTACTTCGTAATAACTAAAAGGTAGACTATAGTTTATGTCTGTGTTTAAATTAACTCCCTTTTACATAAGTGCATGAAAAGCAATTTTGTCGACTTTTACTAAACATAGATGATGATCGTAGGATCCCATGTAGATACTTTGTTTTTGATCACAATATCTTAAAGCATTTCATGAGGTCATGATTTAAGTGTTGCCTCTAAAATTATTATCCTTTGTTTTATGAAAATATAAATGTAAATATTGTTTAAGTTTCAATACTATCTTCTGCAATGTTAACACTTTTAATTTTCCAAAAACTACGTTATTCAGTATTGCGCATACGTAGATTAGAATTATTTTAGTGATTTAAGAATAATGTTTGGTTGTGAGGTATTTTACTAAAATTAAAAAGTTTTTTGTGTTCAATAAAATTTTCTAAAAAGTTAATATTGTTGTCAAGTATCTTAAAATTTGCTAATTCTGTATCTGCATAGAGTGAACGAAGTGCTGCAGCGAATATATACTTCGGCTCTTGATAAAGTCGTTGATAAAATCGTTTTTTGCTTTTTTCAAAATACGTGAAACCTGCAAGTAATATTGTGCATAGTTCTATTACAGCTTTTACGAAAGTAATTAAGCTTAGAGTATTAGTTATTGATTTAAACTTTTTACATACATCTAAAGATATTAACTTTTTTGTTTTAAATTGTGATTCGGAAACTTTTAGATTTATTTAAGAAAATATACGTTCTTAAGTTTTTCCGTAATATAAATTGTTTTGCAACTTGTACAAATAGTTTTCAAAAGTACTTAATTATTGAATACGTCTGTCTGGATTTTTCAAAATATATAGTTCAAATATATTGCATTTTGAAAATATAATACTGAAATAAATTTTCCTAAATGTGATACCTTGAGATAAATAGTCCGTTAGAATTTTGCTATGTATCACATATTAAGTTTTGTCGTAAAAAGTTAATACTAATCTTGACGTAGATAGAAATGATTTTGATACTTCTGTAAAATTGTTTATTTGGTGATGTTGTCTTTTTGATAATTGTAAATGTCGGATGTTACATTTTTAAGGAGCTAATGGAATATCAATTGTTTACTTGTGTATAGTTTTAGGGTATTGCAAGGATACTTTAAGATTATATCACTTATTTTTCTTCTGGTTGTTGATCAAAATCTGTTAAAGCATAATGTTTACGCAATAAATTTCCATATAATGAATAAAATTAAAAATAAATAATTGATTGCGTTCTTCATTAGAGTTGTAATTTTTCATAAGTTTGTTGTTTGCAGTTAAAATCTAAGAAGTACTAAAAGTAATACACCCTTGGATTTCTTGCTGTCCTATTTTAAAAATTCTCATTTTAATATAGTTAATTATTGCTAGTGTACATTTGAGCATACATCACTAACTGTATAACAAAATTGTTGAACAATATTTATTTTTTTTGTCCAAATGTTTTTTTCTGATTATTGCTGGTGGTACATCCAGTATATAATCGTAAATAACTTTTGAAATAGAAGACACTAAATATTCTGTGAATATCAAATACTCAATGATAGTCGTCATCAGTTATGTTCTTTTTGGCCAAATTATTATTAAAATGTTTTGGTTTGGCATTGAGGCATTATCTATTCTAAGACCTCTGGTCCACTGGTAAAGCTATGTGCAAATTTAATACATTTAACAATAAATTTCTTGTGTATGTGTTGAATCGTACTTGAGAAATAAAACCATACGTTGAAAGCAATCATTAATAAGGTAACATTTTTTTGTTTTTTGAGAATGTTAACTAGATCAGCTAAACTACTGTATAGAAATTAGCATGAGTCTATAAATCCATAAACATTTATATCACGCTCTTTTGCATCTGCACCTAAGTATTGGGAAAACGTTTGTTTTGAGGCAGCAACGACCCGACGGCACTTAATTTTGCTTACATGAAAAAACCAATATCTTAAACCATTAAAATTTTATATGTGCAATATTCTAGCTGAAAATGCCAAGTTTTCAAATACTTGTATTATACCTCTAAATATCGCAACAACATCAACGACACATATTTTCTGAATATTTATAGATGTTATATTAGATTTAGCAGTTTTACTATTCAATATATTTAAAAATAAGATATTTACATTTAAAAAACTTAAAATTTCAAAATAGCATTATTGTTGAATACAGTTGCATATGTTACTCCCTCTTGTATGAAGTATGTTAGATTGTTTTTTACAGAAGTGCTAAAAACTTTTTATAAGTATTACAAAGAATATAAAATAATTACGCAACCTAAGATGGTAGTTTAAACAGTCTTTATAATACTATGTGTATGAACACTGATAAGTAAACGGAATAAATGAACAAATATGTAGAATAGAAATATTGTATGAACGAAAAAAGATAACATTAAGACAGACGCGACTTACGTAATCACAATCCTGGATCAAAAGCCAAAAACATTATGATATGCGCAGTCATTACAATAGTGCGCCGTTAGACTTTCAATGACAAATTAGAAATAGGAGCAAAGATTAGATTTAATTTTATGTAAAAAAATTCTAGGCCAAATCATAATAAATACCAAGTCCAGACCCATCTGGACACACTTATTTGGCAACTTCTCGCAAAGACACTACGATGTGTACTGAACGAATCGTTATTATTTACCAAGCATTATTTAGAAATTGAAATACATGCTCTTTTTTTGTATCTTTTGGTATATTTTAAACGGAAAATAGTGTCTGATTTTTCTAGGTTTTTTTAGGTAATAACAAAAATTATAATTTCTTTGAATTTTAACACAATTGATTTATTTTTTAATAAATAAGTATTTTAAACATTTTTTTGTTCAACACGCAATTCCTAAATTTCTACACCCTTACACAGTAAATATTAATAAATTACCTCAAATTAACGCCTAACTTTGAATTAGAAACGAATCGAATTACTTATATTTTAAAACTTAACGAATAAATTTTATTAGTGAAATAGTATACAAACGCAATACTGTCGCACAATAATAAATTAAAAGTTAAAAACACTTTTCTAATATTTTTAATACTTTAACTTCAGATTTAAGTTTGTTATTAGAATCTAAAGCCAACAGTGCAAAACAAAACAATTTAAAAAATCACAACCCTACAGGACGAGTTTTATGAGTAATTATTCAATAATAATTTTGATTTACCTTAAAGAAAAACCAAACTAGGAATTCTTGCGTACAACTCTCCAAAAAAAGAACAAGGTTTCGTTAGGAATTGTTTGCATATATTTTAGGCAAACGCGGGGTAATAAATACATGTGGGTTTTTTTGTTTTTAAAACGTTTCAGATATGGTTTAGGTTGCTTTTAGTGGAAAAAGGATATGGTTTATTTTGGTGTTTTACTGACAAAATGCAGAACATGATTTTTTCATCCCAATAAATTAGAAATTATGTCTAATACATTTATACAATTAACAGCGTATGGAGATTCAACAGTCAAAGACTTCGGATTTATCAAATTACCAATACAAATAGGATTTATGGCCGTGAATTACCATGTCTTATCACAAATACTAATAATAGAAAGATTCTCAATGGCAACGACTTTTTATGGTTTTAACTGGAGATACAAATCATCAAACTTAGAAACTACAATCTTCTTACTTTGATTTTATCCCATTCCCTAGTTAATCCTCTAATATATTACACTGCAGTGAAAATACTTCTAATGCTTCTACACATTAATTTTCTTCTATTCAGAGACCTAGACGAATCAATAACTCTACACATGACTCCAAAGTTCCAATTTACGAAAGGTCACAAAAATTTTAACCCAAAAACAGAATAAGATAAAAGTTCCTACTTAAAACGTTTTACGTTTTACTAATACTTTTATCATCTCTTCTCAATCTGAATTAGCTTTATATATCATTTTCTATCTTAAACATTCCTTTTACTAAATTTTTCTTCAATCAGAACAAATATATAATAAAAATAGACTTACGGTGCCACGTTTATTACTGTTACCAATTTCTAAATATTTAGTAGCTACCAATCCTTTTTTCCGTTTAAAAAACTGTCGACTCGTAAATATTATGTCAATACATACTATTAATTAAAATCCTGTATCGCCCAATATGAGTAACATCCTTTTTATACAAAAAACCTTATTTGATCCTTACACTTATCGACATATACCCTTAACTTCACAAAACTAATCGAAGCAAAATAATGCAAGCAATAGAAGAATATTCACACATATTCTTACAGCATAGTGATTTTGGAAAAACAGATCTAATCATATTTAAAGTCGATACTTGTGATCATGCACCCATTTATCATAGACCGTACAAGGCAAGTGAATTTTAGAATACAATCTTAAAGGAACATGTAAAAAAGTTATTAAAAGATATAGTCATAGCCCCGTCAAAAGCCAATTGGAGTTCCGCTGTAGTAATCGTTAAAAAGAAGATTGATGCAAGTAGAAAGCAAGAACACAAAGTGTGTGTTGACCTGCGAGGAGTCAACGCAATCACAAAACCCTTTGTGTACCCAATTTTCCTAATAAATACAATACTACCTCGTTTGAAGAATGTCATATTTATCCACGCTGAACGCAGCCAGTGGACTTCATTCTTTCTCTGTCAAAAACATAATCAAGAAAAACTAGCTTTTTGTGAACACGGACTATTCTAATATTGAAGAATGCCGTTCGGAGCTAGGAATTTGTTGTCATACTTCTCATGATTTATTGATGTTATGTTATGTTAGCCAACGATATGTACGATGTAGTTTCCGCCTATATTAGTAATATATTAGTTCGGTCTTCTACATTTGTTGACCACGTGTAAGCCATGATGCCGTGATGCCAAGTGTAAACTTAATCCCCCAAAGTGTCGATTTGTTTATAAAGGGATATCTTTATTTGGACACGATGTGGCAAATCATGATATTACGGCTAATAACAAGAATACATCCCCAATCTTGAAACTATCAAAGCCTACAAAGTTAAAAGAATTACAGTCAGTTATTGCTTGCTTTAGTTGCTTTAAAAAATACATTTAAAATTTAAGTGCGCAAATTGAACCTTTACGTTTACTCTTACAAACAGATGTACCCTTAATACAGTCCCCTGCATGCAATAAAGCATATAAAAAATTGAAAAAAGCCTCTACTTCTTCTTTGTGCTTGGCCCACTTTGATGCAAGCTTACCTACAGTACTCAAAGCAGATGTCTCACAATCTGGTTTAGGTGCATTTTTATAACAACAACACAAAACAAATAACGCCTTGTCGCATTTATCAGTTGATCTCTCGTTTTTGCTTTGTCAGAAACAAAATGGATAACAAAAGGCTTGGAATTATTGGCTATGACATAGAAAAATTATAAATTAAAAAATTGATTGATTAAATAATGATTTATTCTTCTAACAGACAATTGCCTCCATTGCAGCATATTACGTAGCAAAAATGTTGAAATGTCTTTAATATGGACAAGAATGACGCTCAAATTAGCTGCATTTAATTTAACTGTAATTTATTATAATCAAGCATCTTTAAATTACACAATTAATATTCTTTCCCACCTAGAAAGTTACCCTAAACAAGTCAGTCAATCATTGACCTTAAAATCCTTTCCATTTTATGATCTACAGTATTCTTCTTGGATTTAAAAAATAAATAATCGATTCAAACACAAAACACAACCCCGAAAGATAGGAAAAATAAAAACTAGTTATTATTTGCCTTCATGCCATCAACCCACTTAAAGGTGCAAAATATCTTCCCTGTATACCCAATAATTGGATCTCTAATTTTCTTACTTACTTGCCTAATAACTCTCTTTCTGGGCAGTCCAGTATAAAATTTAACCTACTTAAAATTACTTTTTTACTTTAAAATTACGTTTTCACCGGGTAACGTTACAAACAAGTGGCTTTAAATTTATACAAACTTGTGCCTAGTGTCAATGCAAGAAAACCCAAAAACAACCTTGTGGATCTTTTTAGTAAATCTCTTTTCCTAATTTTTCACGTCAAAAATAGATCCTTGATTTGGTTGAACCCTTTACAAGATCTGTATTTGGCAAGAAATACATGATTACTGCTCAAGACTATCAATTTAAGTGGTTGGAAACATGTGCTGTTTCTGACAAAACCTCTGCACAAGTAGTTTAAGTATTGTAAAAATTACAATCTGACACTAATGTGTATCAGTTATCCTTCAAACAGATCGCAGTTTTAATATTTCAAGTAAAACATACGATCATTAAACGGAAATGATTAAAACTGCTTATAAGATGTCCACTTTCTTTCATCCTCAATCTGAAGGATCTTTAAAACGTTAACATGGTTTACTTAAGACAACTATCGTTTTGTATGTACACGCTAAGTAACGAAATTAGGATACTCACTTTCCTTTTGCGTAATTCTCCCGCAATACTAGCCCGAATAGAAGTACTGCACTATCATTGTTCGACGTATTGTCTAGAAATCAACCTAAATTTCATTCAGAAGTCACCTTACCTTGTGTGCATGATACTACTATAGTCGATTACTAACTTCATTTTAAAACCGCTTACACGAAAGAGACAAATCTTTGACATGCCTAAGACAAATACGCTCAAAAGCTGTTTCATCCTACACACTCTTCTATTTTTCCATATAAATTACCGTTTTTCCCTACCACCAACGCCACAAAAAAGGACTCTTACACCTTTTACAACGTTTCTGGACTCAACCCTTGACCATTACGAAACCATTGAATGACGTCAACTATGAAATTCGGCATGTTGGCATTTTCATGTTCAAGAGCTTGTACATGTTTTAAAACCCAAAACATGCTACTTATGTAATCCTTCTTTCACCTCACACTCTACGATAAATCCATTGGGTCCTGTTTCTGATACATCGTTACTCATTCCACCATCACCGCCTACTGTCTTGACCTATGCCGATGCTGTAAAACAAAATTCTACCAGTACGCATGATTTAACACCTAATATACCTGCAACTAGACTACGAGCAATGCCGCTGAAACATTTCTGCGTCAAACACTGAAACTACTTTACTAAATAGAAAAATATGATTACTTTTAACTAATTTACTTTAATTTGTGCCTGTATATTTTCCTGTATTTCACGTTTTTACTTAGCCAACCTCACTAATAGAAATACTATTTTCTTATAAAAAAAGTTATCTACATTATCAAAAGTAATTGTAGTTGCCACTAATTTGTTTAAGTGTGATTTTTTATGTTGTAAATAATCTTTAAATTTAAAAACTTTAATTGCATCACTAGTAGTTATCGGCTGTTTAAGATTCAAACATTTTTTAATTGAAAGAAAATATTTGTAATAAATTTTCTTCAAGATTAGTATTATTCAAACTGCCCTAGTCTATTTTGTCATAGTATTGTAATTTTTATTATTAAATATAAGGAGCAATGCTCTGTTTTGTTATTATTTTTTATATTTCATCGACATTTTGTCGATTTTCATATTAAATATATTTTGTATTTGTATGCATTTACTATACTTTAATGATAAATTAATTGTTATTTCTTTACTTCTAAAGTTAATGGGATTGAGTTCTTTATTAGTCAACCGCACAATAATTTCATTGATATATTTCTGATCTACATTATAATACACTGGTTGTGTCGCTTTTTCCTTAATTTTAAAACCTGGTGGTACTTTTAGTTCAAATGAACAAATAATCTACCAGGATTTTATGTTTATCTCCTTTTATTATAACATTATTTTTAACGTTTACATGCATTTATTCTCCCATTTTATTTGCTATACCATCAATTTTATAACTTTGTGTTTCGAAAGTAATATCAAAAAAATTACTTCCACCTATTTTATATCTAAAATTATTATTTCTTGCATCTTTATAAGGTATAAAATAGCAGGCAGATATCTCTCTTAAAGATATTTGGGTTCCGTTTTTGAAAGAAATAGGTACCTCATAATAAACAGTTATACTGTTTTGTTTTGTGTGCACAATTAAATCTGTTTTTCGTTTATTTTTTAATATTTTGCTCTCACTATTCAATATTTTAATTTTATGTAGAATATTGTAGACGACTTTTATAATATTTTCATTATCAATAGGTATGAAACATATTTTTAGCGGACTGTTTAGAAAAAATGATTAAATAATAGTTTTTTTGTTGCTAATTCTTGATCATTTCTATCAATCTTTGAATGTTCTGCATTTATATTAGCTAAAGAAATTTTTGTTTCAATACAAGAGTTGTAAAAAAATAAGTGTTACCAATTTTAGACTTTTTGCTGATTTAAAACTTGCTTTATCTATTACATTGTCGCTTTGTGATCTTTTTGCCTAATTACGCTTTGGTTTTAACCCCATTTCACTTTTAAAACTTTCTAATTGCCTGTTAGGCGAATCAAAAGTTTTGGTATAAAACATAAACCAAGGATTCTATTTCGCATTATTAGCATCATATATTGTTTATCTGAATGTATTTTAGTTAATAATTTGCATAATTCAATTGTAAATTTTTTGTCTTCCTAATATATGAATAAAATTTTCACTCCAATTTTGTTGTTTGTTATTTTTGATGTTATAGGGATTCGTGAACTTAATAAAATTTTGAAGCACAAGATTCAGGTTCAGGAGATTCGCAAAGTATTGTCCAAAAAAGCTGAACACAAGAGGGCCAACGCTGGAGTCAAAACGGTCTGGCGACATTGGACCGGAACGACAATAAGTCGACGACATTCCACAGAAAGACATTTCCCCTAAAACCGTTGTGCCAAATAAACATTGAGTAGACGACGTTGCGTCGATAGACATCGAGTCGGAGACAGTAAGTCGAACGACATTACGTTGCTAGACATTACATCGAATTACATTACGCCGTTAGACATTGCGTGGTTGTTTCATGCAAACAACACGAAAATGAGGAGTGCAAGGAATAACGACTTCATTTAAATAAAATTGACACCGTACTCCAGTACAGATAGAAAAATTCTCTCACTAGGCAGTATACGTATTACTTATTTACTTATAGTATGATAATGTGCATTTTATTTTTTTCAACACATAAAGAAACTAATTTAGCAAGTAATATCAAACAATGCAAACTATGTGCATAAGCATTTTGGCAATATAAACACCAAACAACACAATAATGTTACTATATTTCGCAAATAAAATAAAAAACAATAAGACCTTACCCAGCTGACATCATAAATACATAGATAGTTTTGATCAAAGAAGAATAGATACGCCGTAACTGCTTAACATACACAATAATTGGTATGAAAAATCTATTTGCCAACCACTTATTCATGTTTCCGCTAAAACTCTAAAGTACAATCTCTATAGTACTAGCGGACTGAATTACAGTGTTTGCTAGAATTATTTTAAAAAAAAATGAATTAAATAAAAATTATCATAGTTTTCTTTACACTAGTAACATTTTTATATGTACATACTTAACTAAAATAATAAAAATAGTATCTCATTATTACTAGCTTAACAAATTACTTTTTTATGCAATTACGTAATCTTAAATATAAAAAACAACTACAAATTACTCATTGTCACTATCACTGGTCACCAAATTTGAACCAGAATAAGTAAACTGAAAATTTAAGGCGATTCCCTTCAAATATTCTTCGATAGATATTAGAATAATAAATAAAACATTGCTTTAGTCTTTCTGTCAAATCTGCAAACTCTTTAATTTGCTTTGGCTTATACCCTGCCTTTGTTCGTACGATTAATTGCTCCCTTGCATGTTGCTTTTTCCCTAATGCTGGAAATGAACCTTTTTAACCCAGGTTTTGAAGCTTGCATTCTGCTGCTTAATCGTGAGTGAAATCCTTCACAGGAATAAACACCGAAGTTTCCGAGGCTCCAGTGTTAATCAGAAGTACTCCCTTTGTACCTCTGAATAGTCGTACTCTCTAAAATACCCAGAATATAAACATGAAATAAATTGTATGTACTCCCAGAACTGCATACGTAGCCTCGTGGTGCAAACTGCGCCACCAAAATATGATCAACAGCCCTCGGTCTCTGCAGTGAATTTTCGTGGAATCTACAACAAATATCCAATCATTAACTATCTATACCGATTATTTTGTACACGATGAGTAGGTATGCGCACTACCTAATTTACTATGTTTCCCTATTTTGCCGGATGTATCTACATAAAATCCTATTTTACGGGTGAATAAAATATTTATGAATGATGTTTAATAAAATACCTATGATTGGAATTTGGTTCTACTGCTATGGTCAATGATTTCCTTTAATTTTATTATTTCATTTTCATACATATGTACTTGCTACTAATTTGAACCTTACATTCATGCAACTATCATCTTAACACTCACGGTACGCGACAAATGATATATTATTCATGAGGATGACATAATTCATACCTAATAATTGATTTTATAATATAACATTATTTACCTCTCGTGGCGAAGACACACTCAACGGGAACAAGGAACAAAATCCGAAATGCCAACTGCCCACTTTGAATATGATCAACAGCCTCCACGTCTCCGCCGATTCCTATGCCGATGACGATGATGACTGGATTTTACTGACCCTTTTATTTTCTTACAGGTTTGCAAACTGGACTTGGACTTGGTATTTTAATTTTAATTACTTTTAACTTTTAAATGACTCCTGACTAGGACCAAAGAAAAAGAAAAGGAAAAGAAAACTACTGGATGAAATCCTGGACTACGGCGACCTCGATCTTGACTTGTTCTTCCTCTGCCTGAAAATTGGAGACTGAAACTGGGAGAGCAGTTTCTCAATGCTTAAGCATTACTGGCAAAAATGGCCGCCTATTTATCTACTGCTTTTCTTTCTTCTCCTTCGCTCCAAAACTACCGCTCGGTCCCTACGTCCCCTTTTATTTCCCTAACGTCCCTAAACTACATCGGATTCTGTTCAGTGTTGTCCGTCAGAGTGCTCCGCCAATACCATATTACCTTGTGTGGCAGAGGCTCGAATGCTGTCGACTAATTCCGGTGACAGAATTAGTAGTCTGTGGTAAATCGTCATTCAGTCTTTCTTTTGTGAACTAATAGTACTGGAAACTTGATTCGATACCATTTTGAGGGGCGATTATGACAGCAGAAAAAAATAACTAGCTTCCGTAGAGATGATGGAACAACTGATTTAAGTTCCAAGTATTTTTGTTTTAGAATAAATATGTTATGCCGAACCCAGAATTTAAATAAAAGTGATAATAGTGGCTGCCGATATGCGTAAGGTAAATTAAAACTACATTTGTATATAATTTGATGGAATTATGCAAAATTAGAATATTGTTTGTGCTCATTTATATTAATACTGTTATCATAGCCTGTTAGTATTATTTACTCGTCGCTGTGCCAGTAATGCAAAGCATTCATTGATTTGAAAATTAATATAAAAATATTCGATGCTTATTTCTGAATACTTAATTACAGTGTCGTCAAAAACGGTTGTCGACGTATATTTTTTCAACTCATTGTCCAACGCCGAAACACATTCTACGTAATGTCGTTCAACGACATGTCTGCGCCGGAGGGTACACTGTGAATTGTCGGACTACGTACTGTCGTGGGTACTTAATACTACAGGCATTCAGGCCGAATCAGATAGATTATTTAATGAATGGAAGATTAAGTTAATTCGTAGAAGATGAGGAAGAAAGATTAAGGGTACTGGTAATCTGTAGGCTGGATATGGGAAGCTGGGAGGCTGGGATCCGGGCAATAAAGAGAGGTAGGGAGGTAGGTACGTAGGTGCGTAATAAATCCGTAATGTATAGTGCGATTTGAAGTAATAAGATGCAATTCAATGAGACAAAGAAGAAGAAGGAGAGTTAATGCATAATAAGTGTTGCGAATTATTAGTGTCTTTGCCAAGGTGTGCTAAATATAATGCAAATTGAGACAGCGATGTAAGCATGCGTGCAGCGCCATATAATAAGATGCATCACTCAGGCCAATCAAATTGTGTATGAGCTGTATCAGTACACAGGCAGGTTTATATACAAAATTACAATTTTTTTGAATTTATTACAATTTATACAACATTTATATACATGAAATACAGAACACTTAATTATTTAACTGTATACTTAACATTATATACATTATATATCTAAGTTACATCTACACTATACTAATTATGTACACTTTTTACGAGCTAGAGCTTAGTATTTAATAAATTTATGTAGTTCACAAATAACATTGACATTAAACAGCAAAGTTGCTTATACACTAAACAATTAAAATACACAAGTCTTACAAATACAGAACACTTAATTATTCAAAGGTATACTTAACATTTACATATACATTATATATGAAGGTTACATCTACACTATACTAAATATATATACACTTCTTACAAGCTAGAGCTTAGTATTTAATAAATATATGTAGTTCACAAATAACATTGACATTAAACAGCTAGGTTGCTTATACACTAAAAAATTGAAATACACAAGTCTTTTAAATACAGAACACTTAATTATTCAAAGGTATACTTAACAGTCTAGGTTACATTATTATAATACTATAAATATACAACTATTACAGAATAATATATTTACTTATTTAACAAATCTTTATGGCCAAAGGGCAAACTAAAATTACAATCATTGGGGTCTGCAAATACTCTTAATATATCTAATGTGTTAAATGCTAATCTATTTACACTCACTACGTACATGTTACATCTACGGATCGTATAGAATTTACAATAATATTACACGGTTTGTTTGTACCAAGCATTTGTTTATACTTGTCGTGCCTGCATTGGCGTAACGCAATAGCCGGAACACCTCTGCATTTCTGTTGTTCACTATTATTTAAATATAACATGCTATACATTTTAGGCCTAAGTGTAATTAATTCTGATACATCTAAGCTCTGTATTCTTATTTTGCCACTCTCGTCTTTATTTAGAAGATACAACTCTGGATATTGATTTTCGTAGCGCTTAAAAAACTCATGATTTTGTGGAATTTTGCTGAAATTAAATTCTGCACGTGCACTAACTATATCATCCCACAAAGTATTTAAGTAATCTAATATATCTAACTCATATCCGTCTGTATCTGAATAATCCAAGTAAGCTCTATTCTGGAATATTCGACACAACATATGAAACTGTTCATAGAAGTGGACTTTTGCATTGGCTAAAATTGCCAGTCCTGTGAGTGACAAATCATCTACACGATACCTCTTGAGGTATTGCGTAATAATACTTAAACAATCAGACAAACCATCAAAATCTTTACATCGTGGTGATGCAAGTAGTTTTTAAGCATGGGCGGTACTGGTGCAAATACTGGTTTGAACAAAATCTTTAACTGTTTTTAAAGTATTGCCATACAAAACATTGGATTGGAATTTAAGTAATTTGTTATCAAAAGGGGTTTTTGCTTGCTTGCGTCTTTCTTAATTGGCATCTATATATGATTTAAAGTAACGTTGTTGTTTAAATCTAACGCCACAGTGTATTTTAAGGAGTACCATTCCCTTTGAAAGATAGTAGCGCAATTCCTTAAAATGAACTGTGTAATTAAATTTGTCATAAAGTGTTAACATAAGTCTTGGTCGGGATATAAAATGTTTAATTGAAGCGTTTTTGCGATATTTTAAATTTAACTGGCTCGGCATTTCTTCGAGCTTTATTACTCTCTGTTCCATGGCAAGAGGCAAGTTTGCGTCGCGATCATGCAAATGCTCTGGGTATTGCAAGTCACAAACCAGTACGTACCCATAGCTTCCTTCCGTACTTCCCAATTGGGAGTCAGACCAGTCAATGTTTATAAGTTTTTTTTGTTTCCATGTACTCGTAATCAGACACTGGCATTAGTGCTTTCATACTATGTGGATATAAACTATTAATATCTAGTGAAAGTAAGTGTCTACGTGGCTGTGATTTATCTAACCCACCCGGACAACGTTCGTGATTAGCAGTAACATGTTTCTTTGCAAATATACATTGACCTCCCCTTATTCTTTTTTTTGCAATTTCAAATACCCTGTAATCTCTTATGTAATCTATTTCAGCTTATAAATGCTTTAAAAAGCATTGCCATGAGAAGCTTGGCAAAGTCAAAAAATAGGTAGGATCCATTTCGTATGTGTCCATTCCAAATTTTCTAAAATTCTGCCTCACTACAGTATTAAGTAATACTGTATCTAACAACCAAGTAAAACGCATGTAATCAGCTAATGTAAAAAGGTTGAATTTTGCACAGATGTTTTAAACAAGCTCCTATTCACTGTCTGGTATTGGCATATCATCAAGTAAAGATTTTCTGAAACACGATCTTGTGGGGATGGGAATATCAAGACATGTATTATTAGTAAGAGACAAGAAAGGAAAATAAACAGGTTTTTTCAATAGCACAAGATCGTCATGGCACGGTTTTGATGCTTTAAGTTTCTTTGCAAAAGAATCATGGCTTTTTGTAGGTAAAAATTAATATAAACACTGCTGTACTATTTTAAGTGACTGAGAGGTTTTTGCGTTAAGTGATTCTACAAGTTCAAATAAATCAGAGTCAAAAAATAAATTGGCATCCATAAAACGTATTTTAACTTTTGAAGCAAAAGATTTGCCACTATAGTTGGGTTGTTTTGAATTTTCAGAGGGATATTCTTAATTTAAATTAGGAAGCCACGTATCTTTAGCAGTTATCGTTATTGAAATAAATTCTTTTAGGGCTTTTGCAAGCGCTCTTACATTTTTGGAAAAAAAGCAATTAGTTTTCATTGCACCTATTAAAAGATGATAATCAAAAGAACCTCCATAGTGCGAAAAAAGTGGGATCTCGTGCTTGTATTCAATACTAAGGTTACAACGACTACATGCAGCAAACTCAAAATTGCCATGGTCGTGGTTATAATGAAAGGTCCTGATCGTCTTGATTTCTTTACTAAATTCGCGCGCACACAGATGGCAGTGCGTAGCTTGTTCAAACTGTACTCTTACACTGTCTGTTGGTTTTACTTTGTTATTTGTTTCTCTAATATGTGTAAGTAACCTGTTTGCGCAGTAAAATATACGTGTAAAAAAATGTTTAACTACATCTTTCTTATCAAAATACTCTATAGAAACAACATTGTCTTTATCTTGCATTCTTCTAATAATAATAAAAGAATAAGCTACAGGTGTGATTTCAGTTGTATACTTTGTGTTATTTTTTGCAAGTTTAGAACCTTGAATAGGATTTGCAAACGTAAAGAACTTATAAACAATGACAAAGGGGTACGGAAGTGTTTGCCATGGTTTTGCAAACTTGACTCGTTCCCATGGTTTAGGAAAAATATTTTTTCTTTCTTTACGAACTTGACAGTTGTCACTGTGCTGTTTTAAATTCTTTTCAGAATTAAAACTCCCTAAACACAATTTGCAATAAAAAGCTTTATTGCTACGTCCATTACGCATAAATTCATCAAGATCAGTAATAAGTACTAAATGGTACGACTTGGTCTTGTCGTCCTTTTCTTGGTTATAAATTAAAAACAAATTACAAAGTTCATTTAACTCAGAATTGCGCGACCGTCTTATAGGGACAATGTCGTTGTCGCGATGACTCCAAATATTAATACCAAGATTATTTTTAATTTCAAAATTATTTAAATCTTTGCCAATACGCAAACTACAATTAACATCAGTAAAATCAAATTGCGCAAAATATGGAATATACTGTTTGGGACTCTCTAATTTACTTTTGCACACCGAGTAGCATTAGATTTAGACTGCTGCCTATTTACTTTATACCCAGCCAAGATTTCGTTGCGGTATGTGTGAGCAGCAACACAGAATTTAAAGCAGTCATCGCATTTGTTTTTAATATTCAAATATCCGGATTTTCTTGGGTTGAGTTTTGGAAATTTATTATATCCTTTTGTTTCAGCATTTGAAAACAAATTTAAAACTCCTACTTTAAATTGAATAGAATTTACTTGCTGAAGTGTCCAACCAGTACCGTACTTATTATAGTCGTTAAGCCTTTGTATAACTTCACTTGCACTATTAAATATAAAGTTTTCAATTTCGTCTTCATTCATTATATCGTAATTATTAGACACTAAACTAATGCTTTTGTCTTCTTTTTTTGGCTCGTTTTCTACTATAGTTTCTAACTCTTATGCTACATCTAATATAAGTTGAGCCTTAATACTAATATGTACAGCTAAGTTTTGAGTTAACAATTTTACAATAGACTCGTATAGTTCAGTCAAGATGTATGTAACGTCTTGAGATTCTTCAGTTGGTTGATGAATGTAGGTCACCATTAGTCCCTTATGAGCTCTTGAGGATTCTTGAAATACATCTAGATCTATCAACGACGAACGACGAGGGCGACGAGAATGCCCTGCGGGACTATCTTTACTGCTGGTAGTAGTATCAAGTCCGTAGGTTGCTCCTGAACGACTGGTTCAACCGCCAGTTAGATTTTGATTTCTGTTGTCATAGTGTGCAAGCTGCTCGCCAGGCTGCAGACATGAGTGATGGGTCTTGTCAGAACAGAATCGGTTGCAATCTTCACAATGATGAATATCCTCAACGTGAGCTTGGTACGCCACATACGTTCTGCATTTGAACAGACATCTTGGCATGGAACACTCAAAGCGCTGTAAACCAACAAACACAGTATTATTAGATTTAAACGTATATTAAACAATATTATAACTACGGAATAAAATGCACAATGTAAAATCACATGTACTTGACACTAAAATATACGTACATAGTTAGACTGTCCGTTGTTAATTGCAGTTGGAAAGTTTGGCTGTTCGTGGTACTGAACTGCCGTGTTTGGTACCAAGGCTGGTTGATCCATGTTGAACAAGTAGTGTTGTAGATTCGATGCTTTTCGTTTGTTCTAATGCTGTTCTTTGAGGCGAGTGGAGTAAGATGGAAACGTTGATGCTCAGAGGAGTGCTTGAGATGGTGTGAGGGTCCCTATGAGTCCGCTGCGATACTTATAGTCGATCTGTGGTGGGTGGTGGCCACCTGTTTTTGGTAAACCCATTCTGCTTTAACCAGGGACCATAGTTTTCCATTGCGATAAATCTTAATCATTTTGAATGCAAAGAGGAGTAGGACCAGGATAAACGACACGTAGATGGCTGCACATGCGCAGAAAGAGAAACAATAACAAATGCACATTTAGCAATAATTTTAAAGCGTACACGTGTTATATACGCATCATATCTTTTGGACCATATACATATATATATTTGTATTAAACGTAATGGTGAATTTTGCACTCACTAATCAAGTCAAACGTTGTATTTACTACCGGTTTTGCTTCGTGTTGGTTGTACTTGTCCACTACATCAAGTATAATTCCGTTTTGCGTATTTAAATTTTCAAGCATATATTTTAAAGCTTGAAGAATCAACTTGTTGAATGAACTGGGCTTGTTTACGGCAGATGGCGTATTATCAGGGCTGGAAAATGACGGTTTGTCTTGCTGAAGGGTGTTTTGTATTGCTTTTAAGGCTATCTTTTCCTTTGTAAATAAACCATTAATGCTTGGTGTACTTTCAAAGCTTGGAGCGGTGCTTTTAGTGTCAACTATTGGATTATTAAATTCATGCTGGGCATGCACCACAGTGTTGCAACATGTTGCAAGTAGGAGAAGCGCCAGTGCGCAGAAACAGAATACTAGACGTTGCAGAAACATTGTATAGCTTTGTATCAAACACTTTGGCATTACAAGGAAGACTGACACTGTCTAATTGATGGCAGCTCTATTTATATGTATCGAGATTTAACTTTCTTTGATGCACTTGTATTGCTGCGATTTTTCACGTATGCATATTCACGGTCCAGAGCTGATTTTAGCAGTGGTTTCTTTATATTAGCTTGCGAGATTACTTGCTCGTAGCTCAGCCACTCCTGAACAGGTAGTTGTTTTAACCTATCGACGCCAGATGGAGCACTGATGGAGGAACTTTCACTTGGTTCTTTGTAGTTTCCGCCAACGTGCATTGAAACTTTTTTGTAACAATCGATTTTATTCTCTGGCAAACAGCGGTGTTGCTTGATAACGTTCAAAGCCTTTTGCTCTTCTCAAATTTTCATAAGCTCAGCATAGAGCTTGGGTTCAATTGCTTTCATTACAGTAGCCATAGCTATTTCAGTTATTTGAATTTATTATATATTTTATCAGCACAAATTATATCTGACAGAAGTGTAACACGGCAGATTTCACTGTTGTAAACTTTATGAAATACCGTTGCTAGGATTCGGCCACAAGGTTCTTGTTTCTTATGTATAGTTTTTCCAAGTTATCTAGACTTGCATGTTTTAAGGTTTTTACAAGTCTATTTATTTGATTTGAATATCGTGGGTCTATATATTTGCAAAACTTATCTACGTTGAATATACTATCTGCTATAACATAAAGCAAATCAACAGTTGCACATTTAATGTAAGTCGAATATTCTCTTGGTATTGAGTTTGCTAACAGTGATAAATATTCAAAGTTTATTTCAAACCGGCTTTTTTGCTTTCGTTCCACCGACATGATGAGTATTATTTGTATACATAAATGTCAGTACTATTTACAGGGAAAATGTTATCACGTACAAACATGTGTGGGTTCGGGCACTGTGGATGCAAGTCCAAGAACAAGTAACTATGTTGGCGTAGACTGCATGCTTTTTCGTATGCTTCTTGCAAAAACGTCTTACGACTAGGTGCAATTTGTCTTGCAATTTGGTTTATTATGCTACGGTCTCTAGGCACGTCAAAAAGAACTAGATATTTCGTACTTAAACTAGTGGTTCTCAGGTCTTTAGAAAAGGCGTTTTGCAGAATAAGTATTACACTGAAATTCATATGATGAGACAATTCTGTGAATATTTTCTAAACTAATTGTCTAGCCTTATGATTTGCTTCCATGAAGTTTAAATGATCGTCTAAAACAACAAGACATGAGCTGTCTATTTCTTGAATCAGTGACTCAATATTATCTATATCAGATGTTAAAGTTATATCCTTATCCTCTAGGAAATCGGTGCTTGAAAACTCTGGTTGGTCAGTATGTACACTAATATACAACACTTTATTAATATTATTTCCAATTATTTGCCTACGGCGCTTAACAATTTCTAAACACAGAGTACTTTTACCAGAAAAACTAGGGCCACATAGCATAGCCGTAAAAGAGTGTAATAATTTAAAGTCAACAGTATCTGATGTTGCCATCGTCAAGTGCAAACAACAACTGATCAGAACTTACAAAGGACAAGTATATTTAAGGAATATTTACAATATATTATAATAGCTAATTATTTATACAACTATTTTTTAAACAATTTGCTATTTATTCTTAAACTATTTACATTTTATACATTTTTATTATTATTTATACAATTAACATACGTTTATTCAGACATTTTACAAATATATATATAGTACTCTGTGTATTTATTTACAATTTCACTTAAACATTAACTTATGACTTATATTATATACAAAAACATATATATATATATAGTTTATACAATGTTATTTCTATACTATTACTATATTTTACAATAAACTGTGGTTTTTACACTAAATAGACAATGTTTTATTCTTAAACGGGTGCTTAATTGCTATATATTCACAATATACACTTCTTAATGTTATTTTAAGCCTAGGAATACCATAACATATTTTTACAAAACTCGGGACAACAAACTTGACATGTATTAGACTTATATACTTACTTATATCTATGTGTGGAACACTTGCTTAACATAGGGATCATATTTACAAACTTTCTAACTTTTCTATTATTAACTAGTACAGAACATGTAAATACATGTATAAAATCTTGGTATGAAATACCAATTGCACGCGAATATAAGAAATATAAACAATACATTCCGCAAACAGTAGATCGTCCACTCTGCAGTGCTTTACAATTTTCTGCAATAACGTATCTGCCTGGCACCTGGAGGTTTTTGTATTGCTGAATTGGGAAACCATATGAGTCGAAATATTCAAAGAATTCTCTCGAAACGATCCAGTAACATATCTAGTGACGCCCAGCGCCCTCTAGCGTGTCTGTATTTTGTATTATTGCCATTGGATACGGTAGTTCCCTGTTGCTGGTTACTTTTCTTGCGTTTTCTAATGTAATCTTCATTTCGTCTGCAGCTATTACGTAGTATTTGATGCTTGTTCCGCCAAGTAAGATTCCGAGACATTGTTCTAACTGTGCTGTATTCATTCTGCACGTGCGTGTTGTTGTTGGTCAGTCAGCTTCTATTTAGCAACAGACATGTCTTGAATTCGCACACGTGATTTTATGCACAATTGTCTAAGGTGTTTTGGCAGGAAGCTTGATGGTTTGCTACATACATTTTAAAGGTTGATGATGACTTGTTTATTTCGGTCAATCTCAACTACGGTTTGGTACTGGCTAAACAGTATAGCTGTAACAGACGTGGTCAATGCGGTTTTGAATTTCAACTGGATTTGAACTTGACCAGATTTATTTACACTCAGTGCATTAGCCTGGGTTGGTACGAGCTCAAATGCAAACGGGACTCTTCCTTTGGTGTAGTTCTGCTGAGATATGCCATTTCCTAGGGTTGAATTGGCTGCAGTCTTCTTTAATGTGTTTAAAGCAAGTAGATAATTATCTTGACTATTACCAGAGGCATCTTTGAAGCTCATAGACAATGTCTTGTACTATATTGCTTCTTGGTTCATTAAAACCGTTATTTCGTTGAGATTAAAGTGTTGAAAGTAACAGAATGATTTAGTCAGCTTCCCCAAGTACGCTGCAGAATCAACAAGTCCAAAATACTATATACTGCGGCAACCTGCCGTTAATACAGTTATCCAATGAGTGTGAACTGACTATAGATGGAATGACAAAGTTCTTGATCTCAGGTTCAAGGCAAGGATACTTAGAAGTCCCATTGTTGAGATTAAGTCTATGCTTTTCAATTGCCATTGGAGATACTGTCTGCCGCTTCAAGTACAGTACAGCATTCACAATGTCTACACGAAATGGACAGCCCGCATACCCAGACCTTGTTTTAGTTTCAGCGTCAATGCAGAAGGCAGGATGAGATCTGCGCATGATAATCGGATATCAGTTTCTCCAGGCAGCATTCGCGTTTGTTCAACGAATGGTGACTCGGGTCTTCCTACCATAGTAAACGGTTTTGACTGTGCTGCAATATTGTATCTTGCCAAAAATCCGGTGTCTGTTTTCTCAAATTCATTGGGAGTAATGTTTGGGTAGTACAGCTGATCCAACATTCAATTCTTCTTTTTGACTGGGTTTGATAAAAGTTCCCTTTTTGAATAGGAACTAATAGCATAGTGGTTCGAGTTGTCACTCACGAGTTGGCCATTAAGAAAGAATTCCATGTTACTGAATAGGCCATAGAACAGCATGGAACATGGAGCGACCACGTCGGTAGCTGCGATCTCCTTCCTATCTGCTAGCATTACACGGCAAGCTAGTTCCAAGTGGGATTCGTTCAAGTTGTAGTATTTTCCAGGGGATTTTAGTATGTCGAATATAAGGGGATTCTCATTATCTCTTGGACTGAGCACTGGATAATATGGGTAATATTCGGGTGCATCTTCAAGACTTATATTGGTCGGGGGAAGTTTATCAAGCACTAGGTTGCTTTGAATAGACTTCTGGGACCCCTCGTACACTGTCGGTTCGTCGTAAAAGCCTTGTGTTTCCATGATTTGCGGAGCTGCTAATAGACTTTTGATACTGCTTCGTGGTAGTCAGGATGTTGAATGACACGAATTTCAGGAAACAGTGGTTTATAACTTATCGTCGTCGGCTGATATTGCGCCTACGTCCTGCCCCAGTCTGGGTAGAACTCCTGCTTGATACAGTTCGTCTTACACGACAGACTGGGGTTTTTCGCAGCCGACCCCCAATTTGCGTTCTCTTCTTAACACGCCTGCCCCGTGATCCTCCAGCTTGAGTGCGCCTGTACACCATCCTTCCGCCTCCACTTTGAGTGGCTCGAGCTGGTGGTTTACGTGATGTACTTCTCTGTTTATTGCACGAAGTGCGACAATGAGATACTCTGCATTAACGGCCTGTGGCAGTTGGTTTAGTGGTTCTACGTTGCTTTAATGGCACAAGATATTGATTTTCTTTGACACTTGAATCGCCTAATGAATTTCCGATAGGTTCTGTAGTTTCAATTGATACACTTTTATCGCCTGCCCCCATTTGGCTTTTGTTGCTGTCTTTATTTTGATTTGCAGAAATAGGTTCAAGAACACAGTATTCACCAAGCAAGCTATCTTTTACAATGTCTTCGTCCACTACACTTGAATTTGTGTCGTAAATGTTTTTGCACAGTATCTTACGCATTGTTGATAAACAACAATGTTTATTCAAGCACTAGTTTAAATGCATTTAGACTGGTTTGCAATAATAAGATTTGAGAACTTGCTCTTTAAAAGATTTGATGTTGTCACTTCAAAGGTTAAATAAGAATAACTGCTAAATTCGCACGTCTTCGCCTTTTATACTTGGCGGCATGTTGTTTGCCTAAAAATTGCGAGGTCGGAACTGCAATTCAATTATAGTCTGAGTATTGGCATCAAGTTGCACAAGGGAACGGTACTCATTGACTAAACTGAATCTCATTACTTGATGTTGTTGTCTGTGTAATGGCACAAACAGTATAGGGACAAAGCTGTGAACAGTCTCATTAGTGTAGTCATTAGATATATCGACTGCTCGCAGTAACGGCAGTGAATGAGAGGCATATAACTGGTTTTCAACTAGGCTGCATAATACAAGAAGCCTCTTTGCTGGTACAGTGTGTTCAGGCTCAACGTCTTCTTCAAATTGTTCTTTTTCTACTTCTCGTTCTTTTTCTTTTACTAATTCCTGTCTTAGTTGCGCAGACTTGCCAGCTTTGAATATAAAATTGTCATCAAAGCCGAAAAATCGATTTATAAGTAGTGGCAGCTGTGCTGTTATATCTTTGCGCATGCCTGGTATACTCAGGTGTCCATCCGCATGTTCAAACTTTACTCGCGTATCAGCCCACAAATTTTTCATTAGAGTACGATTAATTTCATGCACTACGTGATCCAAATCGAGTTCTTTTGGTTCGTTCATTGGAATAAAAATTGCATATTTTTTGAATAATCGCAAGTCCATATATTTATAGTCCACAATGATATTGTATAACTCTTCATCTAAATCAAATTCAGATTTGTAGACGCCATTATAAAACTTGTCGTGCTGCTGCAGTCCTAAGCACAATGCGATGGGTTCAGGCAAAACCACATACTCGTTCTCACTGCATTCAAATGTAAGCTTGCACTTTGTTTTACTTTTATCTAACGGAAATTCAATCTTTAGATTTATATTATAAAACTCTGGGTCATTCATTTCAACGTTAAATCGTTCAAAGAATTTGCGAAAATCAGAGTCTCAATGGTTATTCTCTCTTCTGAACATTAAAAAGTTCTCAAAGCCTTGGTATAGCTGTATAATGTTTTCCATATTTTGAATTTTCCCAGCTCCAAAATTAAAGTTTGCACCAATGGGAATACTTTCCATGTCAGTTTCAAGTACATTGGCATACGGATAATGGTTTTTTGACATAAATCTGGATCTGTTTAGCTTGAAAAATGATGAAAGTGATTTGGGAATTTTAATAATGACACTATTTGATGGGGACAGGTTCTGGAGTAGCATATGTATATTGGCAGGATCCAAGCTCAATGCTTTTTGTGCAACGTCAAATGGCACAGTGTCTTTATTTAGCCTTAGCTTGGTAGTGAGTCCACTCATAAATTCTTTCAAGGTCGTTTCTTGGTTTTGAAAGTTGACAAATGTCTTGATAGTTGGCTTGTAGTTTGGAAATAATTTGCCAATTGCATCTTCTTCAACGGCAACTGTGTTTCGCACTTTACGTGGACTCTGAACAGGTTGCATCAGAGCAGGTTGTGGGCTTGAAGTATACCTCAGGCTTACGAGTCCAACGTCATAGTTTTGCAGATCCAAAGGGTGAGGTAATACAGCTACAAAGCTTGCTGGTGTGTTATCTGTATATACACTATTTTGCTGGTCACTTGTAACTGTCACGTATATATTCTCGGAACCAATGGGATCTCGGTCTAACGGCGAGCAGTAATGGCCGTCCAGTCTTCTTCTTTTTTGGGAAAATTGCTGTTGTATAGCATTGGAAAACAAGGGCAAGAATCCAGAAGGCTCCATTGTAGCAGATATAAGGCTAGGCTCAGCTCTTCACTATAGAATGCTCCTGTTATAGGCGTGTTATTCAAATCTTCAAAGTAGTAGGTTATAGGTATAGTATCAAAGTTTACTGACTTTACAAGGAACAATTCTTCCAAATACGATTGGCTATATCCTGTTTGAAATACAAACGACGAATGCATGTATAACCCAAAGTGTATCTCCTTATATATACTGTGTTTGTTGACCTACGTGTATTTATTACATGTACCTTTATCAAATAAGACTTTTGTTCGGCTAATTCTAACACGGTCGCCGGGGGAATACTTTGCCTTTCTTTTGTCAGTGTTGTTAATTATATCTGAAAACATTGTTCTCTAGACTTGGTTCTCGTTCAATCGATTAACTTGAAATGGCGCCATCTGTATTGTTGAGTGGAATGTGTTGTTGTATACCTTTACAAAGGCGGGGAAAATATCTATAATCCTAGTTGTAATTCTCTCAGTCATGTACCTAGTAATCCGCTGAAAGATGGTCCTTTACCAAACAAAGCATGTAATTATTAGTATACGTGACTGTAAAATATTGTATCTAAATATATACAGGCTTACCATGCTAACTGACTAACCTTATTACGCGCTCTACTATACTAGACTTGGTCTCGCTATATGTGTTATAGTATTTGATTCCATGAGTTTTTAAAAACTGTTTAAACGACTCGGCGCGAAATTCTGTGCCTGTATACAAATTAATATAATAGGGTCAAGCTACAATTTATAATAATTTAAATTAATTAGATTTATATAACTATTTTATAATATCATTATAATATACGTAGGACAATGCTAGCTGACACACCTTGATCTGTGAATAAATATATTGGAGTCTTCCTTGATTCTTTAAAAATATCTCTAAAAGCTTTGATGACTGACTCAGGTTTCTTATTTTTAATAAAACGGCAGTACAATTTTTATGAAAATGCATCAATTACGAATAGAATATTAGCATAGCTGGAATTATCTTTAGCAAATTCTTTTCCTAAGATTTTCAAATCCGCACAGTAAATTTCCCCTTCCATATTAACTAAATTTCTTCGTCGTTTATAGTTTTTGCGTACAGACCGGTGCATTGAAAATGAACGCAGCTGACTTAGCTCCTTATTTACTACTGCTTTATCATGAAAGTTTTTTTTTCTTGAGAAAACCACTGAGGGCCGAATACGAACCCTTGAATCTAGAGTTCAAATATGATTTACGAATTTCTGCCATAATTAGAGCTGTAATTAATACTGACCTACATTAAACAACTTCTGATTGTAAATGCATACAAAGTCCTAAAATCAATGCTTTTTATACTCTTCCAGCCACATTGACATTTATACACTATTTATTAATAGACAATATATTATTGACAAGGTGTACATGATATTTTTTGGGCTTTTAATTTTAAAATTGAAACTATCACTGAGACTTGCATTATTTTCCATGTAGGACTGTACATTATTCTAGTTAAACATTAGTAAACATTTACAAAAATCGTTTCACTTGTTCCTTTATATTTGCTTTGCGTGCTTCCCTGCTACTAACTTGTAGTTCTTGCAACCTTTCATCCTCCTTCCACCGTAAAACCATCTCGCGCTTGTGAGAAACATTTAAGAGCCTACTAGCTTGAATTATTTCACTGTCCAAAATCATTAGATTCTCAAATGACGCAAACCGGGACAACGCCACGTATGTTGTACACGCAATCATTTCTCTTGTGTCTAGAAATACACAGCCAATTGGTACGGTTGTTCCCTGTGACCTGAAAATATAATAAATTCCCAAACGATTACTTTGCGCTCTTGGCTACAGTGTACACAAATTAACAGTGCTGAAAATTAATAAAGTACAATATTTCTGATGAATACACACCTATGAATTGTTATTGCCCAACTTAGAACCAGTGGAAATGTATGCACTTGGACATACTGCTGTGTCTCAAGGTCCAGTTCATTACTTTCAGTCCTGGAAATCTAGCAACCTTGCCCTCTTGACGTAACAACGATGTCGTTTCCTCTGTAGAACGGAAAGTGAACAATAATAGCCTCAACAAAGTTTGCCCAGTAAAGCTTGTTACGTGATGAACTAAAGACAATATCGACAACTGTGCCTCTGCTGCCATTCACAAGATTTGCCTTTACATCCAAGTTCTTTGTTAACATTATCGGGACACCATAATCGATTTCCAAAGGATCTTTTGCACGTGAAGAGTGCTCAGCAATAACGGCAGGTATTTCAGTAAAATCTGGATGCAGTTTTCGTATCATTTTTCTGTACAATAGAAACAAGTAACAGAACAACACATTCAGTTAAAAGTTTTACACAATTAGAATTAGCATTATATATTTATACAAGCTAGTCGTCGTCACTGCCAGTCATTGTCAGATTCAGATTCAGTGTCACTTTCGGATTCGTCGCCAAGTCTTACTGCGAGAAGAGGTTTTTTGTATAATGGGTTAGCAAGTAATAATCGTGCGTGTAAATAACTACTGTACGACATTGTTGGCATCTTTAGACCAGCCTCTCTAATTCTTGAAGCTGACACAGATTTATATATTTGAAAATTTTCACGCTCCAAGTGTATGCCTGAATGTTTCTTTAAAAACCGTAAAGGATGTCTGTTGATAAAAAAACATTCAAAGCAATTAAACTTTTTTCTGACAGATAGTATAAAATAGGAAACAGGGACTCCAAAAAGCTGAACATAGCACTTTGAACATTCGTATTTGTCTTTAGGCTTTACTTTTAAATGATGGGTTGGAATATAGTTTCGGTAAACTCCGTCGACTAAATACTTTTGACGATTTTCTGACCATTTGTCTGTGAACGGCGATATACCTATACTGCATGGCGATATACGTATACCGCATTCTACAGCAGAATAATATTTTATTATTTCACTATTCACACTGTATAATGTAACACAAATTCTACATTTCTAATTTATGTCATTCTTTCCTAATGACCATTATGTTCTGACGCACGAAGGATACTAATTATAATCCTATTATATTTATACGGATTCCAGTAAGCCACAGTATGACGAATGGCCTACATTTTATATTGGATTTGATTTACCTACATTTAATTCCAACTTTTCCTTCAGCGCCACTCCTTATAATATAATTCTATTTTTCCTCCCCAAATTCTATCACACACAGAATATTGGCAAATATTATATTATGTTGAAATCAAGCTAAAACATTAACACTTGTTCACTACAATTCGAGAATAAAACACACACTACTAAATTCTCTCTCAAAATTACAGCGATCTCAAACTTTTATTTCATACAACATAAAAGTTTTAATCACCATTTTACAGATAGACTCAACTCATACTCATCCTATATTATTAGGAAAATATCAGCGTATTTACTACAAAGATAGTAGATATCATTTCATGGTTCCCCGACATATCTTACCCGGGTCTATTCTGAAGTTCTATTGTTTTAAAAAATACGAGCCTTTCACCTTTTCATGGCTCCAACGACTATCCAGACTTGGTCTATACTCAGTTTAAAAAATTTAACTACAGTTTAGCTCCATTTTTTGCAATTTCGCCATTTTTTAGCAGCTTCGTGCTATGGGGTTTGTGTTGCTTCTTCAATCTACATATTCAAAAAAGTTATTTTTGGTGTGGGAGATCCTGTATTTCAAGTGTTCACCTCATTAAATTCATTACAAAGTGATACTGAGAACAGAAAAGATAAATTCAGTGCACTTAAAAACAGTTTTAAAATATTTAAAAAATAAACTATATACTATTAACTTACGCCGTAACCAGTATATTTCATAAGTTTTAGTGCTCACATTGACTTTCACTCTGTGCGTGTGTACGAGATATATACATTCTACATCAATTAGTTCTTGGAACAAGTAGAAAACATCGAAAATCGAACAACCAGAGAGAGGGCCAACTGAGGGAAATTCCAAAATAACGTGGAAATTCTGAAGCAAAACCTTTTGAAAATACTTTCCGGCCCATCCCATAAGGAAATAAGCTGCAGCCCATCCCATCCTATTCTATGAGGAAGTGAAGGGAAGAATATTTCTGGACTAATGTAAAGAACACCAGGGGGGATTACTATTGGAAGAGATTTTGGCTTGGAGTCGGACGCGGATCCAGGTTATAGCTCAATTTCGGTACCAAAAAACGGTATGTACAATTTCTAGAAAAATTACATCATTCATTTTGCGTTGCGTACGGCCATATGTGATTGCATAAATTGAAAATACCTAGAATTGTTTGCGAATTTCAATACTTTCCCATCCTAAAAATATTTTGTGTCTCATCCAACCGGGGCATAAAAATCATTTTCCGAGAAACTGGTAAGGAATTTATTCTTGAAGGTACTCATTCCAGATATATAATTTTGCACCTACATTATTTCCTATCCCATATGTGCTAAAGTACATTCGTTTTATCCTTATATAAGAAATTACGCATAGGTAACATATATTTAATAGAACTATAATTTAAAATATATAGGTATTATAGATATTATTATAATTTATAGCAAAAAAGGGCAATTTTTCAGAATAGCAAGTTATTCGTTGATTACAGATCAATCATTTAGCAGTGTCCTCAGCGCATCGAGCATACAGACAGGCTCAGTCTAGACAAAGACTTACTTTCATACATACAGTAATCAAGCGCAAAATATAAAGAATCCATAGCAAGTCCAATTAAAGACAGGCCTTCTACATACGGTCGTCCAAGTCAGAGAACAAATTGAAAGCTTATTAACAGTCTAGGTCTTACAGTGACCAACTTACATACATCAGTGGACGTAAGCTAATTAATTAGGTAATCTAGTTATTAAGTACATAATACCTAGAAATTTATACAGTTAATATACACTTTGTACAATAGTGTAGGCTCATAATACAATAAGATATTTACTAAAAAAGTGAAATATTATAAAGCCTTCTCAATTCCTCGACATCATTGAGTACATAAGGTATAGCGAGCCACACCTAGTTCACATAGTGACTCATCAAGCATACATTCATAAAAACAATATGAACCATGTATTATGTTACCAGGAAGTAACCCAATTCTTAGAAGTCTAAGAAGTAATACAGACAAAACAGGAGAACGCTCTTCACAAGTATTACAGCATCCCCTTGAGTATAAAGCCAGAGGGACTCAAAGAGATAGAGTTCCATCTGGACCTGAAAGATTAGAACTATACTCACATAATACTGAAGAAGCTTCAGTATCAAGGCCTGCAGATATTAGCCTACATAATCCTGCATCACCTTCTACAGCAAGTCGACGACGACTTTCTTAAGTATCATCAATAACTGAAGTAGAGAGGGCTCATAGGCTAGCTAAACGAAAATTTGAGGAAGTCGTAAAAGAGGTTACTAATAGATATCACGTTGACTTTGATATAGTGCCGTATTTAGGAAAGCTAAAAGAGCATCAAATATACGAAGCATATACAGCTCAAGTACCATATACTAGTAATCCAATATCATACGGCTATACTTACTTATATTTTCGTGCGACATTTCTAGAACAGGTTCCTGACTTGAATATTTCGTCATTTGAACAAATTATTCAGACACTTGAGTCAGCACCCGATTCGTCTATACATACAGTAGACACTCCGATATTACCTACTGCTCATACTTCTAAAGATTTAGAAGCCCCTACAAAAGAGATTACATACTTCTCTGCGAGCAAGTACGCAGTACCAGAAATACCTACATTTGACGAATTAAAGCAAAGAAAAGCAAATACTACTCCCGCCATAAAGGAGACATTTGCAGACGAGACATTCGCATCAGCTAATAACACTACACTAGAAGGTGAAGCTGAAACTCAAAACAAAACTTCCCATCCCTCAGACAACGACAGTGCAGAAGACAACGAGGGGGGTAGTAACCACAATTCTAGAGGCTCTTCACAAGAAAGAGATTCGGACCATAACGAAAACGAGGAAAACTTCCATCCTACCCCAGTACAGAGTGACGAGGAGGATCAACAGGAAGAAAACCCTCAACAGCAACCGACACCTCCACCACCCCCTGTACCTCCAGCGGGCGGAAGCGGAGGAGGCGGCGGCCCTCCAATAAATATGACGCAATTACTTTTGCAGAGACATAATGCGCTTATTGATCGAGTACGCAGCATTCAAATAAAAATCGATCTACATAACGGTTTAGTAACTAATTACGTTGATAACACTACAACAGCCACAGCACCAGTTCTACTTACAAAAAATTTTGCTGACATCTATGAACAAAATCTAAAAGCTATAGCTCCTGAAATAGCTGCACAGCAATTAAGCTGCTATCAACATCACACGGATACACCAGCAAATGGTTCCGTCGCTGCAGTTACAGCACTTACAGACGCATTGAGAACTCATGAAAATTTGGATCAAGCTCATATCAGAGCAAGAGCTCAGTTAAGTACTATTATCGAAACGTTGACAGTAGTGACCACAGAAACAAAAATGAAAACGCCAAAACTGAGCCTGCCTACATTCAATGGTAGCTACAGTTTGTGGCCAACCTTTAAATCTCAATTTACTTCTTTGGTCATTACACCAACTCAGTATGCTCCAGTCGATAAACTCAGATTACTACGTGACGCTCTCAAGGATAGTTCAGCTATGCAAGATATAGAGGACTTGGAAATTTCAAACGAAAATTGGCCAATCGCCTGGCAGAGACTTGAGAAACGGTATCACAGCCCGAGACAGTCTGCTACAGTATCACTTAAATTGATGGCGAAAAGAGACCCTATGAAAATTCAATCAGACATTGGAATTTTTCGTTTGATTAATACAGTAAGAACTGTTCGAGCTCAATTATTACAACTCGACTTAGGAGAGGTGAAACTCGATGAATTTTTATTTGCCGATTACATTCTGTCTCATTTGGACTCAAGAACTCTGGCAGAATTCAATGCATCTTTACCATGAGAAAGTACCACACTTGAACTACACCATTGACAAATTAGAAGCCATGGCAAAGAATATTGGTACATCGAAAGGTATGCGTGAAAATAACACAATTTCCACTACCACAGCCTTTCATTCAAAAAGAGGTAATCATGAGAAGAAAGTAACAATCAATAACGTAGTTAAACGTGACTCTTCATGTGAATCAAACATAATCACTGTATTCAAAGACACAGCGACAAGTCAGGGATCAACCTCAAGCAAAGATTCAGTCAAAAATAGAAAAAAGAAACACAAGGTTTCTGTACTTGTTAGCAAGAAGAAAAGTGGAAATCAAAGAAAACCTTCTACTAAACAACGCTCAGCTTCACCAGGTCACTCCAGATCCAATGGAAAAAAGCATAACGAGGAGAATGCACAGGGTCCATCATACACATGCAAAGTTTGTGGAAAACATGGACATTCTCTTCATGCCTGTCCCACAATGCTGAATTTTACATTACAGCAAAGAAAGGACTGGGTTCATACGAATGAAAAATGTTTCAACTGCCTTGGTAACCATCAAGTAAAAGAGTGTCCTTCTAAGCGGACTTGTATACACTGCAAGAATCGACACCACTCACTTCTACATAAATTTACTTCACCTGTAAACACTGTGCAAACTCAGCAGGTGCAACAAAATTTATCACAACTTCAACATTCTCAAGCATCCAACACACTGGAGGTGCTTCCAACTGCTGAAGTCGACGTTCTTTACAATGGCAAGAAGACATTAGCTCGAGTTTTACTAGACACGGGAGCTGGTAGTAATTTTATTACGAAAAAACTGATGACATACTTAGGCCTACCAATAACTACCTCTGATCAAAAATTTATAGTAGCAGGAGGCAAGAATCTTCCATGTCGTGGTACAACTACACTTCAGATTCAATCAAAATATGACAACAGTGCAACGATGGATGTTGAAGTCTACATTCTCGATTCAATTACTTCTAATATTTCCTGCTCGCCAATCAAATCACAACAATGGGTACACCTGAAAGGAGTGCAACTTGCAGATTCAAAGTTTTTCAAACCAGGACCTATTGATATTTTATTGGGAGCAGCCACAGTGGACAAAATCTGGAAAGGTCAAAAAATAAGCGGTGCTCCTGGGACTCCCAGCGGACATTCCACCACATTGGGAATAGTTGTCATGGGATGTACTACAGATACTCAAGCAGATAAGAGTCACATCACTGTAGCTACAGTTACTCACGAACCTTTTGACATGGAAAAGTTTTGGGTACTTGAAGAATTACCATTTGAAAAAATTCTAACTACTGATGAGAAGGAATGTGAAGCGCATTATAGGAAAAATACGATTCGACTACCTTCCGGAAGGTACCAAGTACGATGGCCCTTCAAAAAGAATGAACCTCAACTAGGAGATTCAACAGCAATGGCATTTCGGAGATAGCAATCAGTTGAACGGAAATTGCTTCAAAATCCCGAAATGTACAAAGCTTACAATGCTCAACTGGATGACTACTTAGCAAAGGATGAAATGGAGCTTGTTCCCAAACATGAAATAGGCAAAAAACCATTCTACATCCTACCTTATCATCCAGTCTTCAAAGAATCCAGCACAACTACAAAGCTACGGATTGTCTTTGACGCTTCAGCAGTCACCGACAATAAGAAATCGCTCAACGATACGATGCACACTGGACCAGTTGTGCAATCTGAAATGTTTGATTTACTTCTCGGTTTCCGATTGAAGGCATACGCAATATCCGCTGATCTGGAACAGATGTACAGACAGATAAGAATAGCTCCAGATGAATGGAATTTCAACCAAATATTTTGGCGACGCAATCCGAATAAACCAGTCCAACTCTATCGCTTAAAAACAGTGTCCTTTGGAGTGCGGTCAAGTCCTTATCTTGCTTGTAGTACGGTCAACAGATTAGCAGACGACAGTGTGAAAAAATACCCTATCGCTGCACCTATTCTAAAGAAAAAACTCTTCATGGATGACTTACTACACAGTCTAGAGAATCTTGAAAAAGGACTACGATTACAACAAGAGATAATCACGCTTTGCAAAGAAGGTGGATTTACTCTTAGGAAATGGAGCTCCAATTCAACGAAACTATTGGAGCAGTTACCTACTGATTTTCGTGCCACTCAGCTACCTTTGTCATTCGACAAGACAGACACAATCAAAACGCTTGGATTAATTTGGCACCCCGGTAGTGACCACTTCACTTTCAAGGTACTTCTAGGTATGTCTAAAGTTCCAACTAAGCGAATTATTCTCTCCGATATTTCAAAAATCTACGATCCACTGGGTATGCTGAATCCTACTATAGTTCAAGCAAAGATCATAATGCAGAAAATTTGGACTCTGAAATTGGACTGGGATGAAACATTACCTGAAGATATCGTTACACTCTGGATAAATTATGCTTCTAATTTACCAGCATTACAAAAACTGAAAATCCCTCGCTCTCTTCAACATCGTGATGCCGGTGATTTTCAGATACACGGATTTTCAGATGCCTCAGAAAAGGAATATGCAGCCGCAATTTACTTAAGAGGCAAGATTAATTCAAAAATATTTTGCAACTTGATCGTTTCCAAGTCACGTGTGGCTCCAATGAAAACAGTCACCATACCCAGGCTTGAATTGCTTGGGGCAGTATTAATGATCAAATTACTTCATCACGTCAAACGGAGTTGGGAACTTATGGAAATGCCTATGCATCTCTGGACAGACAGCACCGTTTGTCTCAACTAGATTAATTCTCCTGCAAGCCGATGGAAGAAGTTTGTGGGCAATCGTGTACAAAATATTCAAGAATTATCCCAAATTTCTGACTGGCATCATGTTGTTTCAGCTGACAACCCAGCTGACTGTGCATCAAGAGGAGTTAATTTCGAAGAATTGGGCGCACACTCACTCTGGTGGCACGGTCTATCATGGCTTACCACTGATAACTATGAAATTCCGATTTTCAATCCTAATCCAAAAATGGACGATGAAGAAAAGAAGCAGACGCCTGTTCTACTCATTGCCCATGAAAATGCAACAACCATACTGGATCGACTCACTGATATCTCATCATGGAAGAAGGCAGTTCGAGTCACAGCACTTTTGTTGAGGATCAAAGCCAACCACAGCTTTAAAGGAACAGCAGTGGCACTTTTATCCCCTCAGGATCTCAACAACTCCGAAAATACACTCGTCTCATGGATCCAGAGTCACACCTATCCTTCAGAAATAGAGGACGTCAGTAACAAGGTTCCACTTACTGATCGGCGTTTTAAGACATTATGTTTATTCTTAGACCCCCAAGGGATTCTACGTGTGGGAGGACGGCTTGAAAACTCCAATCTACCGTTTACTACAAAGCATCCGGCCATCCTTCCTGGAAGCCACCCATTGATTCGAGCAATGATTCTATATCATCACTACCGCCTTGCCCATGCCGGTAAACAAACAGTCTATACTCACATTCGTCAAAAATATTGGATACCCAACGGGACGAAGTACATTAAGTCAGTATTGGACAAATGCCTTCTATGCTTTGGACACAGAGCTAAAGCATCAACACAACTAATGGGTCAACTACCATCAGTCAGAATTACTGAAGCCCGACCATTTCTACACACTGGAGTGGACATGGCAGGCCCATATCTACTGAAGGCACAAATTGGAAGAGGCGCAGCCAGATACAAGGTCTGGATCGCACTTTTCACTTGTTATACATCGAGAGCAGTACATTTGGAGTTGGTGTCCGACATGTCTTATGAAAGGTTTCTATTAGCCCTTCGCAACTTCATATCAAGACGCGGACGACCTGCAGTAATGTACAGCGACAATGGCACTAACTTTGTTGGAGCAAGTAACGCACTTATTAATAACTCCAGCACACTGAAGACTCTTCAAGAAGTCACAGAGAAGATATTACCAGATATATCCATGGAAACAATTGAGTGGAAATTTAATCCACCAAGAGCCCCACATATGGGCGGAGTCTGGGAATCAATAGTCAAGTTGATCAAAACATATCTCAACAAAATATTAACTCATGATACCTACACATGGGAAGAATTCACATCAATACTAGTCTTCATTGAAGCTATGGTCAACTCAAGACCTCTCTCTCCAGCATCCAATGATCCTACAGACTTAGAAATCCTCACACCAGCGCATTTCCTGATAGGAACTCCATTGACTACCATTCCTGAACCTGACCTTAGTCACATCAAACTAAACAGGTTAGATCGCTTTCAATTAATTCAGCGCAGAAACCAAGAACTCTGGAAACGCTGGAAGGAAGAATTCGTCACTTCCCTTCAACGCAGGTCAGAGTGGAACAAGCCAACTGACAACCTGAAAACCGGAGACATGGTTATCATTCTTGAAGACAATCAAACGCCATTAGAATGGAAAATTGGAAGAATCAAAGGTGTCAATACAGGAAAAGATGGACTTGTACGAGTAGTCACTTGAGACTGCAGGCGAGTACAAGCAAGTCAATTGAAAACTACAGAAAACATTTAAGGAATTCACACGTCCTATTGCTAAAGTAGCTAAGCTACCAACAGAAGAGGAAGAGAATCAGAAGCCAGACAAAGAAGAAAAACCACCTGACTTACAATTGCCAATTAATCATGCACAGAAGGTGAGAAAACTAACTTCTGGACAATGGATTCAATCAGTATTGGCACTCTTTGCTCTAACTATTCCAACTAGCAGTAGCTATTACATTCCAACGGAATCACCAGAATACGACAAGTCAGATAATACAACTGAAGTCCAGAAAACTTATCAAAGTGCACCTCAACCACTTCTGATCGGCTGGATTGCTGTTATCTGCGCTATCCTGGGAACAATTGGAAACTTATTCTCTTTATTCGCCATTGGCCAAGATCGTATATTACGGAAAAATCGAACAACTTGGTTCATAATGAGTCTACACGCATCAGATCTGTTGACAAGCATTTTCTACTTACCAATCAAAGCATCGAAGTCATTTACTACTGACGGACAACATGGCACAGCATTATGTCAACTATATCCAATAATTCATTATGGAGACTCTGCTATTACGCTACTTACCATCATGAGTATCACTGTGAATCGCTACATAAGAGTTCTACATACTCAAGTCTATGCAGCAATCTACTTAGCTCGAAATACAATACTAATGATACTTGGAGCTTGGACACTCGGATTTTCTATCATGCTATTGCCCTACACAGAAACATGGGAAAAGCTAGGAAGGAAAGAACCGAATGATATGACCTGTACAATCATCAGGGATTCCAATGGAAGATCTCCAAAAGTAATATTACTGACTTTATTCGTAGCCATTCCAGTAATAACAATGATATACTGTTATGCACAAATCTACCGATACGCCCGACGTGCAGACAGAGCACTAGGAATCAGGACTACAAGGAACGGCGCACCTGGAAACTATACGAAAATTATCTCAGCAATCTTCGTAAGCTACCTAATATGCTATTTACCATTTGCGATCACCACAACCCTTGAAGTACATGAACGCGTACCAGCAGGAGTCCAGTACACAGTCTCACTTCTGACTTGGATATCACCTTTCACCAATTTAATCATTTACGCCATCTTCAATCAACAAGTAAGACAAGCTTATGCGCACACACTCTGTATCAAACCAAGGAAACAGAAGGAACGATTAGCTGCAAGCAAGTCTACAACATTGAAGTGGAAAACGTTAGCAACACTAGCACTGCTGTCCGGGTCTTCGGTAACAACAGAAGCTACAACTCAACCTGGCATTGAAGATGAGTTTACAATGTGTGAAATCCCTTGGACAACTCACCAGGAAATTCCACCATGTCACGATACTGTGAGTTGGTTACATGTACTCAAAACAGGTCTCTTATGCTACAGACAGACGACATGTAGTGATGGAAAACAAGTAACTGCTAATGGAAATGATTGTGAAGAACCGCTATCTCCTTGCGGTGAACTAACAGCTTATGATGTGGATCAAATTGAATGTCAAGAGGTAGACTTAGAAACCAAAACTCATCTACTCTCTAAACCAGATTTGAAAACCACACTATGTGCAGTTGGCGATTACACTATCAAAGGTTGTAATCACTTTGAAGAAGAAATTGTTGATGTTCCAATTGTAATTATTGATGGTAAACTGTACCCATTGACAACTATGCACATTCAACAAGAAGCTCCACTCAAGGTTCGAGCATCATATAGATGCAACGGAACATGCAACCCTAAAGATTGTTCACAGCGACAATGTAAAGGAGATGAAATATTCTGCAGCAACTTGGGTTGTACCAATGAAGTTCAAGCCCCGTGTTATTGTGTATATAACAACGTCACAACTATGCTGAATAAAATCCAGACATCCAAAGGCTTCATATACCCTGAATGTTGGGGTATGATGAATATGTTGGTAAAGAAAATAGATTTAAGTCGCCAATTAAAGGTTGCAACATGTTCCCACTGTGAATTTACCTGCATTCCTAAAGGAGTCAAAATAAAGTCACCAGGCAATACACCGAAATATATCAAGGCTACAAAGAACCCTGGATTTGTTTCCATCTTGCCGGACTCTACAACTACAGAACTAAGACTAACAAATCACGTGTTAGCAGCCACTGGAAACATCACTTTGGAAATATGGATCCCAGATGTCGACACTCCTATCCATACCACATTGGCATGTCCCAGAATACCAATCTGCGATTTGATAACTTGTCAAATGTGTCTGGACAAATGGGTTAATGTGGCGTGTTATTCAGTATTCCATTGGCTCGCTTTAATAGTACTTGGATTATCTATTACAGCCCTAATAGTAACTATCATGTATTTGACAAGATTCATGATGACTGCTTCGTGGTGGATCATGTGGCCCTGCCGCCAATGTATTCGTATTATACGTCGACGGAGAGCAAAACAGAAGATAACCCGGAAAACATATCCAGGAAATCGCGATGAAGAAATTGGATTCCCATTGTTGGACATTCAAACTTTACCGTACCGATCCACAACCACCTCAAAGTCACGGACAACCTCAAGACCACGAAAAGGCTACCTACCTGGAGCGAACTTATTGATTATCATGTTGATATTCACTCTGACTCCAGTCGAAGCCTGCTCCAATTTTGCAGCAATGACAGCGCAGAATCTGGAATGTCACACAGCTGGAAAACAAACCAACTGTTCTATTCGTATCAACACTCGACTAGCCCTCAGCCCGATTTCTCAACAGAGTTGCTTTAATATCCATGACACCCACAATGAACTACTTGGAACTATTATTATTGAAACAAAATCAGTAACAATGAAGTGTGAAAAGGAACTCTTATACTACGTACCCAAGGCAGTAGCGAAGGTTCAATCGG
This sequence comes from Dicyrtomina minuta, assembly GCA_949802685.1. Taxonomy (NCBI): domain Eukaryota; kingdom Metazoa; phylum Arthropoda; class Collembola; order Symphypleona; family Dicyrtomidae; genus Dicyrtomina; species Dicyrtomina minuta. The sequence continues at coordinate 44,549,252 of OX461809.1, read as the reverse complement.
CTATCAAATGCTATAATCTCTACTCCTCAGCATCATGCCACGGAGATAAGTGTACACAGTTCAGCGTTAATGATACGATTCCTGAATTCAAGGACTCAATGAAGAAGAAGGGATGGAGTCGTTGTCAAGACTTACGCCATCCTCAATGCATTTATCCTTGGACTCGTGACTGTTTCTTCATACGATTATATTTAGACAATCCTACGTCTGAATACTATTCAGTATTTCGATGCTCAGCATTGAAATTCTCAGTTGAACTAAAATTGACTACACATTTTGGAAAGGAAACGACTGTCAAGAATATAACCATCGAAGCTGGTGTTCCTGCAAATCATCATGAGATTCTATTTGATCTTGTGTCAGTCTCAGTCCCACCAATACCACTTCTCAATGAGTGTCTAATAACTAAAGGTGCTTCGACCTCATTAGTACCATGTAATCTCCGAGGAGAAAATGTCCTACGACGGATAGGCGAGATTATGTGTAACTCCATTGAAGACGCCAAGGCAATGTCACCAAATTGTTTTAGTAGCGACGCTCTTATCAGACCAATCATTGACACCAGCGTAGTCAAAATACAACAAGATATGGTTGACCCTGACAAGGCAATGAGTGTCAATCCACTACCCAAAAAATTGGAAAGCGGCATTCTCATCCCACGAGACGACTCCATCGTTTTTGAATCATCTCTGACCACACTACTTGAAGTTCAGATGAGTAGTGACAATTTACGTCTTGTAAAAACAGTTGAAGACACTACCTGTACTGCTCAATTCATACAATTACGGGGTTGTTACAGTTGTATAGGAGGTTCTGATTTATTCATTCAAGCTCAGACTAATGATGAAAACACGGTAGCGATCTTAGCATGTGATAAAGCAGGCATACAAATACCTATTTATATTACACCTACACTCACTACTTACACACTCGTCCTCAAACTGAACACACCTGAAGTTTCTATGAATTGCAACTTTAAATGTGCCAGAAGTTCTGTCCTTCTCCAAATAACAGGCCATCTTCACTACTTGAGTAATCTCGACGTACAGAGTCATCAAGTATCGATGTCCTATCAACCAGTGGATACAGATTCTGGATTCCATCTTCTCTCCATTACTGGATTTGGATTTTTCAATTGGATTTCTCGTGGACTCATATTCATATGCATTATTGCATTCACCCTTCTCATTCTCTTTAGCAGCATCAAAACCATGATTAGGAAAATGGTCTAATTGATGTTCCCTCAGCATCTCTGCATCTCACATTCCGATTATATATATGTATACTAATTGATGATGTTTTGTTGGTCTCTTTGCAGTCGACCAACGTGTGGGAGAATAAACGGCGATATACCTATACTGCATGGCGATATACGTATACCGCATTCTACAGCAGAATAATATTTTATTATTTCACTATTCACACTGTATAATGTAACACAAATTCTACATTTCTAATTTATGTCATTCTTTCCTAATGACCATTATGTTCTGACGCACGAAGGATACTAATTATAATCCTATTATATTTATACGGATTCCAGTAAGCCACAGTATGACGAATGGCCTACATTTTATATTGGATTTGATTTACCTACATTTAATTCCAACTTTTCCTTCAGCGCCACTCCTTATAATATAATTCTATTTTTCCTCCCCAAATTCTATCACACACAGAATATTGGCAAATATTATATTATGTTGAAATCAAGCTAAAACATTAACACTTGTTCACTACAATTCGAGAATAAAACACACACTACTAAATTCTCTCTCAAAATTACAGCGATCTCAAACTTTTATTTCATACAACATAAAAGTTTTAATCACCATTTTACAGATAGACTCAACTCATACTCATCCTATATTATTAGGAAAATATCAGCGTATTTACTACAAAGATAGTAGATATCATTTCAGTCTGAATCACACTCTTTACAATAAAAAGTCTTGCTTTGACTCGAAACTACAACCAGGGAATCGTTGCAAGACAAGCAAAACGTAATGGATTGCTTGCATTCCCCAAGGACTGAGCCGCGACAGTAAATTGCCCAGTAGTTGTCTACTGGAGGCTTCATTGCGACTGAATAAAATAATTAAATAAAGACTCGTATCACTGCAGTGGGGTAATAACCAAAAGAAAAAACTCTACCCAGCAAATCCCTTTGAATCTGAGTTTGTATAGCATGACATATATTGGGGGTTGTAGGAGACACTCTTGATACGACATGCGCTGCAGCCTATTTTAATCAAGTATAAATAAATATAAAATAATATAACTAGAAGATATAAATGTATAAATAATTTACTTGCATACAAAAGGCAATAAAATACTGACTTGTTGTGAGCGGCAACGTTGATGTTGAGTTCGTACAGATGTATTGATTTTTCAAATGCTTGAGTTTCCTCAGTGCTGAGACGTGTTCTTAATACATGCTTTTGACGTTGTTGAATATTAAAAAGATCTAACGTAGTACATCGCCAGTACCTTAGCCTCATAAGAAACTCGTAGTACTGTTGCTGCTTTGGATCTGTAGTATTTTGTCTGAATGGTTTGTCCAAAACAAACGCCGTAGTAGAAGAGTTGTAAATTTGAATTGCGGCAACAATGTCGTCGGTCACGTTAGTGACAAATTTAGTATACAGTGCATAATCGCCGCAGCAAGAAGTTTGGTTGAAATCTCCAAACATGACGATCGTTCTATCTGCAAAAGGCATAGCGGCTCGCGCGAGATCAACTAGTTTAAAATATTGGTCGACAAAAAAAAGAAGGCGCAGACCAACAGTTGATACCTCATTTATTAATAAAACTTTAACGTTTCGAAAAGCAATTTTATCTGCTTGTGATATTCCATTGCTTAATTGGTCTAACAAAGTTCCGCTGGTATGTGGACGAATCTTGAAGCAACTGTGAAATGTTGTTCCTCTTAAACTTGAAGCACAAATGCCCATGAACGAAACAGTTCAAAACGAAAACTCGCTATCTCGACTTTGTTTTTGTGACAGTATATGGTTTATTGTTTTTAGAGCCTGAGACTTACCAGCTCCTGGAGTACCTGTGACAATCATTCTCAACGGGTTTTGGTAAAACTGTTTTTTAGGCAACTCAATTTGATTTCTGACAAGATCGATAATTCGTTTCTGAGCGGGAGACATAAAAGTGTACGACACCTCTGGAGGTTGCGACATTTCTAATATTGCAGCTAGTGTCAAATCGTCAAACTGAGTTCGATTAAATGAGTACAATGGTTCCCACTTTAATGTTTTATCAGAAATAGAACTAGACAAATCACACTCACGCTTACAATCTTTGTTGTCTCTAGCACTGAGTCGATGCTTGTAAAAACAACTTGGACAAAGTGAGTGATTTAAATTAAAAGCATAGAAACGCGACTGTGGCATCAGTGGTTTGTGTGGCAATGGTTCTGAGTATAGTCTAGGTAAGCCTGGCCGAATGGCCTCCCTATATTCTTTCAACGTTTTTTCGGCAACCTCTGCAAATTCAAAAGAAGTTCGTTTACATGAGCAGCATTTTATATGTCTACAACAAACTCTTCCCGCTGGCTCATGCCATTCTCGTTCTGAGGATGGCAAGCTTTGTAATACTACTGGTGGTGGCTCTAGCCAACGTTGGCCGTCGCGAGTGTTCGCACAAAGAAGTCTCTAAAGTTGTAAAGAAAAATATATTATACTTCCGTGGCACTGTCCACAAGTGAATCGATGTTGAACTGAACTAAAATTGTTAGTATGAAACCTGGCATTCAAGTCTTCATTAAAGTATTTGGGTTTTGTTGGTCGAGCCCATAAACTTCTCTTAGCAAAAACCGAAGCGCCACAAAACTGGCAGCTTATAAAAGTCAGCATGCTACAGTAAAAATTGTTCGGATCCACAACATTTATACAATAGCAGCTCTCCTGGAGATGGACTTCTCAATTGGATTTTGCTGGACAACTGAATTTAAAATGGACAAGTATTGGAACTTTGTTATTATAGTTTCTTGTTCTGGGACTCGTAAAAAGGGGTAATGGGTAGGACTATAGTCCACCTTAGCCAATCACACGACGAAATTCCCTGACCCCTGCCTTGATCACCGGTCTCATTAAATTAGCATAACTGCAAACTCTGAGGGACCAAACTAAAACGTCGCTACATTAATAACATATGGCCACTACAATCAATAATATTAATAGGCAAAGCTTGCCATTTTTAGAATCATTCTGTGTTTAACTTTCAAAGTCAACTTGTCTCCTCATTTTTTGGTCTCGTTTAATACAACTCTCAACTATACTACCCAACCATGCAACAAGAAAAAAAAATAAAGCAATCGCGACAACATCAAGAACACTCTTACAATTCCAAATTAAACTAAGGAAGAAACAGACTTTTAATGTTGCCATATCAAAACATTCAAAACAGTCCTCGTGTGGCACCATATGGACTTGACAGAAACCATAGACATGACAAGTGCAACTCTGACTGCAAATCAGTCAATGCATTGTCAACTGAAAACGACAACTACAACAGCAAAGACTTGACCGGCTTAAATGCGCGTAGCATTACTGCTCAAGACTGGAAGTTTTTCGAGACGCCTGACACTACTGTTGTTTACGAGACCCTTAAAGTTGAAAACCAAATTCGAGCACGGCTTGTCTACGACCAGTATCTGCAGGCCCACGTCTACTACTTTGGGCGCAAGAACTATGGCAACTCTAGCCATTCCAAAGTGTCATTCACTGTATTTGAAAGCTATAATATTATGGACTGGGCAATTGAAATGCTGAAGCAAAATAAGAACCATCCGCTGCCAGGGAAAAAGATCACAGACCATTTGCTGTATTTTGAAAACAGAAGCAGTGCTGAGCTTCAGAAGAACCGCGAAATCTAGACAAGAAGTTTAATTACTGGCAAAGCCCACATTACACTCTACGCTCTGTGCGAGTCCGCTTTGCATTTAACACCATGACTGGAGCATTAAAAATGTTTATCAACCCTAACCCATCTGAAAACTACGCTCAGAAATACCCTGGGTATGGTGGCAGCACTGTTTTATTCAGTCTGATGGAAATCAACGCCTTTGTTGACTTTCTGACTACACAAAACGCAAAGCTTGCTGCATCTGAACCCCACGATTTTACACCTCGGTCTCGTCAATTGAATGCCCAAGAAGTCACACAGGAAGAACTTTTCCAAGAACCAGCCGTCAAAGTCTAGCCGGCACCACAACGTGTGGAAATCGATTGGAATGGGGTTATTTCTACTGCAGTGTCAGGGTTTCAACCGTCACCGGAACAACCATTTGACTATTCTGATGTTGCTGCCGTCACTGATTCAGACATTGACGACTCTGACAATTCTGACGAAGACTGCAATGCAGAAGACGAAAACAGCAATAAAGAATATAATTTGTAAACTGCAACTTGCACGTTTATAGAAATAATAATATAAAACGTTTGTAGTATTGTGAATTTTGTAGTGTGTCTAACAGAAATATTAATTTGTGTGTACTAGTTATGTCTCTTGTAAATGTTGCCAAGTTCTTGTAATAAATTTAAAGTTTAGTTCTGTTTTCAATTTTAAAAAGCAGTAGCAAGTCGTGTGTGTGAAATATAATAATACTTTGTCAATAGTTTATACCTAACGTGTAAAATATTTTATACTCTTAATTTGTATGAGTGAATATTTAAAAAGTAAAATAAAATGTATAAAATGTAAACCTTGAGTTCTAGACTTAACGTTTATAATTTAGATTTAATATTAGTGGCATAAATATACTGCAGTTGTAGTAAAGTTGCAACAGCAGATTTTTTATCTTGTAAAATATTTATTTCGATGGCACAAAATAAAGCAAAGAAAAATAATTGTAAGTTTCTATTTATTTGCAACGTTAAAAGCGAGGACTCACATTGCATTTCCAATCATGTTATTTATTAGACATGCAACGGAGAACTACTGCAGAGACCGCCTATTTCAAACCTTTACATTTTACCATTTGTAATACAACTTATATAAGAAGCAGTGAGAACAGTAGCCATTCTTAAAAAATAAGAGTTTTATAGGGGTACACTGAAATGGTTACATGTGTGAACATATACATTAGCAACAAAAAGTATACCATGTAAACAAGAAGTTTCTACAACTAGAAATTTAAAGGACACACATTGTACCAATACATATTGCTACATGGGCAAAGACATTTCTACGATTTAATACTGCTCGCTTGGTTGCGCGTAAAAGCCTAATGTTTTTTGATATTATCGGTTCTAAAAATTAGGAGCACACAATGGCTTTAATTATTTTTAAATCGCCCTGCAAACAAAAAAGTAATATTTTTCTAGCGCGAAAACAAACATTCTGTGTCGTCTATAAAATCCGGTATATTTTTTAACATCAAAATATCAAGTTCAAATATAAAATTTTGTTTCGGAACAGAGAAAGTTTTGAAACTTTTGGGAGGACGTTTTGCACCCCTATTCACATTGCCCCTGGTAGGTGAAGTGCCAAAACGCTCGAGTTTTTATTTTTACAACTTTTACATAACATGACAGAGCATTTACATACGTATACATAGAAAGCTCCATTAACGCTAGTGTTTACATGTCTCTACCATACGTCTCACTACAAAAGCATACAATTTTGTGTCAGGTAACTCGCAGCAAAATATTTTAGTACACACAACATATTTTATTATATACTAACTTTACTCAGACTTAAATATTATTTTTACAAAAGAAATATTACTACGGAACTTGTTAAACTACAAAAGAAGCAAAAAGTAAAGGTGAAAGTAAAAGAAAGTGGAGAAAGAATAAAGTCAAACAAATAGCTAAACTTCAACACGACAGAATTCAAACCAAAAAATAAATCACAAAAGTAGAATTTAAAAGTTGGGAAATGAAAAGAAGGAACAAAACAAAGCAGAATATAAGTTGAGGGAGCAAACAGAATCCAGGTTGGTTGTAGAAGTGGAGAGAGAATAAAGTCAAACCAAAAGCCAAACTTCAACACGAAAAAATGCAAACGAGAAAAATAAAGCACAAAGCACAAATGTAAAAGTTGGGAAACGAAAAGAAGGAACAAAACAAAGCAGAATATAAGTTGAGAGAGCTAAAAGGATTTATGCAGTGGTAGTGAAAGCAGAGAGAGAAACTCGGAACATTTAGTTTCTTCCATCCTGGCCATGGGACTGGCACCAGACCAAATATGAACTGAAAATATAAACTATTTCATGATGTGAGGCAAAAGAAGCACATGCGATTGATAATTGCAACTGTGCGCACAAGAGCCTTTCATTTCCTCAACTCACTCCACTCGCGTGTCGCGCATTCTAATTAGATTACGCTCCCACCTATTTACATGTCTCTTTTTTGTACCTTTTTCTTTTCATGTACCTACATGCTTTCCCTCATGCCACTCACTTGAATAAGCCATTACATGTATCTGCATCTCTCTCTCTCTCTCTCTCTATTGCCTGGGTCCACCCTCCCAGCCTCCCGACTCGCAGCCTCCCTCATCTTCCCACCATTACGCTACCCGGTACTTCCTCATCTTCGTTCTAATTAATTAATCCTTCCATTCATTAAATAATCTATCTATCTGATTCGGCCTGAATGCCTGTAGTCTTAATGTCGCCTACGCAATGTCGTACTTCGAAATGTCGTTCCGGTACAAAGTCGTAGAATCGTCAAAACAGGTCGCAAAACACCAGCACCACAATCAGTTTACAGTGGAGTCGCTTTACAGTGGCTTGGCTTAGTATGGTTATCTTGATATAATGGTTAAAATAATTAGTCCCGGTAATAAGCCTATGCTGTGTAATGCTAAAGTATTGACTTACAATGGTCAATTATACTATGGTGAACTCGATACAATGGCCAAAATACACCGATCGTAGAGTACTATTATCATTAAAATTGCACTTGTTACAATGGTTTTTAGTTTTGCAGTTTTGGTTTTGACTTGGTCCCCATCAGTACAGTAAAATATTTCACAAACTACCTTGGCGGGTTTTGAATTGGATTTAAATAAACTTTTAAAGCAATGTAACACTAAGGCTGGAATGGCAGTCTGCAAGGTAGTGATAAGCTTACATGTCGAAATAATAAAGGAAACCCATATGTCACAATACAACGGCCAAAAACCATTGTAACGTTACAATGGTGATTTGTTATAGCGGCCAAAATTCACATTCACCTTGAGAAACCATTGTAACGAGATTCCACTGTATATGTAATTGGAATATCGGAGTAGGTATTGTTGTATGAGTCATGATATTGCAAGCCCAGCAGTCGTGAATAGTTTAATAATAATTTGTTATAATAAAAAAAGAATACCACAGCAAGGGAAACTGACTATGGAAAGCCGCCGCATGTACTCCCTTGATTTTAAAAACAATACCCATACTAGATTTGGCTGCACTTGGTTACTACAGGTCCAAAGTAACTCGACTGCATTTGGCGCCGTTCGCTCACAATCACGCGCCAAAATTCATAAAAATCGATTTTTTGCAACTTTGCAACCTTGTAGTTTTTACATTGTTTGTCCGATTTTCAAAAAAACTACAGTTTTGCGATCTCTAGGACATTGTCTTAAAATAAAAATTAGAACTTTTATAATTTTAAAATATTTTATTTTTTCCGAAATTTTTTGGAAAACCAATTTTTTTGAAGGCACTCAAAATACCTCAATTTTATAAAAAAAATGAGCATTTTTCAAATTTTATTTAACTTTTTAGATAATGTCAAAGAGATCACAAAACTACAAATTTTTTGAAAATCCGACTAAAATTGTAAAAACTACAAGGTTGCAAAGTTGCAAAAAATCGATTTTTTTGAACTTTTGCGCGTGATTGTGAGCGAACGGCGCCAAATGCAGTCGAGTTACTTTGGATCTGTAGTAACCAAGTGCAGCCAAATATAGTATGGGTAGTGTTTTTAAAATCAAGAGAGTACATGCGGCGGCATTCCCTTGTGAGCTGATTTCAGTAGTTAAGAACTAAAGGTTAAATCAATCGCAATCCAAAGCTCAACTTATAGTCTTTAATTGTCCTATTTTTTTAAACTTTTAACTCACTGTGCACTTAAATATTTCCTTACACCAAACATAACTATATCACATTAAACCACTGTACAGGATATTTTGTAAATCTTCACAATATAATTAAATCCCAATATTTATAAAATCTAAGACACCTTTGTGTCCTTCTACTTTTAGAAATTCACTTTAACGCTTTACGTTGGTAACTGCTTGGTTACACCAACCATATTAAACTATAAACCCGGATGTGCATGTAGATGTAGAATAAAAAATAATAAAGGTAACTGTGCACAATAATTGTGCTACTTGAAGGTAAAATAAGTCCTTAAATGTTTAAGACTTAAAAGCCTTGCTATAAATAGTTAGCTTTTGTTCAGCAAAATACCACATACCATACCAGTATACCTTCAACAGTAATTAAAGTTTTACACATTTTAACAACGCATTTATTATTTTGTTAAGTGTTTGGTATAGTTATACTGCCATAATACAGTTACTTTCGTATAATTCTGCTTAGTGTAAATCATTTTGCTTTCAAATTAAATGCAACACAGGAACCTAATATGTAATTTAATGTAAAAACCTCATACTGTTGAATATTTAACGCATGTTAAGTGATAACAAACTCCGCCTACTGCTCACTCTTAACGTCAAGCAGGAATGTGGAAAATACAGTTGACTATAACCTTAAACTTTCTTTGAAAGAAGTAAACTAATTTTTTCTAAAGCTCCTGCCTTTTGACTTATTCAAGTCATTGCAGAAGCAAGCCGTAAAGGACACTGCTGACGCTTTATGTGTTTATGTTTTATTCAAGTATCATCAAATCTTAGTATGTATAAGTACATAAATACGCATTCTGTTTTTCAGTAAGCGACACATAAATCGAGAAAAATAATTACAGATATCCAGCATATAGTGGTAAAGCCATTAAGGAAAAAGTCCATAATCAGAAAAGTTACCTATACCTATAAAAAACCTTAACTCTGGCTTAGCCAAAGCATCATGCCCAATACCTAATTTAAAATTATCCACGGTATAATTAGTATTTCGTAGCTCAATCGGTAAACTATTCCACACCTATGCAGCTCTACACAAAAATGAGCGTGAACATGTAGACGAACATTTAATTACATTGTTTTTAAGTAAAATACTATCCGATGTTCTCGTTACTTTTTCCGAGGTTTTTACAATGATAAAATCGTGTAGGTATCCTATATCAGAGCCGTATTTTAACAATTTAAAAATAAAAATATTTATAATATTTAACGTTCTTTTATTTACAGATAATATGTTAGCAAGTTCCAAGACAGTGGACTCGTTAGTTTTAATTTTATTTCTATTTGACTTCCGGGTCCAGAAAGAACGTTCAGAGAAGTAAACAATAACACGATTTACCATTCTTTGTATCTTAGCTAAATCCGTTTCAGGTTGCACAGCCCATACAGAAGCACAAAAATCAAACACTGTCAGAACATAATATGCATTAATCATAATACAAAACACTCTAAATGTAAGAAATCTTTTAATATCATTAAGAACACCTATAGCAGACGCCATTCTATTTTTACTATAGGAATAATGTTTTTTAAAATTTAAATAGGAATCTGTTATTATACCCAGGTAGTTGAAGCTCTTAACAACTGCAACCTCGACATTGTCACATAGTATTAACAAGTTATTATAACTTGCATCGTCATTTGCTTTATGAAATAACATAAGTTTAGTTTTAGATACATTAATATTTAGCAAATTTATTCTGAATCAATTGTAAATAATATTTAAAGCTATTTGCATTGTCTCAACAAGTTCTTCTATACTACTATTCATAATATATATAAAAAGGTCATCAACATACAAAGCATTCAAATTATGTAAACCGATACCATCATTTATGTCATTTATAAATAAAATAAATAGTAATAGGCCTAAAATGCTGCCCTGTGGTACCCCTATGGTCAGGTCAATATTTTGAGATATAAAGTCACCATTTTATATACAGAATGTTCTATTCATTAGGTAATTAGCTAGAAGCACTAATGTATTACTATCTAGGTTCAATTTGTCCTTAAGCTTATTAAGTAGAATGGCATGAAAAACTGAATCGAACGCTTTACGTAGATCAATAAACTGAGCTAAACATCTACCCTTGGAATTATTAATGCCACTAAAAATATCCGTTGTAACTTCTAATATTGCTGTAACGCACGATCTACCAGGGCTAAATCCTTATTGCTTCGGGTTAAGAAGCTTTTTATTCAAAATCTCAATCATAATTCTTTCATGAATAATTTTTTCAAATAGTTTACATAAAAGTAGTAGTTTCGATATAAGTAGGTATGAGTTTGCATCAAGTTTACTACCTTTTTCTTTGTAAATTGGGATTACAGTTGCCGACTTGAAGGCCGATGGAAAAAAAGATAAGTGAAGAAAGTGTGTATACATAACAGATAAGGGAAAAGCCAGAGCGTCTTTAAAGTTGCTAAGTACATAGTAACTCAGGTCTTTACTTGAGTTTGAGGTTTTTAGCTTTATTTCAGAAAACGCTTTCCTGACTTCCCCAACAGTTATTGCTTTATTATCAGTTGTACTTACCCGCATATTGTCACAAAAGTCAGATAAAGCATTTGACTTTTCAGATGGTACAATGAATGCATCTGCGCGACTGGTTGCTATATTAGCATCTGTATGTATTACTTGTCCTTAACAATCTAATTATGTTATCTTATGCAGCTTCTGGTTTTTTCCAGTCAAGTAATTATAAGTATTCCATGAATTAGTCGATGTGGGATTTTTGTTAAAGGTAGTTTTGAAAGAGGCAAGCTTACTTGCCCTAACTTCTGCGTTAATGGAATTCCTCAGCTGTACTCATCCCATAATCTATTGTCACAAGTTGTAATACCCATAGCTTTTACGCAGTCCCGCCAATGCATTCTACGTTTCAAGTCCCCATTTAGCCAGTCACTTCTTTTGTGCTTGACTGACCTTGTAGCTATAGGAACATACCTATCTAATACTGAGTTAATATTTTAAAGGAATGATGATAGCGTATCATCAGCAGTTCAAAGGCACTCAAGTACTTTTCAAGGAATACACTTCAACTCAGCGCAAACTAATTTCGAGTCCACGTTTTTATAACTACGTGTATTTATAGTCTCTGGAGTATTGCAGCTTAGGTATTCTACGTACTATGTAAATCAAATTATGGTCAGAGCAGCCAAATGTTTGAACGCTGAGCTTTGCACAAGGTCAGTGTTATTTACATAGATATGATCTATTAAGGACCTGCTAGTATTAGTTACCCTTGTATCCGTATTAATTGATTGTGTAAATCTAAGGCTATAAGAAATAGTGTACATGTCTTTCTTATCCTGTCCTATATTCTTATTTACATTTATATTAAAATCACCTAGGACTAAGCTGTCAGTTTTACGCATTGATAAGCAAGTCAATAGAGCTTCAAAACAGTCTAGGAAATGTAAAGTTTTTATGTGCGGTGGCCTATAAACTACAGATAAGAGAAATGGTCGGCACAGTTTCTTAAATAGCCTAATTATAATCGTTTTCAGTTTTGCATACTTATTAGGGATGCAAATATTTTTTTCAACTGTTTCTATTTCTTCCTTAATGTAAATAAATGTACCACCACTACTCCTAGTAGTTGTGTCTATTCTAAGAAAATTATACCCAATAACTAAGTATGGTTCTATAGACATAGTAATTTGAAGTTTAGATTCGGTAATGCAAAGAACGTCAACCTTATACGTATTAAGAAATAATCTAACATCCTCAATTTTAGATACAGATAACCCATTTAAATTATTGTGTGATATCTTTAAACCCTTGCCTATCAAGTCGCTACAAGTTGGGACTACCTAATACGTTTCAGTATAGGAAGTTACATCTCCAAAGTCCGGCAGCAATACACAATTCTACAGGCGGGGAGGAAATCGTGGAAAACTATTAAGTGGAGGAAAAAAGGAATGATTAATTAATTAGTGGAAGAAGGAAGAGGAAGATGAAGGGAGGCTAGGAGCCGGGACTCAGGCAAAAAGAATAGGAAAAGATACAGAGGGAGACATACATATAGATGTAGATTAGTAGGTAGGTAGGAAGGTACGTAATGCCTAATTAGAAAAGATGCAGTTGAATTAAATGAGACTGAGAGACACAGATTTTGGTACATAAAGATATACACGTAACGCATAATTTAATTAAATAAAAAAAATCAATGCAATGGAGATGAGTGAGAGTGAAAGACAGAGGTGTAGGTGCATAGGGCACGTAGTGCCTAATTAAAAGAAATGCAATTCATTAGAATACAAGAGAGACAGAGAGAGATTTAGCTACATATGTAAAAAACACGCATGGCCTAATTCAATTAAAGGCAATGCCACGAGACGGAGAGAGTAAAGAGATGCAAATGACGTGGTACGTACATATCAGTAGTAGTATTGATTAAAAAAATTAATAATTTGAACCTGAGCCTGGATACAGAGAGAAAGCCAGAAGAGGAGCCTGGTGGAGAGAGATGGCTAATTCAATTAGGTGGCATAAGAGAAAGAAATGCATGTACATAGAAAGGTGCGCAATAGCTAATTTGATTAAATACGATCAATTTGGTTGCGAGAGAGAGATACAGAGAGTTTTAAAATAATGTATGCATAATTGTGCGAATGTACCTATGTAGATATTGATGAACGGACTCTATTGTTTGTATACTGAGTCCAGTTCTGTAAAAAAGATTTAAAAAAAAAATAATAAAGTCATAGAGGTACGTACAGGCATGTACATAATGCCCTGACTAGCATGCGGGGATAGGATTGGAGTTGGAAAAAAAAACACGGCGCGTCGATTATCGACCGTATAGTCTTGTCTGAAAGCATGAATTTAACAGTAAATTTTGGTTTTGTTGCCAGTCTTTTGGTCTTGACTAGGATGACTCCAACTGAATGTTTCTGTTCTTTTGCTTTTCTTGTCGTAAAGCTTGGCCTAAGATTGGCTTGAAACACGACTTTGACATTTGATTTTATGATTTGCTCCCTCAAACTTATATTCTACTTTGCGTTTTGTTCCTTCTTTTCATTTCCCAACTTTTGTATTCGACATCGATTTTTGATTCTATTATTAGCTCCCTTAAATTTATATTTTGCTTTGCGTTTTGTTTTACTATATTCTTTGTCCACTTTCTTTTACTTTCTTTTTAATTTTTACTTTCTGCTTCTGTTTTAGTTTTACAAGTTTTCTAGTAATAATTCCTTGGTACGAATAATATTTGAGTCCGAGTAAAGTTGGTATATAATAAATTAGGCTGGGTGTATTACAAAATTTTGCTGCGAGTTACCTAACATTAGATTGTATGCGTTTGTAGTGCAATGTATAGCGTAGACATATTAACACTGGCGTGAACGGTACTTTCTATATATACCTATGTAAACGCCTTGTCATGTTATGTAAAAGTTTTAAAAATATGTTTTAATAATAAGAAATACTCGTTGTTGCTTATTTATACGTTCGCACATGTAACTATCTCAGTATGCCCATATGCAATCCCTATTTTGAAAGAATGGCTATTGCTCTGTGTTTCCTATATTAGTCGTATTACAAAAGGCAAAAAGAAAAATTTTAGAATAGGCGGTCTCTGCAGTAGTTCTTCTTTGCATTTCTACTAAATAACATAATTGGAAATGCAATGTGAGTCCTTGCTTTTAACGTTGCAAATAAATACAAACTTACAATTATTTTTCTTTGCTTTGTTTTGTGCTATCTCAATAAATATTTTACAAGAAATAGAATTTGCCGTTGCAACCAAACTAAAATTGCGGTATATTTATGCTACGAATATTAAATCTTAATTATAAATTCAAGTCTATAACTTAAGGTTGACATTTAATACATTTGATTTTACTTTTTAAACTTTCACTTATACAAATTTGGAGTATGAATTATTTTACACACTTGTTATAAATCATGAACAAAGTATTATTCTATTTCACATACACGACTTGCTACTGCTTTTTAAAATTAAATAGAGAACCAAACTTTAAATTTGATTCAAGAGCTTGGCAACATTTATAAGAGACATGACTAGTACACACACATTAATATTGCCGTAGGACACACTATTA
Organism: Dicyrtomina minuta; assembly: GCA_949802685.1. NCBI lineage: Eukaryota > Metazoa > Arthropoda > Collembola > Symphypleona > Dicyrtomidae > Dicyrtomina > Dicyrtomina minuta. The sequence goes on along the minus strand of OX461809.1, from coordinate 44,534,093 downwards.
TTATTATTATTATTTTTAAGGACACTACCAAATTTACAATACTACAAATGTTTTATATTATTTTGCTTTCAAATTTGCGAGTTGCAGTTTACAAATTATATTCTCCATTGCTGTTTTCTTCGTCTGCATCGCAGTCTTCTTTGCAAAGTTGTTAGAGTCGTCAATGTCTGAATCGGTGACAGCAACATCAAAATAGTCAATTGGTTGTTCAGGTGACGGTTGAAACCCTGCTACTGCAGTAGAAATAACCCCATCCTAATCGATTTCCACACGTTGTGGTGCCGGCTGAACTTTGACGGCTGGTTCTTGGAAATGTTTCTCCTGTGTGACTTCTCGGGCATTCAACTGACGAGACTGATGTGTAACATCGCGGGGTTCTGATGCAGCAAGCTTTGCGTTTTGTGTAGTCAGAAAGTCAACTAAAGCATTGATTTCTATCAGACTAAATGAAACAGTGCTGCCACTATACCCAGGCCATTTCTGAGCGTAGTTGTCAGATGGGTTTGAGTTGATAAACATTTTGATTGATCCAGTCATGGTGTTGAATGAAAAGCGGACTCGCACAGAGCGTAAAGTGTAGTGCGGACTTTGCCAGTAAGTAAACTTCTTGGCTTGATTCCTAGGTTCTTCTGCTAGGTCGGTATCGCTTTTGTTCTCAAAATAATGGCAAATGGTCGGTGATCTTTTTTCCTGGCAGCGGATGGTTCTTATTTTACTTCAGCATTTCAATTGCCCAGTCCAGAATATTATGGCTTTCAAATACAGTGAATGAAAATTTAGAATGGCTAAAGTTGCTGAAACGTAATGAACTTCATGTATGAATAAAGTCCGAATTTTAGTCCTCGATGTTGAGATGATAGAGAATGAGTGAATTGGTTATGAAGTAGAATAAATCAGAGAGATATGGTAAGAATCTGTGATTGTCTTTTCCTTTCTTTATTTGGCAAAGTTTGTGAAGTGAATGATGGTAATTACATTGGAGTGCTGGAAATTTATAGAGGAAATTGGGGTGTGTAATTTTGTGTTGTTAGGGAAAAGAAATAACGAAATAGAATAATTGCGCACATTATGAGTGAGTGACAAGGTGCGGCTGTTGTTATAAATAATTGTGATTAATTATAATATTAAGTAGCAACAAGAGAATAGGGAGAACAGTGCGGCTGTTGTTATAAATAATTGTCATTAATTACAATACTAAGTAGTAAAGGAATAATTGAGATGTGTCAGTTTGGTTTCAACATAGATGTGCGTATGAATAATAATTAGTGTTAAAGGCTGGTGATACGTGTCGACCGCAATTAAGAACGGATGTTGACAGCTAAATGAAAATAGACCAGATAATGGAATTATAATTCAATGTAATAAATTATAATATAATGGGATTGAAGGAGAGAAGAAATGCTGAAGTGTAGGTGACAGCTGAGATGATGGAAGTTGAAACACTCCCCTCCGTTAATCTAATAGGGAAGTAAATCAAGAAATGCTGTTAAATAAGTTTCCGTATGGCTAATTTTAGGCTTGCCAATAAAGTGATAAAAATCACGATGATGAAGGTGAGTGCAATAATTCCTCGGGTGAGGTAGGAGAACCATCCAAACCCAGTAAGAGACCAGTGATGAAATCCGCTGGATGATTCATATGGTTCATACGCGATAGATAAATGGTCCTCCTGGATTTTGACATTTTTCAGGTAATAGAGATGACCCTGAATGTGGATGGGTATTGAGTTTTTTGCACACTTGAGAGTGCACAAAACATCAACCACGGGAACGTCAAACTTGACATGTAGTTGATAAGTCGTCATCGTAGTCGTGAGGTGGATTGGGAGAAAGAAGCCAGCGGTGGAGCAGTCCAAGATTGCGACATTCTCATCTCTATCTACTTTGGCTTGAAGAAACAAGGTCGCGGATAGTATACAACTGTAACAGCCTGTTATTTTGATGAATGTGGCGGAGCAGGATGCATCCGTAACTTGCTTGGTCAATTGCAGGTTATCAGTAGTGGGTTGGACTTCTAATAGTGTGTTGTTCGTAGATTCAAATGTGATGGAATCTTCATGGGCTACTAATACGCCGGATTCTATGTGTAATGGTAGCGGTTTGATTTTCATAATCTTTTTAGGGTCAACCAGATCGTTGATGCATTTTACTCTACTGGTGTCAATTATTGGACGTATAAGATTATTACTGCCGAAACAATTGGAGGTTATGGACCGGGCATCTTCAATGGTGTCGCAGGCAATTTCTTCAATCCGATCCATTGTGGTTTCGCCACGATCATTGCAGGGTACCAATGATGTTTGGTCGCCCTTGGTAATAATACATTCAGCTAATAATGATAATTGTGGCTCAGTAACAGATATTAAGGAAAACTCGATCCCTTGTATGGTGATAGGATTTCCAACAGTTACTCGAGTATTGTTGATCATGGTGATATTGTTGATATGAGTGGTTACTTTTATTTCCGAAGAATAAGACCATTCTGGACAATTGCTCACGGTAAATACTTGGTTTGTAGGATTGTCGAGAAATGTGCGGACATAATGACAGTCTTGTGTGGCTATCCATGGACAGTAGGCAATTCGTTGGTCCAGACAGGTGGACCAGCTCTTGTGTCCATCGGAATCTTTGAATTCCTTTAGAGTGTCGTTCATTTTAAATTCGTCGCATTTATTGCTATGGCAAAGGTCACTAGAGTACAAGCTGTAGCACTTGATCGTACTTTGGCATTTTGCCACGGCCTTTAGGACATAGTAGAGTAATTGCTTTTTGCACTGTAGGGCGACGAATTTTGTCTCTATCGAGATTGTGCCTAACATATTTTTTTGGCTGTCATCGATTCTAAAACAAGTTGACTGGCCTACTGGTCCTAACGCGATCCGAGCGTTGACACGTATACTGCAATAAGTCTGGTTACTGGATATATGGCATTCTTGAGTAGAAGCTGTTATTGACGCTGAGTTGGAGCAGCTAAATATAGTTGGGACAAGGTAGACGGCAAAAATGATAAAGAACTGGATTCCAGGTAGAAGTGACGATTTTCTAGATTTAGCAGTTCGTCTTTCAGTTGTGGACAGAGTTGATTGATATGGGGATGGTGAGTAATCCAGTAGTGGAATCCCGGCTTCTACATCAGATGGGTGAAAGTGGATTTTGTTCTTCCGGCGCTTGATGATAGATTGAAAAATCTTTCTGAAAGGAAAGCATATCCATCGTGTAATAAACATAATCACTCTTGTTACATAGAGTATAGAAACCAGAATCGTCGTAATCGTAACGCCAAGGATGGAGAGGATGATGTTATGATAGTAATAGTAACATTTTACGTTTCCCCATCTTTCCAAGCAGTAGTGACAACAAATTAATTGACAAATCGGGACGCGAGGACAAACTAGTGTTTCAATTATAGGGACATCAATGTAGTCAAGCCATATTTCAATGGTTGTATTTCCTGTGTGGGCTAGCATGTGATTAGTCAAGTGTACTTCTGTTGTTGGACATGTCGGAATGACAGATATGTAGCCGGGGTTTCGTTGTACCTTAATGTATTTTGGTGTCAAGCTGGGAGTGTTTACTTCAACTCCGTTAGGTTGGCATGTGTAATTACATTCATCACAGTCATGCCGGGATTGGTGGCGGCTTAAATCGGTTTTTTTTGGCATGACGAAAAGATTGCCCCAACAATCACCGTAGAATGGACCGTCAGGCGTCTGGATCTTGTGCATTGTTGTTTGAGGAACGTAAGTACAATTACAGGGTGGACCTTTGTAATTGGCCTTACAACCAATGTGCTCACAGAATATGTCGTCACCAATGCATTCCCGTTGTTTACATTTGTCAATTGTACAGTGGTTGTTGCATGTGTATGAGCTGAATTGTTTTAAACGAGAATCTTGCTGGATGTGGAGGGATGTTACTACAGCAACCTTACTACCTATTGTGACAATGTATTCCACGTATTCCAATTTCTCCACAAAATGTCTGCATTCCTTGAGTGAATAATCGTTGACGGAGCATAGCGATGATTTAATTGAATCAAGCTAATGTATATCTGTGACTGTGTCAACGGTTTGACATTCTATATTGTCGAAATTTAATTCCGAGAGTGTGTCGCAATTGTTTTCGTGACGAATACATCTTTGACCGTCAGCAGAGACCATGTCTCTACCGCAGTATTTGGATCTCGAACATATAGTCCCGTCGGATTGAATATGCAGCCAGTTGACCCGGCTGTGGCAAGCTGGAATTTCATGATAGGTAGTCCAGTTGTTTTTGCATGGGGTGAACCAGAATCGAAGATCAGGATCAGATTCGTACTTGGCTACTGCAGTCCCCATCATTGCTAATATTATCAGAAGACATAAGTTTCTTTGGTAGTACTGTCCAGATTGAGACAGTCGTCGTTAAGTAATACGTTGATAGAACTAGATGTATGCTTGACGGAACCCTTTGTTTGTCGCTGCATAGATTATAATATTACTACCAGGTGCTAGCCATAGGAGGACTAGTGCTATGTTATGCAGTGCTTCAGGATATTCATGGCGGGGGTCCGTAATTTTGATGAGCGCAATCGGAAGGAAACTTATCAACTAACAGATGAAGATGGCAGTTATTGTTTTAGTTAGTCCTCCAAGTTTTTTGGATCTGGTAGTTTCAAGTTTTGAGCGACGGTGTGATATTAGCATGTAGACGTATATGCGTAAGTAGCAATATATCATGGTCACAATGGGCAGCAGCGTCATAGTAGCAAGGAATGTTGTCCTTGGTGAGTTGCTATTTATGTCTGGTATTACTGTGCAGGTGATCGACTCGTTTCTTATCCGTCCAAGTGTACCCCAAATTTTCAACAGTGGGAGGCACATAATTGCTATGCAGCAGGTCCATAACGTTGCTATCATGATGATGATGGATCGAGCTGAATAGAATTTGTCGTACAATGTGGTATGGACAACTCGTATGTATCTGTTGATTGTTATAGCAAGTATGGTCATGTGCATGATGGCTGAATTGCTATAATGGAGAAGTGGGTACAGTTGACATAATATACTTCCATGTCTATATGTAGGTATGAGACATCGAATTGCGTTTATGGGAATGTAGAAAGAGCTTGTTATTATATCCGAGACGTGAAGACTCAAAACAAACCAATTGGTGGAATTTGCGCAAATTTTGGTAGTGATTCCAAGTGCCAGTAGGAAAAATAAATTGCCTATGGTTCCGATTGCGGCTAATATTATAGCTATTGTACCAAGTATAAAGTTCGGTTGAGGGACCGATGTATTGGGAAGATTTATTGTTGGCGTTGACGTGTTCCATCCTTCCAGACTATCATTCCGCACCGGTAGCAGTTGACTTGTAGTGGTGGGGGTAAGAATTCCTAGTGCCAGTGTAGCCATTATCTATACCCAAGGTACGTGCGACTTGGCCATTGTTGAATTGATATTGTGGCATGTATCGTTCGTTTTCTGCTGGATGTTGCCGGGGTTGGCTTCTGCCGGTGCCAAAGGTAGTTTGGCCACTCGTTATTGGTCGAGTTAATTCTTTTATGGTTTTTATAGGTTGTCCCCTTTTGTCCTTGTACTTGCCCTGCGTTTCCATGGTTATAACACGAACTAGCCCGTCCTTGCCGGGCTGGGTGCTCTTGACGCGGCCTAGTTTCCATTTAAGGGGTGTTACTGCGTCATCCAAGATAACCACCATGTCGCCCTGTGTAATATTAGGCGATTGAGAATCCCATTTGTTTCGCCTTTGCAATGACGTAATATATTCCTTTCGCCATATGTTCCACATCCGTTGTTTCCGTTTTTGAATAAGTTGAAACTGCTTGAGTCTGCTAGGACGTGTTTCGCTCATGTTAATTTCTGGAGTGGCTGTGAGGAAGGTTCCAATTAGGAAATGAGCAGGTTTGATTGCTTCCATGTCCTCTGGGTCATTGCTCATGGCGTTCATTGGTCGAGAATTGACTAGAGCTTCAATAAACACTAGCATGGTTTCAAATTCTTCCCACGTATATGAATCGTGCCTTAAAATCTTGTTGAGGTAAGTTTTGAGCAATTTCACCATGATTTCCCATACACCACCCATGTGCGGGGCTAACGAGGGATTAAAGTGCCATTGAACCACGATACTATTGTTTGGTATCGTAGGGTACATCCGAATTTTCGAGTCTTTTTCCAACCCTAAGAAGATGATGAGCGTCCACAAATAGACATAAAGACCGAAAATGACGATCAAGAACAGGCTGATTCTTTGTCACTGTTGCAATTTCTGAGGCATATGCCTGCCGCTAAATCTACAGGATGATACGGGTTTCGGCATTGCGTACTTGATGGGCTTGGATAAGGGTAGCTCCTTGAAATCGGAAACTCCTTGCCTTGGCTATGCGTAGAAGCATAACAGTTGTAAGGGTGGCCCTTTTCTATGATGACATCTGGGTCAGACTGTCTAGGATAGTACGTGCGGGTTGGATGGTTAGGATTGGAGGGGATGTTTTCTTTTCTTCCTCATTTGCGCTTGGATTAGGGTTGAATTTAGGTGCGTTATAATAGGATTGAGAGAGCCACCTTGGTTTATTCCACCATAATGCATGATGCAACAATGCAGATGGAGTGACGCCACGGCTGGCAGCGTCCGCAGGATTGTCTTCACCCTTGACATGATGCCATGAAGACGGCTTGGATGTTTCATGAATTTGTGTGATCCGGTTGGCCACGAACGTCTTAAATCGAAAGGGGGATGCATGAATCCAATTGAGACAAACTGTAGAGTCGGTCCATAAGAGGGTGGGTATCTTTGGTAGCTTCTACGTTTCTTTGACATGTTGTATTAGTTTAGTGAGAAGAACGCACCCTAAAAATTCTAATCGTGGGATAGTGACCTTTTTTAGTGGTGCAACGCGAGTTTTAGAGACGACCAAACGGCACGTTGTCTCACCATTGTTGGTGGTTCGCAAATAAATGCACGCTGCATAAGCCTTTTCAGAAGCATCTGAGAACCCGTGGAGTTCATGTATTCCAGAACCCCGAAATTGTAAGGACCGCGGAATAGAGATTTTTTCTAATTCTGCTAGGGATGAGGCGTACTCATGCCATTGAGTAAGAATGTCGGTTAGGAGTGGGGCATTCCGGGTAAGTTGTTCTGCCCAGATGTCTTGCATTAACATCTTAGCAATGATGATACTTGGAGCAACAAGTCCAATAGGATCAAAAATTTTAGATACGTCCGATAAGATCGACCGTTTAGTAGCCTTCTTTTGGAAATCGATGTTTACTTGATATGATAAAATGTCAGTGACAGGGTTCCATATGAGTCCCAACGTACGGATTATCTCAGTTTTGTCGAAGCTGAATGGAATTTGGGTCTCGCGGGCTTCTGAAGGAATGGACGCCAAGACTTCTTCAGAGTTAGAGCTCTATTTTCGGAGGTCAAACTGAGCGCCACGTAGCATGGTGGTTAATTCGGTCACTGTAGTCTTTGCGGTATCTACATTGTCACAGCTGGCAGCGAGGTCGTCAACATAGAGGTCATCTTTTAAGGCCCGAGCCCCTTGTGGATATTTGGCTTCTTCTCGCTCTGCCAGTTCCTTTAATACACGGGTAGCCAGATACGGAGAGGTGGCACATCCAAACGGAATGGTGGTCATTACATAGAATTCCAAAGGTGCAGACGGGTGTGGGCGCCACACAATGCGAGCAAATGTCCATTCGTCCGGATGGACCCGGATTTGACGGTACATAGCCTTGATGTCCGCCGTGATTGCTATGGGCCGCAACCGAAATTTCAAAAGTTGATCCAATAAATTTATTTGAATAGTAGGGCCTGGAACAAGGATGTCGTTCAAGGAGATTCGGTTAGATGTTTTGGCGGAGGCGTCAAAGACGACACGTACTTTTGCGGACGTGCTGGACTCCTTTGTAACGTAATGATGTGGCATCATGTAAAACGGTTGTTTTTCATTAAGTGGACCCTCAATATTAGATGATTTGATGAGATGTCCAAGATCAATATACTCTTGTAGTTTGTTGTATTTAGCATGAATAGCTGGGCGAAGCAACAGGCGTCGTTCCGTGGATAAACATCTGGATATAGCCAGATCCTTGGATTTGCCGAGAGGGGGGTGCCCTTCACGGAATGGCCATTGGACTTCAAAGGCGCCGTTGGGAAGGCGTTTAACATGTTTTTTAAAATGTTGCTCGACAAATTGTTCATCAGGAGTCAATATCTTACGTTCTGGAAATTCTTCAATTGCCCAAAATTTTTCAAGATTAAATTCGTCCTGTGGAGCGGATTGCACATGTAAGGTTGCGCCTGGTGGTGACTGTACAGGGCCAAATAGAATGTAGCCCAAGTTTGTTTCGTATGCACTAGGGTTGCCGGGGGTGCCTTGTATTTTCCTAGCGCCTGATGTTACAATTTGGTCAACCACAGTAGCACCTAGTAAGATATCAAAAGAATCCGGTGTATTAAAGTGAGGGTCAGCAAGATGTAAAATGTTCAAATGAGTCCAGTGATCTGACGCAGTGGGAAACGTCGGAAGATTAGAAGTGATTTCTTCTAGAATTTACGCATCAATATGGTACATGAGCTTCTCCTCGACCCGTGACTGGACGGTAATTTGAGTGCGTCTGAGCGATGGAAGTGACTTTCCTCCAGCTACTGTAAATTGTTGATGGGTATGCAACACTGGTAATTGCAATTGATCGGCAAACCGTTTTGTGACGAAGAAGGTGTTACTCCCAGTATCAATAAGACACCTAGCCAGAGTACAGGTTCCATTGTAGAGTACATCAACAACTGCAGTGGGCAGTAAGCCAGTTGATGTTCCAGTCTCTGATGGGTGAGGATTTGCCTGTAGGACGGATGGGGCTACTGTGTGAACGGTGTCCGGACGATGCAACGTCGTGTGGTGGTTGCGTTGGCATAGACGGCAGCGGCGATGAGTAGTACAGGTGGAGGCCAAATGGTTTCCAAGCCAGTTGTAACAGCGTTTATTTGTAGTGACCCAATCCCGCCGATAATTGACAGTGGCTTTAGTCCACATAGGACAGGTGTAGATTAGATGATTCTTTTCAGAGCAGTAAACACATACTGCAGTAGATACGGTTTTCCCGGGAGATGCCTGTGGATTTGGTAATTTCTCTCTACTCCAACTTCGTTTATTGATCCCAGGAGACTTAGACCTAAAAGACGGTTTTCGAGAAACAATGTTCACGGTCTTTCGTCTGGTGTTGACGGAGAGACGTTTCGTCTAGACTTGCGTGAGGACTGACTTGACCTTGATCCTTGGGTTCCGGTGCTCGTTACCGAACAGTCGGTTGTGTTGCCATCTGTACTGATGGTACTGTCTCGAGTATGCAGAATGTGAGGTCGTCTCTCCTTTTGGTGGAGCAAAAATCCCACCTTCGGAGGGTGGTCCCTAACACCTCTTCTGTTTTGAGTTAGTCCTGCCGTTTTCGCAGCCTGCTCCAAGAACTTGTAGCAGACTGATAATGCAGGTATTTTTTGATCAGGGAGAGTTTTACTAAACTCCGTCAGGGACCGTAAATCTAGTTTTGACATGAAAAAATACACGAACTAGATGTCCTTTTCCGGGACACCCCCCAGGTCAATGGCTTCCAGTTGGGCTTGAGTGGTTCTTAGCATGTTGAGTATCTGGTGCATACTGTTTTCCGTTTGGTGTGTCAGAACAGGAAATTAAATTGATAGGCGGATGATCGCCATGCTGGCCTCCCTTCGGGAGTCAAAGCGACATTCAAGGCGCTTCCAGGCTATGTCGTAATTGTTGTCAGTGAATTGTAAATCAGAATGATTATTACTGGCTTGTCCGTCCTTCAATGCATCGGTCAGTAGTCGTTATTTATTGACTGGGGCGTAATTCGCCGATGGGGATACGAGAGATTGAAACTGGGCCTTAAAGGTAGGCCATTGGGCATGGGTCCCGTTGAACCTTGGGAGACTGATCTTCGGGGTCTCTTATTTACTGGTAGTTTGTTGTGCCCTGTAATGTTGTGCAATAACCAGCAATTCAGGACGAACTTGATTTTATGCATCCGTGAGAATCTTATGTGTGGCGAGTGCCTGTGTCTGCCTATTTGCGCCTTCCATTGTTTTAAAATACTTGAAACAATTAATCTGCTGGCGTGCAATGGTCGGGCGCATCTCATTGAGATCTTGGATCATGATCTCGAAGTCGACTTGTCTGAGAGGAGTCAGGGGTTCCGCATTATGTGCCACGACTTGTTGTAAGTAGGCCTGAACAGTCATTAATAATGCATTATGAATGTCTACAAATTCGGTTTGTTCGGCAGTGGGTGCCATGGTGACGACTTCACTAGTTTCGTTGGTAGGATGGGACTTATAAGGGTCCTCGTCGTCGTCAGATGGATCAGTTGAATTATTATCGTTGTGTACGTTCCGTGATGTGGAGTTGTTCTGAGAGTCAGAATTGTCCGGTGTAGAATCGTCCTGATCTGATTCGTCAGGGTCCGAGTCGCCTGGGTCGGAATTGTTTGTATTGCCTCGTATTGTTTTATCCAAGTCAGCGTCGTCTAACGTTTCATCGGCGCCAATGTCGTCTGAATCACTGGGACTGAATCCTGGGATTTCAGGCACTGAATACTGGGAGAGATATCCAGATTCGGTAGTCGGTGCGGGTGGGCCACGTATGAAGGCGGGTATAAGTGGAGTGAAATAAGAGAGGGCTGATGGTCCCGGTGGGATTTCGGGTATTGTTTTTAATGACGGTGGTGTCGATGATGTGGGCTCTTTGGTGATGACAGCAGGACGGGAAGTAGACGGGGACGGTGGCCGAAGTATTTGACTGAGGTCGAGACTTGCTACACTGACGTCTGGATCGTTAGATGCAGCAGTGTTATGAGTGTTGATATGTTGTTCCCGAAATTGCAGATAAATAAGAGATCTGTCGATATCTTCAGTTATCTGAGGTTGAGCTTCACGAAGGGATTCAAGGATTTCGCGTTCGTGGCGGTGCCCTAGGTAGGGTGTGACGGTAAAATCAAGTTGATTGTTTTCGTGGACAATCCGAACGAGCCTGTCGAATTTTGTACGATAAGTTCCCCTGGGGTTGGGGGATGATGTTCTGGGGGTGCTGGATGATGCTGCAGTGTCCTTCTTTGGTTGTTTGCGACGCCGTGGTTTATGTTCTAGCGCGGCAGGTAACACAGCTGGACTTCGTTCAGTCTCTTTATTAGTGTTACTTCGTAGAGACCGTGTATTACTAGTTGACGGTTCCTTCTTTTTCATCGTCCATCATTTTTAAAGGGGGTTAAAGAAAAATGAAATGGAGCAATAGGAAAGGGCACACGATGTTTCGTATCAGTTTACCTACCCTCTGGTTGTATACGTTTAAGCCCAAGACTGCACCAGAACAAAATGATCCAGAAATGCTCGGGGAAAGTTATACAGTGGCAGAGATAGTAGAAATCGGGAACTTAGCGTTCGCTAGGTGCCAAGGAAATTGGTATCAAAAGGATTAGGTGGATGGACCGTGACTAATTTGATATTTCTTTAATTGGAGTCTGGATTGCAGTTGTTGTCTTTGAGATGAGTGTGTTTGGCTCAAAACAGCTTGTATTGACAGAGTGATAATGAAACTGACACTACTGCCCAATGCAAGATATTTTGGGCCTCTCGGGCCGCTTGCTTGCTAGTAACTTGAGAGTAGATTTGGAGTCAAGTAGTGATTTATTCGTAAAGTCCGAGAGACCGGGACGTTGATGTACTATTCAGTGGTTGACGTCACAGTTGATGAAATTGCTGGGTTGACAACTGAGAATTGAGGATTCCACAATACAAAACAGCGCCTCTACCTTCCACAGATGCAGGTGTGAGGGTAAGGTGAGATGCAGGTGCAGCGGCAGGCGGGCGGTAAGTTGAAAATTTGCTGTCTGGTTCTGACTTTAGGTAATGATGTAGGAAGTTGGAATTCTGGGTTTTGATCTGTTATTGAGTGCTCAGCTTGTGACATGGATTGATTAATCAATTGGATATTTGCACCAGCACTCATACGTGTATGTGTTGTGGCCGTTGCAATAAATAGCAGGACGGGCTTGCTGTAGAGATTGTTCATATGCTTGATTGGCGATGCGGGCCTGATAAGCTCGGCGACGCTCGGCAGCGGCGGTGAAACGATTTTCCAGGTGAGTGCAGAGACTAATGTGTGGGACTAGTGCGGCTGGGTAGTCTCCAAAATGGGTACTGACTGTTGGAAATTGAATAGCTAATTTTGAATTGATATGGTAGTCACTGCAGTGGCAGTCGTCCTTGAGTAGTGGAAGACCGGGTAGTCTGATCCAAACTTCAGGTAATGTTGCCCACAAAATGTCCCGAATGAGAGCAAATTGATTGCGAATTGGTGGTGGAGTTTCCGGGCGTTCAATTGTGCTCTCGCTGTCTGACGAGGAACCCGAGCTGGTCATAGAGAACGCAATTTAAATTATAGGCGAGGTGGACACGGTGTAATGTAAAATGCACCAATACAGATGTAAATCAAAAGTAGAATGAAAACTGCGGTAAAACTGTAGCCCCAAAACAATGGTAGCTCAGGAACGATTTCAATGGCTGTACGCAATTGTTGCATAAGATGTAGAATTATAGACAAAGGTGACGATTATTAAGAGGAAGGTGTAAGGTGATGGCACACAGAGTCCAAAAGGAGAGCAGCTCGTAAGCAGAGCCGCAGAAAAACCGAGAGAGATTGTAGATGCTGGCACACAGAGTACAGGAGTAAGATAAGAGCTTGAAGCGAAGCCCTCCGGGGCCAAAAAAGAAAAAAAGAAAATCTTGAGACGGGGCGATTCGGTCTATGGAGCCACTTGAAACGTATTGAACTTTATGTATGAATAAAGTCCAAATTTCAGTCCTCGATGTTGAGATGAGAGAGAATGAGTGAATTCGTTATGAAGTAGAATAAATCAGAGAGATATGGTGAGAATCTGTGATTGTCTTTTCCTTTCTTTAGTTGGCAAAGTTTGTGAAGTGAATGATGATAATTACATTGGAGTGCTGGAAATTTATAGAGGAAATTGGGGTGTGTAATTTTGTGTTGTTAGGGAAAAGAAATAACGAAATAGAATAATTGCGCACATTATGAGTGAGTGACAAGGTGCGGCTGTTGTTATAAATAATTGTGATTAATTATAATATTAAGTAGCAACAAGAGAATAGGGAGAACAGTGCGGCTGTTGTTATAAATAATTGTCATTAATTACAATACTAAGTAGTTAAGGAATAATTGAGATGTGTCAGTTTGGTTTCAACATAGATGTGCGTATGAATATTAATTAGTGTTAAAGGCTGGTGATACGTGTCGACCGAAATTAGGAACGGATGTTGACAGCTAAATGAAAATAGACCAGATAATGGAATTTTAATTCAATAAAATAAATTATAATATAATTGAATTGAAGGAGAGAAGAAATGCTGAAGTGTAGGTGACAGCTGAGATGATGGAAGTCGAAACAGTTGCCATAGTTTTCGCGCCCAAAGTAGTATACGTAAGCCTGCAGAAACTGGTCGTAGACAAGTCTTGCTCGAATTTGGTCCTGAACTTTTGGAGTCTCGTTAATAACAGTAGTGTCAAACGTCTTGAAAAACTTCCAGTCTTGAGCAGTAATGCTACGCGCATTAAAGCCGGACGTATCTCTGCTGTTGTAGTTGTCGTTTTCAGTTGACAATGCGTTGACTGATTTGCAGTCAGAGTTCCACTTGCCATGTCCATGGTTTCTGTCGAGTCCATATGGTGCCACACGAGGACTGTTTTGAATGTTTTGATATGGCAACATTAAAAGTCTGCTTCTTTCTTGGTTCAATTTAAATTGACAGACTGTTCTTGATGTTGTCGCGATTGCTTTATTTTTTTTCTTTGTTGCATGGTTGGGTAGTTTAGTTGACGGTAGTATTGAAAGAGACCAGAAAATAAGGCGACAAGTTGACTTTGAAATTTGAACACCTAATGATCCAAAAAATGACAAGCTTTGCCTATTTATATCGTTAATTGTAGTGGCAATAAGTAAATACTGTAGAGACGTTTTAATTTAGTCCCTTAGAGTTTGCCGTTATGCTAATTTGATAATACGGGTGATCAAGACTGGGGTCAGGAAATGGCGTTGTGTGTTTGTCTAAGGTGGACCATAGCCCTACCTACCACCTTCTTTTACGAGTCCTATAACAAGAAATTATAATAACAAGGTTCCAATACTTTTCCATAATAATTCAGTTGTCTAGCAAAATCAAATTGAGAAGTCGATATTCAGGAGAGCTGCTATTGTATGAATGTTGTGACTCAAACCAATTTGTACTGTAGCATGCTAGTTTATATAAGCTGTCAGTTTTGTGGCGCTTGAGTTTTTGCTTAGAAAAAATTATGGGCTTGACCAACAGAACCCAAATACGTTAATACAGACTTGTATGCCAGGTTTCATACTAACAATTTTAGTTCAGTTTAACATCGATTCACTTGTATACAGTGGCACGGAAGTATAATATATTTTTCTTTACAACTTTAGAGACTTATTTGTGCAAACACTCGCAAAGGTCAACTTTGGCTAGAGCAAACACCAGTATTATTACAAAGCTTGCCATCATCAGAACGAGAATCACATGAGCACATGGGGGTCTGTGTTGGGAGACCAGATCTTAAGCGATTTGAAACGCCTGACCCCTCAAAAACTAAACCTTTTTCAAACCTTTTTCAAACCTTTTTCAAATGAGCCAAATAGAAGAGTTTGTTGTAAACACATAAAATGCTGCTCATGCAAACGAACTTCTTTTTAGTTTTCTAAGGTTGTCGAACAAACGTTAAAACAATATAGAAAGGCAATTTGGCCAGGCTTACCCGGACTATACTTAAAGCCATTACGACACAAACCGATCTTGCCACAGTCGCGTTTCTATGATTCTAATTTAAGTCACTTACTTTGTCCAAGTTGTTTTTACAAGCATCGACTTAGTGCCAGAGACAACAAAGATTGTAAGTGTGAGTGTGATTTGTCTAGTTCTGTTTCTGATAAAACATTAAAGTAAGAACCACTGTGCTCATTTGATCGAACTCACTCTGACGATTTGACACAAGCTGCATTATCAGAAATGTCACAAGCTCTAGAGGTGTCGTATACTTTTATGTCACCAGCTCAGAAACGAATTATTGATCTTTTCAGAAATCAAATTGCATTGCCATAAAAACAGTTTAACCAAAATCCGTTGAGAATGATTGTCACAGGTACTCCAGGAGCTGGAATGTCTCAGGCTCTACAAACAATAAACTATATACTGTCACAAAAACAAAGCCGAGATAGCAAGTTTTCGTTTCCAACTGTTTCGTTCATGGGGATCTGTGCTTCAAGTTTAAGAGGAACTACATTCCACAGCTGTTTTAGGATTCGTGTGTATACCAGCGGAAATTTGTTATACCAACTAAGCAATGGAATATCATAAGCAGATAAAATTGCTTTTGGAAACGTCAAAGTTTTAATAATAGATAAGGTATCAACTGTTGGTCTGCGCCTTCTTTATTTTGTCGACCAATATTTTAAACTAGTTGATCCCACGCGAGCCTCCATGCCGTTTGCGGGTAAAACGATCGTCATGTTTGGAGATTTTAACCAAACGTCTTGCTGCAGCAATTATGCACTGTATACTGAATTTGTCACTAACGTTACTGACGACATTGTTATCACAATTCAAATTTACAACTCTTTCACTACGTTGTTTGTTCTGGACAAACAATTTAGACAAAATACTACAGATCTAAGGCAGCAACAGTACTACAAATTTCTTATGAGGCTAAGGTACTGGCGATGTACTCCGTTAGATCTTTTAATTATTCAATAACGTCAAAAGCATTTATTAGGAACACGTCTCAACCCAGAGGAAATTTAAGCATTTAAAAAATCAATACATCTGTACCAACTCAACATCAACGTTGCCGCTCACAACAAGTCAGCATATTATTGCCTTTTGTATGCAGGTAAATTATTTATACATTTATGTCTTATACATATATTATTTTTATATTTATTTATACGTGATTGAAATAAGCTGCAGGGCATGTCGAAGACTGTATTCTACGACCCCTAATATATGTCATGCTATACAAAATCAGATTCCTAGGGACCTGCTAGCTAGCTACATTTCCCCCTATTTTTTAACAACCCACTGCAGTTATACAAGTGTTTATTTTATTATTTAATGTAGTCACAATAAAGCTTCCAGTTGGAAACCACTGGGCAATTCAATGTCGCGGCGCAGTCCGAGGCATATGCAAGCAGGCTGTCTCATTTTGCCTACCTTGTATTAATTTTTTAGTTGAAGTTTTGAGTCCAAGTGAAACATTTTATTGCAAAGAGTGCAGTCTAGAAAAATGGACCGATAATTTCTAAAACTATTTGAGTGACAGAGTTTATCGCAGCTATAAGCTGAGACACCATTTAAAAGTAAACCCCCAAGACAAATACAAATGCATATTTAGCTTTTTGGCGTTCCTGTTTTCTACATTCTACTGTATGTCAAAGAAAAGTTTCGTTGCTTTGATTGCTTCATTATCAACACACACAAGAAACATTCAGGCATACACATGAAGCGTGAATATTTTCAAATACATAACTCTGTGTCAGCTTCTAGAATTAGAAAAGCTGGCCTAAAGTTGCATACAATGTCGTACAGAAGTTTGTTAAATGCGCGAATATTACTTGCTAACCCGTCATACAAAAAGCCTCCTAATGCAATTAAACTTGGTGACGAATCCGAAAGTGACACTGAATCTAAATCGGACAATGAAAGTGGCAGTGACGACGACTAGCTTGCATAGGTATATTGTGACAATTCTAATTTTCTAAAACGTTTTACTAAATGTGTTGTTCTGGTGCTTTTTTCTATAATACAGGAAAATGATTGAAAAAATGCATCCGGATTCAACTGAAATAATTGCCGTTATTGCTGAGCACTCTTTACTTGCAAAAGATCCTTTAGGATCGATTATGAAGTCTCGATAATGCTGACAAAAAACTTGGATGTGAAGGCAAATCTTGTGAATGGCAGCAGAGGCACAGTTGTCAATATTGTCTTTAAATTATCGCGTAACAGGCTTTACTGGGCAAACTATGTCGAGGCTATTATTGTTCACTTTCGGTTCTATAGAGAAAACGACATCGTGGTTACGTCATAAGGGCAGAGTTGCCATATTTCTAGGATTAAAAGTAATGAACTGGACCTTGAGACACAGCAGTATGTCCAAATGCATACATTTTCACTGGTTCTAAGTTAGACAATGACAATTCATAGGTTTGTATTTATCATTATTATTATATTTTATTGATTTTAAACACTAGTTAATTTGTGTACACTGTAGCCAAGAGCGCAAAGTAATAGTTTAGGAATTTATTATTTTTTCAGTTAACAGGAAACAACTGTATCAATTTGCTGTGTATTTCTAGACACAAGAAAAATAATTGCGTGTACAACATACGTGGCGTTGTCCCAGTTTGCGTTGTTTGAAAATCTTATGATTTTGGACAGTAAACCAATTAAAGTTAATAGGCTCTTGATTGTTTTTCACAAGCGCGAGATGGAGTTACGGTAAAAAGAGGAAAAAAGATTGCAAGAACTACAAGTTAGTAGCAGGAAAACACGCAAAGCAAATATAAACAAACAAGTAAAACGATTTTTGTAGATGTTTACTATTACTTTATTAGAATGATGTGCAGTCCTTTATAGAATAGAATACAAGTCCCAGTGGTAGTTTAAATTTTAAAATTAAAGAACTAAAAATATTATGTACACCTTGTCAATAATATATTGTCTAATTGAAAATAGAATATAAATGTAAGTGTGGCTGGGAATGTAATAATAGCATTGATTTTAAGACTCTGTATGCATTTACAATCGAAAGTTGTTCAATGTAGGTCAGTAATAATTACAGCTCAAAATATGGCTGAAATTCGTAAATCATATTTAAACTCTATATTCAAGGGTTTGTATTCGGCGCTTAGTGGTTTTCTCAAGAATAACAAAAACTTACATGATAAAGCAGTGGCAAATAAAGAGCTTAGCCAGCTGCGTTTATTTTTAATGCACCGGCCTATACGCAAAAACTTTAAACGGCAAAAAACCGTAGTTAATATGGAAGGGGAAATTTATTGTGCTGATTTAAAAATCGTAGGAAAAGAATTCGCTAAAGATCATTCTGAATATGCTAATATCCTATTCTGTATTGATGCGTTTTTAAGGAAGATTTACTGTTGTTTTATTAAAAAATAATATACCCGAGTCAGTTATCAAAGCTTTTAAAGATATTTTTAAAAAATCAAAGAAGACTTAAATAAATTTTTTACAGATCAAGGTGCGTCGGCCTACACAGTCTTATGTATATTATAATGAAAGTTTAAAACTATATTACAGTTATATAAATCTAATCAATTTAAATTATTATAAATTGTAGCTTGACCCTATTATATTAATTTGTATACAGGCGCAGAATTTTGTGCCGAGTAGTTTACTATGTTTTTAAAAACTCATGGAATCAAATATTATAACACGTATAGCAAGAAAAATTGCAGTATAGTAGAGCGCATAATAAGGTTAGTCAGTTAGCATGGTAAGCTTGTATATATCTAGATACAAATAATACTATAATAATTATAATTTATTCGTTCTGTCGATTTGGCCGCAGCCCATACAACATTGTTCAGATATTTACAACTTAAGATTAACAAAAATTATTGTTGTTGTACAATATAATATAGTCACGTATACTAATAATTACATGCTTTGTTTGGTATGGAACGATCTTTCAGCGGATACATGACTGAAAAGAAGACAGCTAGAATAGTTGATATTTTTCCCGCATTTGCTGTCATTGACTTAGCTATGCATTGCGTCTCTTTTGTAACTGTACAAGAGCGAGAGTGCGTTTTTTTGCATAACAGCATTATCTGTTAAACCATTTCGGACCATAGTTTTTCCTGTTGCTACTTTTTATCTCAGTGCTCATTCCAGATTTGTTTGCTGTTTCATTAAGAAGATGTTTAAGAGTTGCGTAGTTACAGTTGCTGAAGTCTAAGGTTTGACTATTTTTCTTTAGTTACGCTTGGAATGTACTTTTTTTCTCTTTATTTCATCATATACAAGGTTTGACAGCAGCTGCAAAGGTATCTTTTTGTTTTTGTCTTGACTGTATAGTTTGCGTCAATTTTAGGAGACAGTCTGATTCTAGGCACTAAATTACTTTAAAGTCTTCGATATGTTTAATCATCCTGTCATTGCACATGCATATGTCCACTAAGCTGTTCCCGTTATGTCCGATGAATGTCGATGTACCTAATCGCTCAGATAAGCTCCTTCCATTCAAAATTATAATGTCATTGGCCTCCACTAGCTCAACAGGTTTTTTTCCTCTTTTGTTCATGAATGCGTCCGACAAGGTTCTAGTTCTACCAAGATTGAGTGCGGGTTTTTATACGTTCTTTAAGTCACTAATTCTGCAGTTGAAGTCTCCCATAAGTAAGCATCTCTGTTTTTTTATTATTGGCGTATCTTTAAAGAGGTTATCAATTTCGTGGTCAAATTTAGGTATTGGCGGTATATATGCAAACACAATAAGAGTGTTTGCCTTTGTTAGAGTACTCAATTGACAATTGCGGTCTAATATCGGACTTGGTATATAAGTTTGCATAACGTTACTATGTTATTTTGTAAGCCAAAAATCAGTCCTCTACTCTTGCTACCTCATTCGCCCCCTGCAGGAGTCAAGATGATGGTGTAGTTATTAAAAATTCTCTTCAAGTCTTCCTTGGGTTCTAAAATCCAGGTTTCATATAGTAGGGACGCGCCTTATGGTGATCGGGTTCATTTTTGTTCAACTTTGAAAATCTTTAATTTCTTTTGTACGTCCACCAGAGCAAAGTTTTATGTTTCAAAATAATCAGCACTTCATTTGCTATGAGCTGTAAAATTTGTAGAATCCCTACTTGAAATTGTTTTAAGTCACTTAGGATTGTATGCAGCAAGTTCAAAAATTCTAAAAGTCGACAAAATGCCTTATAGGTGATCATATGATTCTAAATGGCGATCATGCAAAAATAGCATTGATATCATAGGGAAAGTTGGTGCCCTTTAGGTGATCACTTGGTTCCCATACGTGATCGGGTTATTTAGCATTATTGTCATAGATAATGTTGAAGTCTCGTGACTTAATGGTAAGAATATGCTTCCCAGATATTTCCTTAACACTTTTTAATGAAAACTATTCATATTATAAAGGAAGGACATGTGGGCTCGTGACACTACGGAGTGTGCAGAGATACGGAGATCGAACCTCGGCGACGGGGATGATTTCCTAATCCACATGTACTTCGCAGAGAATATTTTCTACTGTCTCTCTATGTAGCCGCCTGTTACAGAGGAAGGAAAATACAGTGGGGGCTGGCCCGGCCGGTCATGCTTGATGATGAGTGGTACACAGTTATCCGTAGCAGATCCGATTCCGACTCGGTAGCTATAAACGGAGCTGGACCTTAATGGCATATTGATATGTCGGCTCAAATACTCGACGTTATGGTGTGCCGGTTCGATTCCCCTGTATTATATTCTCCCTCTGTAAAACAGGGCCAACGTAGAGGTCGTCCCATTAGATTATATTCTCTATACTTAAATGGTGAAGGGGAACATGAGTCTTCCTTGCCTGTTCTATTGGTACTGGACTGGTAATTAAGATACTCTGATTCTCACGGCCTTTAAACAGTTTAAAGTGTCTCCTTGGCTGGAGCTAAATCTCGCACCTCTAACAGAGCGGTTAATAACAAATACCCTTATCAATAGGTATGACTTCCCAAGTAAGTTTAATATAGTATAGACAATTACATTCAGCGAACCCGAAGAGTGCACTGCAATAGTGTATCTCGGTGGTAAGCTGTAACAGTAAATTGTACCGAGTGTGTATAGGCCTAGGCCTCAAAACACAATACTCAATACATACATACATATTCATATTATAGCGCCCAAAAACTTATTTGCAGCAAGCTGCCTAACCCATATATCAAATTCAATAGAAATTCGTATATATGGCTTTTTTGACATTTGAAGGTTACACAGATTAGCAAATTTTAAATGATTTTCATAAATATAGCTAAGTGCTGTTATTGTTACCTATTGCAATTCAAAATTATGCTGCTATGATGTCTTTTAAGGATTTAACTGGTGATCACGTATATGCCTACTGAGTTGATCACTATTAGGGCTGCAATCTTAAAATTTTGTACTTTTTGATTTTATTTATTTTCAGCGGACCTAAAGGAGGACAAAATTGAGTAAGGAGTTATTTTTATTGCCAATGACTGTAGTTAACAGTATATGTGCACATTTCAAACCAAACCCTTAATTCACCTAGAATTTAGAAATTTGAAGTTACCAAATTAAACTTTTGGTTCCAATTTTTTTTGGAATACCAGGTGCACTAATTTTCTACCGTGTGAGCTTTTACATATCGATGCTATAAATTGTATGCCAAGGAGTTAGGACTATAAACTATCAATTCCAACTAGTCAGTGATTTCTGACACATCTTGTCTTTTAACGCCAAACACTTATCACCATTAGGGCGTGATCACCATTAGGCGTGTCCCTGCTAAGCAAAAAATATCGACGTCGTTTTGTACAATTATTGTCGTCTTTTCTTGTTTGTCTTTCATTCATCCATTTACATTCCACTATAAAATCTTATTTAAAGTTGGTTGATTTTGTGCATGTATTACTGATTGATGTATTACCTGGAGTCTTTTGCCTCCTTTAGCTTCTTTTTAGCCCCCATTACAGTGCTGCGATCTTCAAAAGAGAAACAGATGACACTGACTTTGTCTAGCGGGATGTTTTCCTTACTTTTTATTCTTTTAACCATAGCAAGATTTATGATCAGTAGTTTTAGAGTGTTGTAAATAAAACTTTGGACTACAGCCTTCCGTATATCTTGGGTTTTTCCTTCTTGAGCTTTTAGGTGAAGATACAATTAAGCTTTCTTGCTTTCATCTTGATTCTGAGTAGTCTATTTTTGATTTTGGCGTTTTTAGAAGTTGGGCTTCGCTCTAGTGCAACAATTCTATTTTTGAGCTGCTCGTTTTCTTCTTCTAAAATTTTGATTCTTGAAGAAAAAATCTCTACTCCGTTGTTTAATCCTAGTTCAATGGCGTTAAGTCGTTCTTGGATGTGTTTTCAGTGTTCCAAATTTTATCTGATAAATTAGTCGTTAATACCAAGGATGGCTTGACTAGTGGCTGCGAGCAAGACTTTGTAATTTATTGTGTTGCTAGGTGCTGTTTTATTCTCTTTTTTACACTTGTCTAGTTCTAGCAGGTCTTTGACAGTTATGATTTGCGGTTTCGCTTTCTTGCTTTCCTTATTTATTTCATCAAAGGGCAGCTTTTTTTGTATGGTTGTCACTACTGGTAGTAATAGGTTCTTCAGGTTTTGCGGAGAAAGAAGAGGGGAGGGGGGTTCTGTTTAATTAATTACTGTCTTTGATTACAGTAGGTCCCTAAAGGTTAGACTCACCCCACTTTATGGGGTTTATTCCCCCCCAAGCGGGAACCGTAAGCCGATATATTTATTTTTTGGTGACAACCGACTAATTAGTAGGATTTGGCTTTGATTGACCTCCAGGGGTCAAGTCGTTCTCACGTAAATAATTAAAAACTGAAAATTAGGTGTCCCAAAAGGTTAGGCTCACTTCATGGTTTTCAAAATTCAAACATCAATATCTCCTTACTTAACGCATGAAAAATTACGAAATTTCGTCTGCGTGTGCTTAGATATACTACTTATGAATAGATGTATGCACTTTGGATATTGGGTCACTATAGCACCGGTAGCGGAGGAGAAGACGGGTCACCCTCATATCAAATTTTTTCCCCGTTTGATAACATAGGAAAATCGCGACTTACTTCACTAACTTCTTACGTACACATGCAAATGCCAACCGATTGTAATTAAAAGAAGTCAGCATGACCACAATGAAATAGCCTACAAAACAGTATAACACTTAACACTCAGGTCACTCGGGGTCACGAGACGCCCGGGCTTGAACATTACAAAAAGTTCATCATGTGTTTTGTGCGTTTCATCAACTTTTCGTAATGTTCAAGCCCGGGCGTCTCGTGACCCCGAGTAACCTGAGTGTTAAATGTAAAACTGTTTTGTAGGCAATTTCATTGTGGTCATGCCCGACTTCTTTTAATTACAATCGGTTGGCATTTGCATGTGTACGTAAGAAGTTAGTGAAGTAAGTCGCGATTTTCCTATGTTATCATACGGGGAAAAAATTTGATATGAGGGTGACCCGTCTTCTCCTCCGCTACCGGTGCTATAGTGACCCAATATCCAAAGTGCATACATCTATTCATAAGTAGTATATCTAAGCACACGCAGACGAAATTTCGTAATTTTTCATGCGTTAAGTAAGGAGATATTGATGTTTGAATTTTGAAAACCATGAAGTGAGCCTAACCTTTTGGGACACCTAATTTTCAGTTTTTAATTATTTACGTGAGAACGACTTGACCCCTGGAGATCAATCAAAGCCAAATCCTACTAATTAGTCGGTTGTCATCTAAAAATAAATATATCGGCTTACGGTTCCCGCTTGGGGGGAGTAAACCCCATAAAGTGGGGTGAGTCTAACCTTTAGGGACATACTGTAGGTTCGGCATAGGTGGGTCCTTTGGAAGGTGTGGGTACTGTGTTGCTTCAGATTAGCCCTGGCGGTGCAGGTAGCCTATAAGTAGGCTGCTAAATGAAATTTAGCACGGCGTAGCGCTTTGCCGGTAGCATTTAATTAGGCTGCTGAATCAGATTCAGCGCGGCTGGGACTAGTACTTGTGCTGCCAGTGTTGCGATGTTGGGTATCTGCTTATTATGTTTGGTGTAGGTTGTATAGTGAAAGTGACCTAGTATAGTCTCTACTGGTAGCCTATGGACATGCTGCTTACAAAAGTCAGTACGGCTGAGACTAGTGCACTTTCTGTCAGCGTTGTGGTGCTGGGTATCTATACGTTACAGTAGATGTATGGCTGTCAAGGAGTAGTTCAGTGTAGTCTCTGCCGGCAGCCTATGAATAGGCTGCTGACAAAGGTCATCATGGCTGTGACTGGTATACTTGCTGTCGGCGCTGTGATGTCGGGTCTCCACTCGCTGCGATAGGTGTTGAGCTTGTCGTGAGGCAACCCAGTATAGTGTTTGCCGGTAGTCTATGGTTAGGCTACTGATAATTTAGTACGGCTGAGACTAATACACAATTTTGTCTGCGCTGTTCTGTTGGGTAAGGTACCTTTTCTTGGGAATTTTTTCTATGTGACGTTTTACGGCTATGCCACTTTAGGAATAATTGTGTGATCCCGACCTCGACTAGGTATGATAATAGGGAATCAAGCTTTAATAAATGTATGATGAATTTCTATTTATATTACTGGTTTTTATTTTATCCAAGATAATAATAATAGGAGGTTTAATTTGATGCAGACGACACAGTTTACGGTAGTTTCAGCATTTGTATTGCAAAGGAATTCATTACCTAGTGTATTTGGTTCTTTGTCATTCAAGTTCATTCGTTAGCTTAGCTTCATAGTTATTCTTCAGTTTAGTATAATATTAATTCCAGTAATTGTCTGAAGTCATTGGGATCAATTTTGAGTTTCTAGTAAAAAACAAAAAAATAATTGTACACATAATTTGAACCACAGCCATTTGTCAAGTGAATTGTGGAATGTGGGAAAAGTGTAATACTTGGAGTGGTGCAGTTCACTAGTGATGAGGCTTAGCGTTGTGTTGATTGTGTGCTGTTCCACGTTTTTAAGTACGCTAATTCAGTTTTTTCTTTCTGCTTTTTGTCTGCTCTTCCTTTCTCGTTTACAGATCTGCTGATTTCTTGAGTTCGGAAATCACGATTCCCCTAGTAAAAAACTCTGTTTCTGTTGCTCTTCGACTCAATTTGGATGAAGAAAAATTTCTACGTCTAGGCATGTCCATCACTATGTTGTGCTTATTCTGAAACCATGTCTATTTCAAGTTTATTGTTTTTGCCTTTTAGTAGCACAAAAAGTGTAGTACGGTTCTGTTGCCGGTCTTACCAAGGATTCACGTGATATAGTTATAGTAAACTTAAATAAATTAAATTACCAATACATCTAAATTAAAATCAATTAAATTATTTTCAGATATTACACAATTATCCAATTTAAAATAAAATAAATAAACAATCATGCATCAATCCAATGTTATACCCTTATGTCCTTCAAATACCATAGTTTTAAGCATGTACCCCATTTCTAACATTAAAATTTTTTTAAGAATATTTTAGCATGCTGTAATAAGCTTACATATATTGGTTATAAATATTTAGAGATCTTTCCTAATGACGTCCATCAAATATCATAGGTATAATTACCCCTATTTCCAACATTAAAACTTTTCCCAACCTGCTTTAAATACACGTGATGAACTAACCCATATTGGCTATACATATTTAGGGATCGTGCCTTATGAAGTCTGCCAAATATTCTAATTTAAAATACCTCTATTTCTAACATTAAATTTTTTTAATGCTAAGCAAGCATCTATTGGAATTTGGTTGGCTGACTGTTTGTTTGTCTGTCTGTCTGTCTATACGGCTGCTGGTCACACGACACAGGTCAAACTTTTGCAATAGTTAAATGCAAACAACTTTCTATGTTCTGCAAGTAGGAGGAAAAACTGCTGTATAGTTTTCGGTTAGAGACTGAACATCATTGTTTACCGGTGGCCAAGCCAATTTGCTAAAAGCTCAGCATCTACTTTGGGTCCACGGTTGCCCCGGATTTTCTTGTGTATGTATGTTAGTTAAGTTAACATATTACTCAACTTGTATCGAATCGCCCTTACAATATGCAGATCTTAGCTTCTATTATATAAAACGATTTATGTACTTAGGTTAGGTACAAAGGCTAACAGGCTTAAAAAAGGCTACACATTAGGTTAGGTACAAAATTTAATAGTGTATGTTCCTGCTCATGGCTTATTTATAAGCTCATGTGCTTATAACCCCATCAGAGCTCATGGTGGGTGAAATGTCCTGTCGCAATGACGATCCTGTTTAGGCAGGAACTTTTCCATTGCATAAGTACTCGAGCCCTCATGCAAAAGGTCTCAAACCCAAAGTACTGAACACCTATTTCTCCAATGTCTCAAACATTGACCTTATGCCAAGCAGGGGCTTGGCATAAGGTTTGGGAGATTTTAAAAAAAGAAGAAGCCGATAATGACTCATCGTGCTCACCAAACAGAGCGGAAGCAGTCAGTCCTTTTCGCTTTGCTCTCTAGTCTAACAGTACCTGTCGTAGCGGCACCATCTCCCTGCTCTAAGCTTTAAGAAAACTGTTTCTTCAAAATTACCTTAAAATTAGAGAGTTCAAAGTCAACATATAATTGTAACAAATCTGACGTTAATTTAATTTGTATTAGGTGTAATTAAGTGTATTAGTGATTAATTAAAGACTAAATTGGTACTTTTTACCATAACAATCAAAAATCAAACCACCGGCATTTTATTTGTAATTTAGTTGCCACACCTTAATATCAATTCACCCGTATACACCACATAACCGTTAATTGCATCACGCTCCAGATTCGCAATTGAACCATACCATAACCAGTAATATAACGTGATAGTGCTGTGTTCATGCTGTTGCTTGTAGTCAAGCATTTGCATCCGTGACCATGCCTCTTTAGGCTGCTGTCATCATTTTCTCGAGCTCCTTAACCTCCAAGAAAACGAAGAAGACAGTCACCCGAGCATCGCACGAATCTCGCAGGACTAAAGGTACCGTCATTACTACTGTTGCTCATTGTCCCAGTTCCCAGACGTCGGTCAGGCCAGACTCCAATCTAGCAGACTTAAGCTCCAGATTATCTAATCTCTGCTCCAGAGCAACTAAACTGCGCTCCAGAGTACCGTTCTTAGTACACGGACCGGAACATCGAAGGTACTAAGGCAACCTACTGAAAAGTAGAGCACCGTCCTCGTTCATCTCATGAAAAATAAGATGCACCCTAAATCGCAAGTGCAGTGCGAGCCGCGAAGGAAAGGTAACAAGTTTTCTACGTTCTCTGAACAACCTGCCTTTATCACCTCTTGATCCAAGGCTGTCATGTTCCTGTCCAGCGCTTCAAGCTTCACGAAGCAGCAAACTCAACAAAATAGACACATTAACTTTTAAGATCCAAGTTCTTTGTTCACTACCATATAAAGATAAAATTGTAAAAATTGACCTTTTATCCCACATGATGTATTCAAGTGCAAAGCTTGTCCCATAAAAAAGAAACAAGGTCTGATAAACTGCAAGAAGTTTCATATTCGTGTTCTCCTTGATCAGTTAGCTATCCTTTTAGACAACCACCGCTGCCGTTACTGTTTTTTCTGTGCTCATGTTACCCTTAAGTTTGACAACAAGCACTCCTGCTACATCTGCAAGCATCACACTCTGCTACACAACAGTGAAACGGCTCTTGCAGGCAAGACTTAAGATCCACTGTCACCTCAACTTCCCCCTAAAAATGTCTCTCTAAAAGTATCTCTGCCTATGGCAACACCCAGTCCTATATACCTGCTCAGGTGCTGTTTGCAACAGCAGATAGCAATGGGGTAGAAACAGACGTTAAAGCACCCATTGTTTCTGAGTCCCAAACTTTAATCAGCACAGCTGCCTGCAGCAACAAGCTGTCGCTCAAAAGGAAAAATACACGCCTCAAAATTAACAGTCTTAGTAGTTCTGCTGTCGCGTCCTGTTTCCATCTTTCATCCTTTTATATAATAATAATAATAATTTATTCATTGGGTCGATTTAACCGAAGTTCATACAACCAGACTCAACCAGTGACTGTGGGTGAGGAAATAGGAGGCTACCGCGTTAGATCGTCTCGGTCTTTGTACCTTTTCACCTATCCCCGTTCCCTCCTCCACAGTAAAGGAGTCTCATTCCCTAGGCCCCTACAGTAAGTAGTGGTCACTAAGGAGCACCGAAGGAGATTGGGTTTCAATCAACCATCCAGTGACGTTTACCGTACAACACCGAGCCGTAAACGATTAGCAGTGGCCGGGGATTGAAGCCGGGTCTGAGACTGTAAATTTCGTTACAGTCTGCAGTCCTAACCGCTCACCCAAGCACGCCTGCTTTCATCCTTTTTATATCAACTCCTCCACAAGAAGAGTTAATTCCAATCGATCCTTACATTCTTAAACAGTAACAAGGAGACGTCCTTACCACCTCTTCCGGCACAGTTCATGGTCTCAACTTGAGAGCTTGCTGACCCGTTAAACAACATCTTGTCTCAAGTTGAACTTCTTCTTGGAGTTAATGTATATCAAGACATCCTCGACACTGATATCAGAAGAGGTTCTTCTAGAACTCCAATTGCAATGGAATCCAAACTGAAATACCTGCCTATAGGTAAACTGCTAATTGATAGATATTTCTCTTCCTTGTATTTATCTACAACAGATGCTGCTCTTAACGGCGTTTGCAAAACCAAAAAAGGGCTATCAACAAGTCCTTATACTTCAAAGCAACGTCCTTCCTGTTCTGCCGGCTTGACTGTATCGATCAGCCCTAAAGTCCTTACCAGGTTTACCGTCTTGACCGGCTCCAACATACTTACCGGCTCGACCGTCTTGACCGGCCTAAACGTCTTCACAAGCTCGACCTTCTAAACTGGTATTTCCTGCTTTACCAGGTCGACCAGCCTAAACATCTCTACCGGCCTAAACATCTCCACTGGCTTGACTGTTTCGAACGGCGCCCACGTCTTGACTAGCTCCATTACAATTCCTATTTTGACCAGTTCAGTTATAAATACCAGCTTGACCACCTTCATAAGGTCTACCGTCTTGACCAACCCCAATAGCTCAACCAGCTCTACTGGCTCGACCGGCACAGCCGTCTCGATTGGCTTCAACATCCTTCCTGGCTCAACTATCTCGACCGAATCTAACATCTTTACCGGCTAAACCCTCTCGACCGGCTCTAATACCCCTACCAGCTCGACTGCCCTTCACATTTCCACCTATTTGATTGTCGTGACCGGCTGCAACCCCTTGAATAGCGCCACAAGCAATCTTGGTTTGACCGGCTCCATTATCAATACCAGCTTGATCAGCTCTATTAGGTCTACTGTCTTGACTGGCCCCATCGGCACTACCAGCTCTACTGGCTCGACTGGCTCAACCGGCTCCGACAGCTCCACCGCTCGACCAGTTCCAACAGTTCTACCGCCTTGACTGTCTCAACATGCCTTGACGCATCGAGCAGCTCCAGCGTCCCAACCGGCTTATCCTGCTCTATCTGATTTATCTGCTCAACAGGTTCCACTCTGTGTACTTCCTGGTCAGTGAGCCCTTTTTAGTGCTCAGAACAAACTTTTCTGTGCTCAAGTGAAATTTTTCCTCGTGCCTTAGAAAAAAGTGTTTTGTGCTTAAGTAAAAATTCTCCTTTTGTCCCAATAAGCCCTGCTTTATGCTCAACAACATTTTATTCGGGCATCACAAGACTTTTTAAGTGCTCAACAGATCCTATTTAGCGGTCTTCAGGTTCTCCTACTTCTTCACCTAATTCCAACTTTTGCCTCAGTTTGCCCCCTGGCAGTAACATGTGTATAGTGGTGTAGTAAATAGTGTACTAAAGCAACGGAAAGCTCCGTACAGGTGCTTCAAATCACCACGACGTAGTTTTTTCACTGAACTGCAACAATCGCGAGAAGATCTAGATGCAATTAGGCATCTGGACTTTCCAGATTGGGCTGTCAAATTACAAATTCTGATCTCTCCCCATCTAGAAAGCACCCAGCGCTTCTGCCTAAAGAACATCTGCTCACTACTCTGATCACTCATCATCATCAACGCCTTATCATGAAGGCTGAACCATAGGCTGTTCTTGCTGCTCTTTCTCCTTTGTATTTGATCCTGCATCTGACACTTTAGCGGTGCTATTATCCTGACAACGTTAAAAATTATCAGCAGCGCGTTAAGTCGAGGGTCACCAATCTTGTGCTTCTAAAGGAAAACCGTCCTCCTTTGTTTCAATTAAAATAAGAAGAGTCATCTAGCTTTACCGTTCAGCAAACCATCCTGTATTAGCTACTACTGCGCAACCATCAGAGAAGCCAAGAAATACCTACAAGCAGTTCCACCCGACCTAGACATAAGTTACGCAGGTTAAACAATGCATGTTTTCACGATCTATTATGTGCCCCTGGTAATTCTTATGCTACCTTTATTTTTTGCTCATTGGTGATTCTCGTTTTACTGTCATTATTTGCTTGATATTAATTCTAAGTAGGTTATTCATCATTTAATTTTGCTTAAATCAGCTGTTTCTGTTCCACTGTACTTTATTATAAATTACCTAAAGGTAATTTTACATATTATTGTGTACGTTAGTATTAATAATAATAATAATAATAATTGCATTTATTTAAGTTTTAGAATGATAACAGTTATGTTGTTTTTGCTCACCGAATACATATATATTTAATAAATTAAATAAATATGTCGGTTATAAATTATTTTGTTAATAAAAAATATTATGCGATATATGGTTATATTTTTAGTTTTTATAATTTAGTCAGATCACAGAGTTTACGATATTAGTCCAAGTATAATAAATTCTTTTAATTTTAATGTATTTACGTATTTCCTCGTCAAACTTTGATGCTGATTTAAGTAATTTGATTGTTGCGGGTAGTGAGTTCCATGTATTAGTAGCATTGTAAGAAAATCCTTTCCTAGCGTATGGGCCTGCTAATGGTTTATGTATCAGGCTGTTTGGTTTTCTTAATTGTCGTGCCGTTTTTTTACGGCTAGCTATGTTGGTACTTTAAATATTTTTCACTTTGCTTTGGGTGTTAATAAAGTGCTTGTGTAGGTATTTAAATTGGTTAAATGTTTTTGTTTCGTTACAAGTATGCCAATTTGCATCCTCAATAATGTCATATGTTGTTGACTTTGCAGGTTTAATTTTTTTACGTATTTTAGTGCTAATTTTAATAATTAGATTATTTACTCTTAAAGTTTTTGTTGTACTTAGGTTTCCCCAAACTATGATTCTATAGTTTATGACAGAGAAAACAAGACTTGCACTGAATATTTAAACGTTCTGTGTACTGTAGAATTTGCAGTACTAAGAGAGAAGTTTAGTTTTTGTGTGCATTTTTGAATTTTAAAATTTTTGTACTCGTATTATTACAAAGTCCGTTTTTTGTTTTCGTAAGAATGGAGATTTAAACATCTATTTTGTTTTTTCTTGACTAATAATCGGTTCGTTTTTTCTTGTTCACGTGTATAAATTATTAAGGTCAGTATTAAGTGTATTCTTTATGTCCTGCATACCTGCCACTGTATAGTACATAATTTAGTCATCTACGTACAGGATACATTTGCATTTTGTAAAAATATTAAGTACGTCGTTTATGTAAATTAATAACAAAAGTAGCGAGAAAAAGCTTTCTTGCGTGTTTCCTTTAGTTATTTTCTTTAAGTCTAAAAGAGTTGATCAAACTTTAACTTGTATTTTTCTATTACTGAAGTACGATGTAAACCATTTTGATAAATCTGCCTTAGTTCCTAAATTTTTTATTTTTCTTATTAGTTTGTCGTGTCCTATCAAATCAAATGCTATGGTAAAATCCACAAATGCAACCCTTGTGTGCTGTCTTTGTCACCTGCTATGTTGCAATCGTTAGTAAATTCTAAGAGAGAACTTATTGTAGAAAAGTCTTTACGGAACCCATGTTGGCATGTGAACAAAAGAATATTTGTCTAAAAAATAAAGAAGCTTTTGTGCGCCATCCAGTCAGATATTTTAGATATAGTACGTTTTATTGCGCTTGGACGGTAGTTGTCCAGATTTAATTTTTCTCATTTATTTTTGTGAAAAGGAATGACAATATCTTGTTTGCAGCAATCCAGTTAGATTCCGTTGTTCATTAAATGTTTAAAAAGACGAGCAAGTATTATTAACATTGGCGTGCAAAGAAATTTATTAAACGTTATGTGTAATTTCTCAGCGCCTTCCCCTTTACCAGATTTTTGAGATTTAATTGGTTAAACTACGTCATCTTCACCTATTAGCATATTCTTAGGTTCCACTTTTAGTCTTTTAGCTGCATCTTGTAGTTGCAACTCTATTAGGTCCATGTTTTTAGTTTAGGCATGTTGTACTGATGTGTACTGTTTGCATACAGTATTTGCTATGTCTCGTTTTGTATCGTAGGATATGCCGTTGATTTTAAAATCATGTATTTTATTTTCTATCTTAGCTCTTTTTATGTATTTGTTTAGTGACCTCTATATTTGTTTACTGTAATTTTTTAGTAGCAAGCTGTTTTATTTATACTATTAGCTTTAAGGACGTCGTTTTCTAGATTTGTGTGGTTCCTTAATTCTTTATATTTTATTTAGTCGGTCGTCAGTGTTGTTGGTTTAGCCTGCTTTTTAAACTTTTCACGTGTAAATAGAAAGTTTTGAATATCTGGTATTAGCCACTTGGGTTTGTTGGTATTTGTTTGGATTTTTTTAGGCACTATGCAGTCTATAACGTACCTAGTATTTGTTACAAAAAATTCAAATCTATTATTCACGTTAGTGCAGAACTCAAGCATCGACCAAGGTGCTGTTTTAAATTTGGTAATGAGTTTTGCGTTGTCGATTTTTTCAAAACTTCTTTTTTGTAAATATTTTTGTATCTTTTTTCTGCTTTAATACTTTTTGCACTGTGTATATTAAGTTGTAATAAGCTATACTACTTACTATTACTTCCCTGTTTGCTTGAAGCTTGGGATTATTTGTAAGTATTAGATCATTGGTTGTGCTGCTTGTTGTTGTTGCTCTAGTCTTTTCTTTAATTAGATGATTAAATCTACATTTAGCTGTTATAAACTTAAATTCCTTAGCATTGGAAGTTGTATAACAGTAGTCCGCGTTAAAATCTCCTAATAAGTAAGTTTCTTTATCTCCTTTAGTTTGCAGCACCGACTTCAGCTCATTACGTAAGCTAACTTATTTGTTTATGTAATTGCTTGCTTGCTGTTATTTGGATGAGCTCTACTAGAATGCCAAACGGTTAATAATGTTTGTTTATTGTTTAGTTTTCCGTAGCACACGTTAGAATTTCACTCGCTTTTTTACGTCTAATCTTTTCCGGTCCTCTTTTTTTAGACTGTATCTATTTGAATGTAATTTGCTGTTGTCTATTTTATTGTGTAGCCATGTTTCTCGTATTACCAGAAGGTCAAACTGCATTTTGTATAGCAGATTTTTGACGTCATCTTTTTTAGATCCTGATAAGATATTCCGTGCGTTCAGATAACCAATGTGTGTTCCTTTGTTTATTAATATTCTTGGTAGTGATAATTTGAGTGTGCTTAGGTGTAACTGTGATCTGTGAGTATTGGCCTTTTGTGTAACGCATTCTTCACATTTCCATTCCATCCTAATTTTCTTAAGGTTGTAGAGTTTTTGAATGCAGTTCTGGTGAAATGTTACACTGCAAGTGTTGCATTTTGTGATAAGCAATCTCTTGTGCTGATTTTTGCGGATTTTACACTAATTTTTGGATAGGGTTTTGCACTGTGGGCATTGCCAAGTCTTTCTGCAATGTTTTAAACACATGAAAGTAGTGTGGAAATTTATGTTCTGGCACACCTAGGACTTACGACCTCATTTTTGAAAAGTGGCATAAATCATATTAAATCATTGATTTATCTCTATTTTTCATAAAAAACAAGACTATTTTTAGGAATTTCAGGAATTTAAAAAAAAACACTACATATCCACCTTGGACACAACTACGACCACGACTACGACTACAACTTTGATTTTATAAGTATAACTAACGTAAGTGTTGCATTTTAATGATTTTGATCTATTAAATTCTATAATTTCCATGTGCTAACGTAGTTTTTCCATCATTTAAAATATACCTTTTATCATCAAAATTATCTAAACCAACCTTTGATTGATTAAAAGTAAACATATCTAAATTATGTGATCTAATTTGATTAAAATTTACTGTATCTTTAATTTCTCCATTTTATAATCTTCTATACGTTTCAATCTCATATTTATTAACGATATGCTTAGGTATTGCTTTACCCCGTTTCTTAATTACTAATTTATTACTACATTTGATAGAATATGAAAACATTTCAGATCTTAATCCAACAAACTCAGTAACAATGTTTTCATTAGTTTGTATTTTGAAACAACCTAATTTCTTCTTTTTCATAATGGGTAAGCTGAAAATAAAAATAACTTCCAAATCACTAGTATCATACCATAATTCAATATCATTCCTTATATCTTCATAAAAATTATTAGTTTTTATATGAAGCATGAGTCTATCAGTATCAGTTTGAATTATTTCTACGCTATTACCCCACTTAGGTTTTAAATGTTCATACACATATTTATACATCCCCTATTTTGACATTTATAAAACACAGAATCCTACAAATATTGGTTTATTGAATAATATACTCATTTTATTCATATGGAGAGCTACTAAATCTTGTCGGCGTCGAAGCATCGTGAGGTGTAGACGTATGAATTTGTGCTGGCAAAAGTTTTTGCTTTTTTTGTGTTTTGTGTGGTGGTGGTGAGAATACCCGTGGCTTTGGGAACATGGAACAAGTACCGAAAAATTAGGAGAAGAGGAATTCTCCTGCAGGTTTGGAAGTACTCCCCCCGAAACCCGGGTTTCTCTAGTTTAAGTTTGGATATTTTATTTATTTTTGTAAATTCATATATCTGTATGGTGGAGATGGGAGGGCTAGGTCAGTGCTGTAATATGTGTGTACATATGCTCACTTTTGCAGTCTTTCTCGCGCCTTTTTCTCTCCCTCTAGTTCATGTGTTGGCCGATGGATGGCGTAGATCTTCCGACTACGACGTGTCGACTAATGTCAATAGAATAATTAGGAATGTTTTAGATTTCTGGTCTATTAAGGCCTGTTTATATAGCAGGTCTATTAAGGCTAGATCAGATAGGTGGTCTTTTAAGGCAAGTTCACATAGGTGGCCCACTTTAGTCATTTGGGATTGCTGGTCTTTTAAGGTATGTTTATATAGCACGTCTATTAAGGCTGGTTTAGAAGCGTGGTCTGTTAAGGCTGGTTCACATAGCTGGTCTACTAAATCGCTTTAGGAATGTTGGTTTTGCCGGTCTATCAAGGCCCGTTCATGTTACGGGTCTATTAAGGATTGTTTAAATTGGTATATGCACATATGTTCCACACTGCATAGTTTTGTATGGTTTAGGTATGGTAAGGTTTGTGGGCAATGTGAGCGGATGGGACGATATTGGCGGCAGCGAGTGCGGTGACAAATTTTAACACCGGGTTAGGTCAACTACATGGGGGTGTTCACTCAGTGAACATCTCCAGTGTTGACCTCACCCAAATTAATATGCACCACTCTAAAGCGGCGGCCTTTAGTTTATGTGGTCTCCGTGATAGAGTTGTGCAACCGGGAAATCGCCAAAACGGTGTCGCTCGTAGTCGTCCGGTCTGCTCGCATGTGTGTCTCATTCAGGAACCATACTGTTACCGAGGTGCGGTAAGAGGATTGGGCAGAGCTGACCAACTTTTTGTAGCTGGGTCGCATGAGACACCACGCTCATGTTTCCTAGTTGCAAGGAATGTTAAGGCTCAGCTGCTACCGCAGTTTACTGACAGGGATGTTGTCTCTGTAGTTACATGGTGGACCAAGGGTCCGGTAGTCTTTGCCTCTGTGTATATGCCTGGCGAAGCCTCTTATCCCCCTGGAGATCTGGTGCGCAAGCTGGTTGAACACTGTGACGTCAACAAGCTGCCCCTTATAATTGGCGCTGATGCTAACGCTCATCACATGGTATGGGGCAGTACAGACACAAATCGCAGAGGTGTTGAGTTGTTCGAGTACATCATGTCTACCGACTTGTCGGTTGTAAATCATGGATGTACTCCTAAGTTTGTGATAGCTAATAGAAATAAGGTTATTGACATCACTCTGGTAAACAGGCTAGCCGAGCAATGGATTCAGGAATAGACTGTATCGGATGAAGAATCGGCGTCCGATCATAAGTACATTCAGTTTCGTATCTCTGTTGGTCTGCCTGTAGTGATTCGTTGCAGAAGTATTAGAAAGGTAGACTGGAACAGGTACACTACATGTGTTCAGGAGCGAGTTCATCCATTACCTGATGGTCAGCTGTGCAGTGTCGAAAGCGTTGATGCTGAGGCTTTGGCTATCAGTAATGCTCTGATGGACTCCCTGGATGTAGTGTGCCCAATGCGGGTACTTAAGCGTAGGGACAGAGTTGCAGCTTGGTGGACGAACGAGCTTACAGCTCTCCGTGACGGGGCTGGTACTTCGTACAAGAGACTTGGTCGTCACCGTCGTGACCCTGATCTCTGGGCTGAGTATAAGACAGCCCGCAATGCCTATATGTCTGCTGTTCGTTGTGCAAAAAGGAAGTCATTGACTGATTTTTGTAGTGGGGTTGGTAAGTTCGGGGATGCTGTGAAATGTCTTCGCAGTCTGGAGGGTAGTGTGACGAAGACTTCTGGGTCTATCCTTGACACAGAGACCGGTCGTCTAACGGTGTCAATGGATGAGACCCTTGATTTAGTTTTACGTCATCACTTCCCTGGGTATGTTGGTGAGCAGGAACATATTCCTGAACGCGGGTTGCAATCCTTGGGTGCCCATGGGTGCTCGGGTATTGTTACTAAGAGTAAAGTGCGGACCGCTGTTTGGAGTTTTAAGCCATACACGTCTGCGGGATCAGATGGTATTCAGCCTGTGCTTTTGCTGAGGTATTTGCCGGTCATTATTGGACGGGTAGTTGCTCTTTATCAAGCTTGCTTGGCACTGGGCACTGTTCCGTCTTGTTGGAGAGTGGCTAAGGTAGTGTTTTTACCTAAGCCGGGGAGGAGGGAATACTGTAAGGCCTCTGCATGGAGGCCTATACAGTTAGCTCCTGTTTTGTTGAAGGTTCTTGAAAGACTGGTTGATAGGCACCTCAGGACACCTGAGCTAGAGAGCAAGCTTAAGGTAAATCATCAGTTCGCGTACTTGCGGGGACTTTCCACGGATGCTGCTATTCACAGGGTAGTTGCCTACGTGGAAAGGGCCTTGGAGTCCGGACCGATGGTCTTGGGTGCCTTTGCCGACATTGAGGGGGCCTTCAACAATGTTTTATTCAGTGCGATTACGGATGCACTGGATAGGTTTGGTGTTTGCTCATTGCTGAAGAGGTGGATTGACTTTGGCTTTAGGAACAGACGAGTTGTGTTTGAGGTCAATGGTTGTTCTAGACATCAAAAAGTGGAGAAAGGATGTCCACAGGGTGGGGTTATATCGCCCCTTTTGTGGAATCTTGTGATGGATGGTCTATTGCTGAGACTACGGCAGAGAGCGTCGTCTACTCTGTCTCAAGGGTATGCGGATGATACCGGATTGCTTTAGTGCGGCAAGGCGCTTAGTACACTCACGCACCGTATCACTGATGGTCTTAATATCATCAGGGAATGGTGCGTGGAAGTTAGACTGAGGCTGAGTGCTGAAAAAACTGTGCTGGTGTTGTTCACAAGGAACACCAGACTATGTCCCTCTGCCATTCGGTATAGGGGCGTGCGTCTGGAAATCCAGCAAAGAGTTACCTACCTTGGTGTTGTCCTGGACAAGCATCTTACGTGGAAGCCACACTGTAATTCAGTTGTGAGCAGAACGCAAGTTACTTTGGCCAGGTGTAAACGCATGGTGGGTAGGTAATGGGAGCTTTCACCGGGTGTTGCAAAATGGACATACACATCTCTTGTTCGACCTGTGATGGAATATGGGATTGTTGTTTGGTCACCAGCACTGGAGAAAAGCTCGTATGTAAGTTTGTTGAGCAGGGTTTAGCACCAGGCGTGTCTTATGATCACTGGTGGCCTTCGCTCAACGCCGAGAGCGGCCATGGAGTGTCTTATCGGGCTAATCCTTCTAGACATCTGTCTTAGAGCGGTTGCCAATAGATCATTTCATAGGCTGAAAACCAGGGGATTGTGGACGGTCAATCCTATGTTTGGGGGTTCTGGTAGTCACACTGTGATCTGCGAAAGATGAGGCTTATAAGACCCAATTCTCAGGATGCCAGTGGACTGGACATATAAGAACCTGGAGTATCGCAGGTTCACTGTGAAACTTGGGTCACGGGCTGATTGGGTGAGGGATTTATCCCTTGGTGGAGGGGGTGTTGTGTATTACACAGACGGCTCACGTGAAGGTGACAATGCTGGCTGTGGGGTCTTTATTGAGGACAGGAGTCAGGGGGTAATCACTACCCTTCTGGCTATGTCCGTGTATTTAGGAGCTGATGCCTCTGTTTTCCAGTGTGAGATCTTTGGCATTTCTCTGGCAGCTCATTGGCTGCTGGAGAATGAACGCCGGGATCTCCCGGTTAGGGTTTTCAGTGATAGTCAGAGCTCTTTGCGTGCCCTATCTAGGCCTTACACTGCCTCGAGTGTTGTAGGGGACTGCTACTCGTACCTTAATAGACTTGCTGATAGGGGTTGCGAGGTTGAATTGGTTTGGGTCTCTGCTCACTCGGGGTTCAGGAGTAATGAAGAGGCTGATAGGCTGGCAAAGGCTTCGCATGATCAGCAGTTTGGCCCAAGGCCAATACTACCAGTCCCAATCTCCGCTGTCCATTGCGCTATTGCAGGATGGGCAAGGCGTGAGCATGAGAGACACTGGACTGGCTTGAGCAGTTGTAGGATGGCCAAGCTCTGGGTATCGGCACCGTTGTACGGTAATACGTCACTAGTACGATATCCTAGAGATCAATTAAGGTGGTTGATTGGGCTTGTTACCGGGCATGGGGCTTGGGGCAGTCATGGCTGGAGTATAGGAGTATTGGACTCTCCGCTGTGCTTGCACTGTGGCGAGAAGGATGATACCCCGATTCACTTCATGACAACATGCCCAGCCTTTGTATTAGTGAGAAACCTCTATCTTGGTGGTTGCGTTATCTCGTTGGAAATGTTGGGTCAGGCATCTGTGGGTCAGCTCGTGGCGTTTGCACGTGCCACGGGAAGGCTCACACACTGACTCGGAATAAGGTGCTTTTTTTTAAGCGGGAGTCTGCGATAGGCCATTATAAATAAGGCCTCAGCGGCGTCAGTCTCGTAAGAGGCTGAACCCCTGGTAAATAATATATGATATCTAGTCTTTTTAGAATATTTTCTATTGTTTAACCAAGTAATGAATTATTCATGAGCTTAAAGAAATCTTTTTCAAAATCAGATGTAGCTTTTTGCCTTAATTTTGTATTTCCATCAATATATGGTTCTAATTAGGCACTTTGATTATATTTAATCGCACTATGCATTTTTGTTAGTACTAATACATGTTGTAAAGCTTGTTGTAAAGTTCTATAATCACATACCAATCCTTTTATATCCTCTAAACTAGCTATTAATTTTTTAGATTCTTTATACTTTTTACTTTCTTTCAATCTATGTTAATACTCAGATAATTCAGTATCTTGTACTGTTTTATGCATAGGGAAAACTAAATAATCATTATGTGAATCATGCAATTTTTTAGAATATTCTAAATCCACTTGTATATCCAATATCACTTTCAATATCTATAGTTGTTATATTGTTATATAAATTATTAATTTAATCTTCCGTACACCATTTAAACCCATTTATAGGTAACTTAAATGACATAGCATCACCATATAAGTTATAAGCATCAACAGGGGCTAAATATGATGAATCTTCAGTGTTATCATAATTACTCATGTATTTATTATTAGCTTTAACATCCCTATTCATTATTCCAGATAACCCACCTTTTATTTCCTCCTGAAACATTAAAAGCATATCTAGATCCGTTAAAAGTTCTATTTCCACTCCAGTCATTTTCAACATAGCACTCCACGAAAATCCAGAAGTTGTAATACAATGTGCAGAATCTTATTCATAATGATGTAAAGATAAATCTCTGAATGATTCAAAGCAATCAGCTTATATTAAAACATCACATGTTAAATACAATTTCATACAATCTTCGAATATATATTTATTATAAGCTTTATTTTAAAAATAATTCCATAGCTTTTCACCTTTTTTATATTCCTTTTCTGAAATAGTTTTATCTTTTAA
Source organism: Dicyrtomina minuta (assembly GCA_949802685.1). Classification (NCBI taxonomy): domain Eukaryota; kingdom Metazoa; phylum Arthropoda; class Collembola; order Symphypleona; family Dicyrtomidae; genus Dicyrtomina; species Dicyrtomina minuta. The sequence goes on along the minus strand of OX461809.1, from coordinate 44,493,874 downwards.
GTCATCATGAAACTTCTCATAACTAGGATATTTATTGTCTTGAAGTTTATTAAAAGAGTCCAAATATGAATAAGGAAACACCCATTTTTGTGTTAATAACTCTTAAATGTCAACTGGTTCATCTTTAAAATAATCTAGTAAATTCTTAAGATTCTTGATATTACCCTTTTTTAAGTAAGATGCTAGCCCATCCAATGATGCAGGTAAAAATTTTATTGAATCTTAAAATTTTAATGTAATTTTGGTATCAGGTATACGAACAGTTATAGAATAATATTTTTCTTCGGTTTGAGGTACAATTTCTGATTCACTACATACTGTTTTGTATTTATTTATCATCTTATAAAGTTGCCTTACAAAAAACTTAAAATTATAATTCATACCATTATGAAAGAAAACTAAAAACTTTTCCGTGTGAGATGTTAGCTGTTTTCTAACTAGTCTTAATAAATCTTTAATATATATGTAATGATTGTTACCATCTTTATTAGTGGACCTTTGGTCCTTGAGGGCTCCGCCCGTTAATAAAAGCAAGTTAACATGTTTTTATTCCTAGTTTCATGTGAACAGGTATCATAAATTATAACCCTTTCACCTTCTAAAATATAAAGATTTATTGATAAATCGTTTTGTTTTCTAAACTTTTGTATACCATCTAAAGTTGCAGGAAATTCCATACCACCAAAGTTAAAGTCATTATTCTAATTAAATTAGATATAGATTTGATATAATTTGAAACTCTTTGAGGATTTGTTATAATTTCGTTTTGATGTTTATAGTATAACATACAATATTTTAAACACTTTTGGTCTTCATTTTTAATATTGATGCACGCGTTTTTGTTAGATATCCATCTTGGTCATTCTATATAAGATGACCCTTTTAAAGGTTTATATTTTCTCAGTTTAAAATCAATTTTATTGATCTTATCAAGGTGATAATAGGCTTCATTATTGTCTTTCTCCTCCATATTATTTCAAAAATTAATAAAACATTTAGCAACACTTAAATTAATATCTAATTGTTTTAGTATTGTTTGATAATTAGAAGAATAGGTCATATCTTGATATACATTTTCTCCTGTTGAAAGTATAAATTTTATGAACGTTCCATTCAAAACTAATTGCGATTTCATTTTTTTTTTTATTAGATTTTCTTTAGGAATATTATAAATTTTATATAATACATCTGTATCATCTATTCCTATCATTTTTGTTTCGTTTTTGAATTCTAAGCTCAATGTTAGCAATGCGACTTCCAAAGCTTCTTCAGATTGATATAGTTTAAATGCATCATTTTCAAATAGAATATCTTACTTCAACCTTTCATTTGTTATCTTTTCTTCACCTGGATGTTTTTTCAGATTTTATATGCCTATTCCATGATTTTATAGGATAAAACTTATTACAATCAGTACAATATTTTGTTGTTTTCTTTTTAGTAAGTGTTTTTGCCCTTTTTTTATTTCCAATATGAGTTTTTGTTAGTAAATGTTTATCTATATCTACCACTTTAACATTGCATATCTCACATTTAAGTTTAGCAGCACCTTTTTCTATTATATCTAAATGTGCTTTAGATTTAAGGTGATGACTCCAATTTTTCTTTGATACTTGCTTTTCACAAGATTCACATCTTATATATTTAGTCATTTTATAAAAATAAAATTATTAAGTAAATGTTAAACGCCCAATTTCAAAATAAAACAAAGTTGTGGCATGATTAATAATATATTAATATTTAAAATGTTAGGTTTTTTTTTAATTATTTAAAAGAATTTGATCATTAGTATTAGTAATAATAATATCGTGATATTAATACATTTTACTGCGTTTTAGACCATTATACTTTAAACATCTACCAACATTATTTTCTAATGGCTGTATAAACATTTTAATACAACGAGCTGGCAAATAAACGTTTTCACTATTTTTAGCATCAATATTTATACACAGTTTAACTTGATCTACTTTATATGCTTCAGAATGTACTATTTTACAATCTAAAATAGGATATTTCTCACCGATTTGCAACTCACCCAATTTGACGTAACCCTTAAGTAAAGCGTTGAAATTTTCCATAGTCCATTTTATAAGAAATAAATTTGGAAGTAAAATTTAAAATTTAGGGTAAAGTATCTACAATATAATTCAACTAATCGTGAATCTCCATCAGACACTGGGAGCTTGCATAAATTACATAGTACGAAATTTTAAGCCTCTTTCCTACTTTTTGGGTTTGTAGGTACGCCTATGGGGCCATCTATGTATTATGTTTTAAGTTTTTGTGGAAACCCCTCCCCCCAGAGTTTCAACTTTTTTAACATTACGGTAAATGGAGAGCTTACCCCCTGCCCCCTTGCAAAATGAAACCTAATATATGAAGAGTACCTATATAAAAGGACAGGCGGCTTGATAACCTGCCTCCCCCATGACGTACGACGTAATTTATACACGCTTTTATGGTTACACGCTCCACAGTGAGCGGTAGACGAAAGCTACTACGATCCACCTAAACCATGCAGGCAGCTTCCACTACGGTTCTTTCTCTTTCACACTTTAAAACTACCAGTCCGGCACTCGGTCTGCCGCCGTCACTCCTTACATGTAATGGAACCAAAACCGAGAGCGAAATTTTTGTGTTCATAATATGGGCGCGCAGATTTAATTTGCAATTCCAACTTTTTCAAATCAGAATTCAGTCACTGTAATTCAGAACAGTCACCACCATTGTTGATTTCATTTTGGATTTCACATTCATCCTAATTCTACTCAAAGCGTTTGCTGTCCATGTAACAAATTACAGTTAATGCAGCTGTTAGTGATTAATTGCAGTTTTATTTGGGATCAGTACAGTGTTGTTAATTATTGTTACTATTGTGTTGGTATTAGATATGTGTATTAAAGTGATTGAACGACAACATGTTATTGTTTTACATAAAAATAGATAAACAATTTAGTACCACTGCACTGTGCAGAACCAAGTAGAATAAGCGTTTTTGTAGTTCAAAATTTCATTTCTGTTTCTGATGCACGCATGAATAAACGAAATCTACTTATATCTACTTTTATAAGTAAGACTGTTTGGATGAAGCCAACACTACTCTAAGATCTTACTTTTTCCCTATGCATGAATCCATTGGCACTTTCCATTGAGTAAACCGGCTACTAAATTTATGCGGGAATAGATATTCCGATTCTGATTATTACCACTTCACTAACCCAAACCCAATGCTAAATCAAGGTGCTAAATCTCTACTCAATTAATGCTGGACATAAACAACTAATCATCTTCGGTATTTCCAATCATTGCAGCTTCCGACTCCAACCCAATTTACTTAAAGCATGACAGCCTCGGGTCGGGCACAAATGACGCCACCCACGTTAATGGTGGGCCACTTGGAAAATGATGATACCCCATGTTAAAAATTGCCATTTAGTAATGCTTAAGAGAGTAAAAAGGTGACTGGTCAGTTGGTTCTAAAAACTTAAGTGGCGTCATTTGTTTCCGACCCCTATGTACATGCAAGTACAAGTCTAAGGGCTCCACAACTTACGGGGCGTTATTTATTGGGCTTTGGGACTCTGCATAATTCCGCTGTACGCTGGACTCAGAAATATTTTGATACTCCACATATTACATATTACAGCATATCTACTAATATAATCTGACTGTGGAGATTAATGATTCATGAATCATGAATGGTGAACCGTCATTGTTGATTCACTAGACGTCTAAGTTTTGCAAATTCAAAAAATCCGGCGCTTCGCGCCGGATTTGCCTACCGTGGGCCCGAAGTAGATGCTGAGCTTACAGCGAATATTGACTTCAGTCAATCGATGCATCTTTTCACATTATTTACATAAAATACACTCTAAAACCTCTAAAGTGCAATATTTTAGTGACAACATTGTTGGACGATCCTAATATGTACAATAATAATATTCAATGCTAAAAATACTATTTTACATAATGTTTGAACTGATAACGGGTGTTTTTTAAAATGATGACATTTATACGACGTCATTTTTTGACAATCGCTGTGTATACTGGTAAAAGTAGATTTTAAAGATATAAATATAAATCTACCAAAGTTTGCATTTAGCACTAACAAGGATCCTTAAAATAGTGATTTTGTGATGACGTCATTTATGAAGGATCCCTGTATGTATGCTAGAAAAATACAATGTTAGGGATATCCATTAATTTGGTATTTGAACTAAAGACAGAAGAGATTCCTATAATCAAAATAATATATCAGATATTTCTTAGCTCAGGCTATTACTGACCCATTGCTGTTTACGGAACTCTAGGTGTCGCGTGCTCCATTCCAACCTTGGCTTCGAGGCTTCGAATTTATAGGACGTAGTTTACGATTGACCCTGAATTTCCCCGCCCCCAGAACCTAAAAGGGATGATTTGTTGAGTAGGGGAGCATTAGTTTGCAGTTAGTAAAGCATTAGTCATGAGAAATATTTACCTTTTTAAGATTCTGACTTGTTTTAATTCTTACCACCTCCTCCCCTTGAAGAGATAATTCGTGGGGTTGGGGTTGCAAGTATTTGAAGTTTTTTAATGGTTTAAGCAAAAAAATTAAGATTTTTGGGACGTCATTTGTGGGTGACTTTAATTACACCTCTCCTCCTTAAGGGGATACTTAGTGGGTGGGGGGTGCAAGTATTTAAGTTTTTTAATGGTTATAGCAAAAAAAAATTAAGATTTTAGGGACGTCATTTGTGGGTGACCCCAAGTACACGTCTTCCCCTTAGGGAGTACTTTGTGGGTAGGGAGTCCAAGTATTTAAAGTTTTTTAATGGTTTGAGCAAGAAAATTAGAATTTTTGGGACGTCACTTGTGAGTGACCCCAAGTACACCCTTCCCCTGAGGGGATATTTAGTGGGTGGGAGGTGCAAGTATTTAAAGTTTTGTAATGGTTTTAGCAAGAAAATTAAGATTTTTGGGACGTCATTTGTGGGTGACCCCAAGTTCACCCCCCCCCTCTAAGGGGATACTTTGAGGGTGGGGGTGCAAGTATTTAAAGTTTTTTAATGGTTTTAGCAAAACAAAAAAAGATTTTAGGGACGTCATTTGTGGGCAACTCCAAGTTCACCCCCCTAACCTCCCCTGAGGGGATACTTTGAGGGTGGGGTTGCAAGTATTTAAAGTTTTGTAATGGTTTTAGCAAAAAAAAAGATTTTAGGGACGTCATTTGTGGGTGACCCCAAGTACACACCCTCTCCTAAGGGGATACTTTGTGGGTGCGGGTAACTTCTGCTGAAAACTTCTGCGGGTAGCTTGTGCCGATGACTGGTGCATGTTGCTGGTGCATTAACTGGCGCCAGTAACGAAACAATTTAGCTGGTGCATTTGGCTGGTGCAAAGCGGCAAATTGAAATTTCAACTGGTGCGTGTCTGGTCCATTTAGCTGGTGCATTTGACTTGTGCAAAGGCAAATCACCCGTTTTTCTCTAATGCTTTTAGATGGCTAAAAAAGTTGGTCCAGTCAACTGTTAATTGTGAAAAATTGGTTGATTCGATCTCTCACAAAAACAATAGGGCACTTCTCCCTCGCATTTGTGGCCATTTGAAAAAAATTTGACGAATATTGCTTGAAAACTGTGACCTGTAGCGCATAAAGAACAGACAGACAGACAGACAGACAGACAGACAGACAGACAGACAGACAGACAGACAGACAGACAGACAGACAGACAGACAGACAGACAGACAGACAGACAGACAGACAGACAGACAGACAGACAGACAGACAGACAGACAGACAGACAGACAGACAGACAGACAGACAGACAGACAGACAGACAGACAGACAGACAGACAGACAGACAGACAGACAGACAGACAGACAGACAGACAGACAGACAGACAGACAGACAGACAGACAGACAGACAGACAGACAGACAGACAGACAGACAGACAGACAGACAGACAGACAGACAGACAGACAGACAGACAGACAGACAGACAGACAGACAGACAGACAGACAGACAGACAGACAGACAGACAGACAGACAGACAGACAGACAGACAGACAGACAGACAGACAGACAGACAGACAGACAGACAGACAGACAGACAGACAGACAGACAGACAGACAGACAGACAGACAGACAGACAGACAGACAGACAGACAGACAGACAGACAGACAGACAGACAGACAGACAGACAGACAGACAGACAGACAGACAGACAGACAGACAGACAGACAGACAGACAGACAGACAGACAGACAGACAGACAGACAGACAGACAGACAGACAGACAGACAGACAGACAGACAGACAGACAGACAGACAGACAGACAGACAGACAGACAGACAGACAGACAGACAGACAGACAGACAGACAGACAGACAGACAGACAGACAGACAGACAGACAGACAGACAGACAGACAGACAGACAGACAGACAGACAGACAGACAGACAGACAGACAGACAGACAGACAGACAGACAGACAGACAGACAGACAGACAGACAGACAGACAGACAGACAGACAGACAGACAGACAGACAGACAGACAGACAGACAGACAGACAGACAGACAGACAGACAGACAGACAGACAGACAGACAGACAGACAGACAGACAGACAGACAGACAGACAGACAGACAGACAGACAGACAGACAGACAGACAGACAGACAGACAGACAGACAGACAGACAGACAGACAGACAGACAGACAGACAGACAGACAGACAGACAGACAGACAGACAGACAGACAGACAGACAGACAGACAGACAGACAGACAGACAGACAGACAGACAGACAGACAGACAGACAGACAGACAGACAGACAGACAGACAGACAGACAGACAGACAGACGGACATAGCCATTCCTATAGATGCTTAAGCTCAGCATCTAAAAAGCGAGCAGATAGAGAGGTGGTCTATGTCTTGGTATACAATCCAAGAGGTCCTGAGTTCGCCTCTCGGTAGGGGTGAATATGTTTTTATTTCTTTGAAAATTGATGCTATTATCCGATAAGCAGTAATAAGGAGAGGATATGATGTAACAGCCAGGAAGATAAGTAAGATTAAATATCAATAGATGACATTAGCAGGGTGGGAGGAGGGGTCTGGGGGGCCCCCAGTAAGCTCCATGTTACTTACCAACAGATGTATGATAAAAAAATCCGGCGCTTCGCGCCGGATTTGTCGACCGTGAGCTGGCCCGAAGTAGATGCTGAGCTTCAACAAAGGCGCAAGACAATTTATATTACGCTAAAAGATGATATAAGATTTATGGAAGCTCCTCTACAATCAATAGATTCTTCGTTCTGAACTCGACGAGAGTAGACGTGTACTTCTCTTTGTCCTGAGTACTATCAGAAGGCCTTTTATTTCCATTTTGGATTTTTTTGGCTTGAATTCCTCTGTTCACGAAGCACCTAGTGGTTGCGGGTTTAGCGTGTCGGAATTTAGTTGTCGATTTTCTCCTATCTTCACCTTGGACAACTTTCGATATTTGAGATAGCGTATATCTACATATCAAAGCTGTTGTGCATACCGCAGAACTAACAAGCTGGAAGATATGTAGCTTCAGTGGAGAGGCAGTGCTTGTCACATTGCTGCTCTACTGAAGCTATTTAGGAGTTGTCACAACGTATTTTCGGGCATGTTGACCCTAGCCAATAGCACTACCGGCAATCGCTAGAATATCTCTCGTATTTTTGTGAATAGTTTCGATTAGCTTCGCTTAATTACATGCAAGTTAGACTATGTGCTGGTATTTCGGGAATTTGCATTCCACCAACGACTTCTGCCGTTGATAAATACCAGTACTATGGTCTGATTTAATTGTCAATTCTGAGCAACTCATAGGCATAATCATAGTCACTTAATAGGTATACGCTTAGAGATTAAATTGAAAGTTTAATGCGAAAGTTTCTCGTTCTTGCTCACGCATACTTTATAACGAGTAAACATAGCAACTTTCATAAATAAAGACATGTTCATAGTAAAAAAGGATCGTTCTGCAATGGGCCTATCAGTGGCCTGAGCGGCATTCCAGTAGCTTCATGTTACTGGATCTCCTTCAAATACAATACAATACAAATATACCAATGTTCGTAGCATGTAATTTAATATAGCTGAATTTTTTTATAAATTGCACCATTCACAAATAACGTCAATATAGACAATCCCTGAGTATATGCTACGCTTATAGGTAAGTACGTGACAAGTAGTTAAAAAAGGATAAAAACAAATTTAACGATGGGACTTGGGATACTAGAAACTATGGTATTTGAAGGACGTTATTATAGACGATCTCTGAACATGTATAACACATAACACATATAGGTCAGTCCGTGACATGTAAAAGAAATTTTCACGTGACATCATTTGCGCGTCACCCTCAACCTGCTTACCTTATAAGAATTCGATTCCATCTGGGTGGGGGTGTCTAAAAGAAATTTTTGCCTGACGTCAGTTGCGCGTCACCTCTAACCTGCTTACCTTATGTAAATGCAATAGCAGATGGGTGGGGCTGTATAACATAAATTTTCACGTGACTTCATTTGCGCGTCACCCCTAGCCTGCTTACCTAATGTTAATGCGATAGCAGCTGGGTAGGACTGTCTTACATAAATTTTCACGTGACGTCATTTGCGCGTCACCCCTAGCCTGCTTAGCTTATGTTATTGCAATAGCAGCTGGGTGGGGCTGTCTAATATAAATTTTCACGTGACGTCCTTTGCGCGTCACCCCTAGCCTGCTCACCTAATGTTAATGCAATAGCAGCTGGGTGGGGCTGTCTAACATAAATTTTCACGTGACGTCATTTAAGCGTTACCCCTAACCTGCTTACCTAATTTAAATGCCATAGCAGCTGAAAGGGGGGGGGGTGTCTAAAAGAAATTTTTACGTGACGTTATTTGCGCGTCACCCGTTGCCTGCTTACGTAATGTAAATGCGATAACAGCTTGGTGGGGGTGTCTAGAAGAAGTTTTCACGTGACGTCATTTGCGCGTCACCCCTAACCTGCTTATCTAATGTGAATGCAAAAGCAGCTGGGTGGAGCTGTCTAACATAAATTTTCACGTGACGTCATTTGCGCGTCACCCCTAGCGTGCTTACCTAATGTTAATGCGATAACAGCTGTGTGGGGGTGTCTAGAAGAAATTTTCACGTGACGTCATTTGCGCGTCACCCCTGGGCTGCTTACCAAATGTGAATGCAAAAGCAGCTGGGTGGGGGTGTCTAGAAGAAATTTTCACGTGACGTCATTTGCGCGTCACCCCTGGGCTGCTTACCAAATGTGAATGCAATAGCAGCTGGGTGGGGGTGTTTAAAAGAAATGTTCACGTGAACCTGGCTGGAAATGGTGCTATGTATTTCGTTTCATAGCTGGGCATATGTCTTGCGCTCAGCTATGTTTATCGCTACCCCCGTTTTTATGGTGCTTACTTCTAAATTTCCTGACCTTGGTCAGTCAACATTTAATTGCTAAGGAATGGTCAGTTTGATTACAGTGAAAAAACAATACAGACCTGCCGGCTCGCATTTGTGATATGTTTTAAAAAAGTTCTAAGACAATAGTGTAAACGGTTTGACCTGTAGCGTTGGGCCAACAGACGGACAGACGGACGGAAAGACGGACATGACCATTTTATTAGATGCTTGCTCAGCATCTAAAATGAAGAGAATATGATGTAATACGCACGCAGACAAGTCACATTGACAAATTTATTCTTTGGATGATTACATAGTAATAGGTAACGTTAGCAGGGGGTCTAAGGAGGGGGGGGGGAAGCGCCTTCAAGTTTAGAGAACTAATTAGAATTATAAATATTAGTAGATATATTTCAAAATTATCCCTCTCATTCTTAGAAACCGTTGACAAAATCTTGCGAAGTTCCGTTAAAGAATGTCTTAATATACCAACTTGTACGCCTTCTAATATGCTTTATTCCAGCACTAAAGTCAAGGATCTGGGTTTAGTACGTGCCAAATGGGAAGCTGGCATCCAAAATTTTAATTCGAAGGAAATTTTAATTAATTCAGGCCATGCTTTAATTCAAGAAATTAAGGATTTAGCGATTGAAAAATCCCATGCTTTGGATTTTCTTAACGTACCACAAGAAGTTCGAGAAAATATGATTGATTTCAAAGGGAAGAAGAGCAAGCTAATTCGTGATCACTTAAGGAGTGTTGAGTACGATTCCTGGTGTAAACTTGCACAGAAAGGTCAAGGGGTTATACAATTTTAAGAGTGCCCATATGCCAATAAGTTGATTCATTCCAAAATTGGACTCACATCTTCTGAATGGACCACAACAATCAAAATGGTTGGAAATGTTTTGCCTGTTAATGCCATTCCGCGACATGACCAAGGATCCCTTTACTGCCGACATGGCTGTAAGGAGATTGAAACGATAGGCCATATCCTTGGAAAATGCCCGCGTAGTAAATTAATTCGTAATAATCGATACCATGCTGTTCGTCGCTTAATTGCAGAAGCCATGCAAAAAAATTAGGTTGGAAAACTCTTGAAGAAGCCGAATGTACAGGAAATGGTTCAAGAAGGGTTGATATTCTTGCGTACAACTTAGCGTCTAAGAAAGGAATGATTCTTGATCCAACTATTAGGATGAAAAAAAACGATTTAAATCAAGCTGATGCTGTTAATGAGGAAAAACAAAAAATCTACGATCCCTGTATTCCCTACTTCCAGCAGAAGTTGGGTCTTAAAGAGATTGAAGTGATAGGATTGTAGTTAAGATATTCTGGTTTCTGACTTAAAGAAATCCGCACAAATATGTGTACACCATTCTTATTCCTGTACACCTACTGATTAATTTTAGAAGCTTCTATATTTTGTAATTATAACACAAACTAACTTATGCACAACAAGATTTTGATCCGTATACTGAGTCCTTTGGGCTAACCTCAACGAAGGACAGTGTCAAATTTATTTTTTAATAAAATTGTCTTTCTCACTAAGAGTAGGGCCCATTGCCATGCAACGGGATTTTTGTAAGGGCCCTTTCGGTCTGTGGTACAAAATATTAAAGAAATTGTGCTCAGTTCCATAGACCGAGAGCGCCCTTACAACAACCCCGTTGCATGGCAACGGGCCTTACTCCTAGTCTGTGGATATTTTTAGGGGAAATAACCTAATTAATTATGTGTAAGATATTTACTAGGAATATAAAACTTATCTAGGTTATGTCTGTATCGCTTTTTACTAGCATTTGCTGTAAAATCAATAGTTATAAAGAAATAATCTTTTTTCCAGCCTTGTTGACAAAATAACAAATTCTTTAAAATCTATATCTACAGCAATTCTATCACCATGTTAGTTTTGTATATCCTTATTAGATAAACGAAATAAAATTAAAAATTTAGAATTCATGCAAATAGACCTTTGATCTAATTCAAAATACGATTGACTTAGATAAAATACACAAATATTATAATGTCTTCCTCTTGTGAAATAATTTTTAATTATATCCTGATTTTTACGATTCATTAAATCATCAAAATTTATAATAGTTTTCAATTTCAAATCAATCTCTTTAGGGTCTGGTATAGCATCTTCAGTGTTATGTATTGATATATTTATATTATTTTCATGATTTTTTTTTAATCCTTTACCTACTTTTTCTGTTAGTTTTAATTCACAAATACCGTCTTTTTGTATTTGGTTTTTATTCTCAAATAACTCAATAACATGGTTTTTTGAAAGATTATTTTTTAATGCGTTAATTAATTTTTGATAAGTATCCTGTTGGAGGCTTTCTCCTACTAAAATTAGATTATTATAGTCTAATATTCCTTTTTGTAACAAAAATTTGATAAATAGACAGCTCTTCCCACATTTACTTTCACGAATTACTAAAGACCTGAATATACTAGGAAATATATTATTATGGTTAAATTTTGGATTTCTATTTCAAACAAATATTGTTTTATTATTCATTTATTATTATCTTTATTTTTTATTAAATGCATATCAAGTCGTGATTCTAACCTATTTAGTTAATTTTCCAAGATTTTGAATTTCTCATCTTGTAAAGCATTTACAATTTTAATATTTGTTAATTTAGTACTGATATCTTCTAAAACAATAGTACATCTACTATTTAGGCATAAATGTGTAATACATGAACCTATTTATATTAAAAAAGATTTGAGATAAAATAATATTTATAAACATTACAACGCTAATGAACGCTAATGAACAATAACGAACGATAACGAACGCTAACGCTAACGCTAATGAACGATAACTAACAATAACGAATGATAACGAACGATGACGAACGCTAATGAACGATAACGAACTATAGCAAACGATAACAAACAATAAAGAACGCTTATGAACAATAACGAACGATAACAAACGATAACAAACGATAGCGAACGCTAATGAACGATAACGAACGATAACGAACGCTAACGCTAACGTTAATGAACGATAAGAAACAGTAACGAACAATAACGAACGATAACGAACGCTAACGCTAATGAACGATAAAGAACGATTACGAACGATAACGATGAATTGTGTTTGACAAAATGGAAAAATAGGTGTATATTATTTAAGAATACTGTTGAACCAATATATTGTACCAGGTATATAATCAGTTACTTTAATTTGTGAGCTTGTATTAAATATTTGAAATATTGCAGCTTGTTTAGTTTTAAAATTAATACATGTATTAACAAAATCTATAAAAGGTATATTACAAACTTTTTAACTAAAATTAGTTCCTTCAAAAGAAGGTGTGGTAATACGGATAAAACCAGTTAAAAATGCTATTTCATTATTAACTTTTGTTAATTTAAGACTACCGATGACATACTCTTCATATTGTTGTATACGTATAGCTCCTAGGATACTACTGGTTTGTTTTCTAATATTTCTTCTAGAAGCCTAATATTTTCATTTATTTTTATTACTTCTGTATTGATTCGACTATCTAAATCTGTAAATAATGAATCTTTTGATGCAATTTCAGCCTGTTTATTACTTTTTATTAAATCAATAATTTAAATTCTAATATTTTTTTCTTTTAGTTTTCTTTTACTTTCAGTTATTTCTGTATATATCCTATTACTGATATTACTATCTTCTTGAATGAGATTGTTAATTAGAGCAAGGTTTGTTTTTACTGCAGTACTATTAATTTTACATTTTTTATCAGAAACAGTTGTTTGGTTAGTAATATCACCTTTTACTCCTTCTATTACTCCTATAAGATTCTCTGTTTCAATGTTTTTATTAGCTAAACTATCTTCTAATTAATTTGTCTCATTAGTTAATTTCCTTATTTTAACATCATTACTTTGTATATTGTTCCATATATTTAAAGTCTTTAATGTTATCTCATTATTTGTTTTTTCAATATATCCAAATTTTGAAATCCTTTATTATAAAAATTTTATTTCATAACATGCAAGTATAAAATTTTCTCTATTATTAACAATATGAAAAATTAACTGTGAACATAATTAACGGCGAGCGTTTGTCCCAATTTCTTGTAATTTATTAGTTGAATAAACTATATCTGCTTTTAAATAATTATATAGTTCTATGGGTGGTCTATGACCAAAAGAATCAAAATAATAGTGTTTTTTATTGTTTTTATACCATAAAGCCCAATAAGTTCTACTGTTATTATTACTTTCAAGATTTAGTATTCCACTTTCTGTATTTTTAGGCTGCTGAGGCAAATTATCCCTCATTTATACACGTCTAAATAAACCAGGCTTTGAAACGCATAATTGCCTAGAATATTTATCTATTTCTATGTTTGTTAGTGCTTTTAAGAATAAGGTTTTAAAAAAACCCCTTGCAGACTTTGTCAGCTAAATTTTTATCTAGTAATGTTTTATTATTAACTGCATTGACGACTTGGCTTACGCCTTCTGCAGCAGCGCCTACACCCCCTATAATAGCAGCTGCTTTAGTAATTTACGGAATTAGGGCTCAAACAGTAATGCACCCCGTGATTTAATATGTTTTGATAAGTCTAATAATCCTTTTACATTGATTAATTGATAATTTTAAATAGAAATTATTCTCTTATACACCATTTAATTGTTAAATTTGAGTTTGTGTTAAATTTATTGGATATCCATTAACTTTATTGAATTGAGCTTGAATAAGATGTAGTGTTACACCTTTTTTGTTTGTAAAGGCATTTCCAATATCCTTATATTGGCTTTATGTGAAAGAAATATTAATCATCCATATAAAAGAAAAAAAATTAATAATTTGTACAAAGTACTAATAAGTACTCATATATTCAACTTGCATTTTTCTACCACCTGTTGTAGTTTTAGGAAGTACTCGTTTTCTAAATATAATAACATAGGCAGTTGTATTTGCTAGTACATTTTTACTAAATTCAAATTGAATTTTAATACCTAATGTGTTGCCTTTAATACGATCTTCTTGATAAGTTGTTTCAAAACAAAACAAAGGATAAGCTGTTTGAAATCCATATGGTGCAATTGCTGGTTCTAAATTTGTAAATAGTTTTTTTAATTTTGAATATCAATCATAGTTTTCTATACAAGCTAGACCATTACGACCATTAAATTCAATGCCAGGATAATGTACATTATTTAAAGATATAGAAGCATCTCGAACATTACAATGATCAAATACTGAAATATTTGATTTTTGACTATTTAATCATTTAGTTTTAAATCCAACAACAAAACCTAGAATCTTTTCAGGTCCTGAGATAGTAGTTAAATTACGATCTAAAGTCGTTGCTGGTAAAACTGGAAATGTTTCTAGTTGTTTCATTATAAATTTATATGAAATCTTTGGTTGAGTTGTAAGATATTTAGATATTTCACTTGAAATTTCTGAATTTAGTTCAATATAGGGCATTCTCCATTTCAGAGATGTAATACTGATTAAACCATCAACTACATCATCTACACCGCTAGTTTGAGCACTAGATTTAAATATAGCATTATCATTAAGTACTTTAACAAAATCGACAGAAACTCTTACTTCTGATACTATTTTACCTCTAAATCCAAAGATATGTGAAAATGGAATTATAAAACGACCTTTACCTTTATCGCCTGCATTTGCATTGAATTTAAATAATAAATCATGCCTATTTGCAAATCCTAGGTTTTTATCAGTTGTTGCACTATATTTATCATCGTCTAAAGACCAGCATTGACCATGTCCTCTATTTGAACAAAACCTATCATTATATTTTTATATTCCTTGAATTGAACTTAAATGTCCTGGCCTGTTATACTGTTCAACATTTGTATCGTCAAATGTTAGGATTACTTTACTAAATAGGAACATGGGTCGATTATTAACTAATGTAATTAACTCTGTACCTGTATATCTTGTACCATTTGACTTTTTTACTAAATCAACCTCAATAATAAAAAAACTATTCTCTAATAGAGAAAGTTATCTACATTATCAATGCTAATTGTAGTTGCTACTGATTCATTTAAATTTAATTTTTCTTGTTGTAAATAATCTTTAAATTCACAAAATTTTATTGCATCACTAGTAGTTATTGGATGTTGAAGATCCAAGTATTTTTCAATTACTTTTTGTGCATTTATTTATTAAAAGAAAAATTTGTAACTAATTTTTATATTCACAATAGTATTTATTTAATTGCTCTATTATTGTTTTCCAAGAAGGTTTAGTTTGTATATTTAAAGCATCTAAACAGGCTTTATGCTCTGTTTTGTTATTATTTTCATCAATATCTTGTCTTATTGACGTTTTATCATATTTGATATATTTAGTATTTGTATTCATTTATTAATATTCTAAAGATAAAGTAATTGTTATTCCCTTACCTCTAAAATTATTTGGATTTAGTTCTTTATCAGTCAATTATTCCTTTATTTCATTTATATATTCCTAATCCACATTACAATATACTGGTTGTGTAGCTTTTTCGAAAATTTTATAACATGGTGGTACTTTTAGTGTAAATAAATAAATACACCTAGATGATCTAGCATTTATAGAACATCCAGTCACCAAATCACAATGTACAAGTACTGAGTTAACAGGATCAATATCGACAGTTGTATCTGAAAAATATCTACCAGATGTAAGTAGTTTACGCGTAAATCCTAACGTTTTACCAATTAAATTACTTAGAGTAAAATCTACTACATAATCAGGTGAAATTTTAACTACACATTTGGCAATAGAAGTTTTTGGCTTGATTCGTATAACATTACTTAAAAAGTTGTCTTTATCTTCTTTTGATATGACATTAATAATAAAATCTAAACGCATTTTATCTTAGATTTCATAAGCGGTACTTTCAATTTCATAACTTTCTGTTTTTAAAGTAATATCAATAAAATCATTATCATCTTTTTTATATCTAAAATTGTTATTTCTTTTATCTATATTAGGTATTAAACAGTAAGCAGATATCTTTTTAGGGCTATTTGGGCTCCATTTTTGATAGAAATTAGTACCTCATAATAAACGGTAATATTTTTTTCTTTTGTATGCAACAATATATCTGTTTCTCGTTTATTATTGAATATTTTGCTCTTATTACTCAATATTTTGATTTCTTGTACAATATTGTCTAAGACTTTTATAATATTTTCAATTATTATTTTCTATGTAATTCATTTATAAGTATAGAATATATATTTGTAAAAGCTTTATCTGAAAAATGTGATTTAAATTTATCTAGTATTTCAGTAGCTTATTCCATATCACTTTTATCAATATTTGTATGACCTGATTGTATGTTAGCTAATGTAGTTTCCAACTTTGGTACAAGAATATCTGGATCATCTATAATAAAACGTACATTTCTATGAAAACCATTGCTGAGATCTTGTCCTATTGCTGTTTTAAAACTTGCTTCATCTAATGTATTATCGCTTTGGGACCTTTGTTTACTAATTACTCCTTGTTTTGTAAGATAAGTAAAAATAATACCCCAATTTTTACTTTTAAAACTTCTTAATTTACCTTTAAGTGTATAACAAGCTTTAGTTTACCATAAGCTTTGCATATAAATCAGCATCATACATATCATATTTGGTTTTATCTGGATGCATTCTAGTTAATAATTCCCATACACTAGTTGACAATTTATGTTTCTTTTCTAATATATGTATAAAATCATCACCTTAATCTTGTATTTTTTCAGTTCCAATTTATTAACCATCTGTGTACACATCATCGTTTACTTGAAGTTTAATAGATAAAGCATCCCTACATAAGTTACCTAAATATTTAAAAGATACTGGACCCCCTTTATATTTTTGATAAATGAGTTCTGGTACATTTTCAATAGCTAATTGTGCCTCTCTTTCTTCCTGTACAGATTGATTTCTTAAAGCTAGATTTTCTAACAATTGATCATTACTAGCTTTAAATTTCTTTAATTTAGTGTATTGAAAATCAGCAATATTTTTTAAATGTGCATGTTTAGAATTGACATCTTTTTGAAAAACGGCTAATTCTTTTAAAGCTAAAAGTGCTTTTTTTAACTGCATTAGTTATATTTTGTGTAGCTTTTATTAAAGGTGCATACTTTTTTTCTTGTTCTAGTGCAAAAGCATCATTACCTGTTTTCTCAATAATAAATTGTTCTCTCAATTTTTTATTATTTTTATTTTCTTTTTTCATTAGTCTTATTTGACGTTTAATTTGTCCTGCTTCACTCATTTATATATGTTTATTTTATGAATTATTTTTTCACCCGAAGGGTTCTAAGGCGGGTCAAAGGCCCTTTAGGCGCCCCGAAACGGCTTGAACTACGTGAACAGAGCCCGCTACCCCTGCTTAGCCACAGGTCTTTTAACACGTGCTTTTATTATATTTTTGTTCATGTTAGGTTTTTGTTTTCTATATTCGGAGTTTTTTATTTGTTGTGGTGTTAAATCAATCCAGCTATTAAAATTATTAGAATATCCATTTCATTTCATTAAAGGTCTTATAATATTAGGATCTTTTGTTTTCTTTGTTTCTATTATATATTTATATTCAAAATCTTTTTCTTCTTTGTTATATGGTGTTATTTTATTTGCATAATACGTTCCTTTAATTTCCTTATTATGATAGTATACAAGTTTATAAGTAATAAGACTTGTTGGTAAAACTTCCTTGATATATAGTATTTCTTCAGCAAATTGTGGTTTATAACCTCTATCAAATTTAGTTCCAAATAAATGGGTTTTTACTCTTTGACCAGGGCACAGCCCTTCCGAGACCTTTGGTCGACCTGGTTTTGGGCGTTGCCCTTCCTGTGAATTATAATTTGTACTTTTATCATTATTTAACTCTCCTAACCTAGATTTTGAGCCATAAAGATTTCAATATACTTCTAATTCATTTTCTGGTTCACTTGCTTTAATAAGTGTCATTTTATTACTACTATGCTTTGAATTATTAAAATTTGTAATAAGATTTTGTAAGACATCAACTCATCTAGTTGTTCCTTGTTTAGTCATATGTTTATACATCTTTTGTTGAATTGTTCTCGCAAATCCTTTTACAATCATTGCTTTTGTCTCATTTTCAGTTGTATACCAGTTAATATTATATTTTTTAAACAGCTTATTAATTTTTGTACCACTATTTTTAGTTCGTTTATCAGAATGTAGTTTTTCAGGATTTCTGCCATATTTTAATACAACTTCTAAACTATTTACTACTATATCTGCATTTTTAGTTTTTAAAGTTATAGCCCATTCATATTTAGAAAATGTATCAATTATTAAATTAATATATCTATAACGATTATTATCTTTAACCCATTTCTCAGGCATAAACACTAAATCCGCTTGCCATATTGAGTCTATACGTAGTGTATAATATCTTCTACGTTTAAATTTTGTAATTTAACCTAAATGCTGTGTATATGTTACCTGTGTAGCTAGATATTCTTTAACTATTATAGGTTTTATTCCTGTTTTTTTAGCCAATTTATTTATTCCTACAAATCCTGTTAAAGGGTTTTTATATACGGAATCTAGTATTTTATATGATTTATCTTTGTCTAGTCATAATTTATTATCATGCAAGGGCTTAAGTCCTAACCATAGATATAATTTTGGTTTCATTACACTTTTTGTTACAACACGTTTTACTTTTTCACTAATGTAGGATTTTCAATTTCATCAATGTCTTTCAGTAATTTTTTATCTGCTTTATGTTTATTATCTTTATCCTTGTAAATATTATATGATAAATCGTGATGCATAGCTGCTTCATCAATTCGATCTACTAGTTTATCTCCTTTTGCTATTCGTTCTTAAAATTTAGTTCCTGGTCCTAAATAATTACCACCTGGGTAGTGTACTTTTCCTATATATTTACTAATTTGATCAACTATATCACTACCACTTTTTATAGATTCTTTGACTTTTATAAATTGACATTTTGTAGTATTACAGTTAGCACATTTTGCTTCCATTATATTTTTGTTATTTTTAGTAACAATATACTCGATTTCCTTATTAGGTGTTTTCACCTTGCACTTCACACAAAATATACTTTCAGGCATTTATTAACATATATTTTTATGTATATTTTATTTTTTGTGTCTTGCAATTTTATCACGTCTTCCTATACATCCAAATTTACATATCATAGGTACACTTTCTTTTTCTTTAGAAAAGACTTTACATTCAGATCTTAGACCTGTTTTAGTTGCATGATCTTTTCTAAATTCATTTAACTGTTTCTCCGCCTTACAAATACTACATTTTATTTTATTATTTCCCATTTTATAGTAAAACAATTATTAAGTAAAAATAAAAGACCTATACTTAATATTTATCACATACAACAAAAAGTGTTAAAACCACTGGTTTATTTTTTACAATACACTGAAATCAATGATTTTTTACTCTTTCTTAAACAAAACATGGAATTGTAGTCGTAGTTGTGGTCGTAGTTGTGTCCAAGGTGGATATGTGGTGTTTTTTTTTAATTCTTAAATTTCCTTGAAAATGGTCTTGTTTTTTTTAAATAGAGATAAATCAATGATTTAATATGATTTTATGCTACTTTTCAAAAATAAGGTCGTAGGTTGTAGGTGTGCCAGAACATACATTTTCACACTACTCATAGGATGGAATTTTAAGGCAAGTTCTGTAGAATTTGTTGAAGCAATTAGCGCATTGTTTTTCTTGCTGATTGTTTTCTTTTTCCGTGTGTCATGCATATATAACACATTTGATCAGGGTTAATTATATTTATTTCACCTTGAAGAAGTGGTATTTTTGGTTTTGTAGCTGTATGTATTTTTACGTACACTATATAGTTTTGCATGTTTATTTAATACAATTGTACTGCTTTTCAATAAAGAACACTATAATAATTACATTTATTTAAATTACAGTTACTTTAATTACAATATTCCATTGCGACATTAATCAATTAAATAATTAACTCGCATATTAATCACATAATCATCATATACTCCATAATCATAATCATTGCCAAATATTCATTCTCAAAACCAATACATAATCATGGCGGTTGATACACTGAGTACTCTATAAGCGTTCTTACCGCAATAAGATGAGTAAAAACATTTCTAAAATTACACGTTTCCTCAAAGCTCTTATTATCCTCAGGCAAAGCATTCCATTCAGTGATGCTTCTTTAAACGAACGAACGTCTATAGGCCTCCGTGCTACAATTAGTAGGATACTCCAATAAACATGACGTACTAGGCCTCGTCTCACGCCTTTGCTGCTTCAGTACATACCACGATTTAAAGTTAGCAACATGAGACCCATATTTTAACATATTATAGACAAATGACATTGAATACAAGCTAATTCTTTCTCTAACTGACAAAGTGTTTGTTCTCTCCAGTAACACATTTTGCATCACTGTTACTCGAGCTGAATGCTTTTTCCGCTTCTTGAACACACTCTTATCAGTAAACGGAATTATTTAACCATAAATTTTGTTTTGTAATCCCTGTAACTCTGTACTACCCTGCACAGAATATACTAAAGCACAATAATCCACAATTGACAATACATAGGCATTTAACATGATCAAAAAAACATTAAAATTCAAGAAGCGCTTAACATTACTAATCATTCCAATAGCTGAACTCACTCTGTTCTTGACATACACAAAATGATTCTTAAAACTTAGATTAACATCTACTGTTACACCAAGATATCTAAATGTCCACACTCGTTTAAGATCATTACCATAACAGGTTAGCTTAACATCATCCGGCACTTTATAATCCCTGGCTATATGTAAAACCATAAATTTAGTTTTGGAAACATTTATTGTCAAACCCTGTGATGCAAACCAATCACTCACATCATTCAAACACGACTGCATGTAAGAAATTGTATCCGCAAACACAGGGGAATAGTAGTACAGTGCCAGGTTATCCGCATAACGGACATAATCAATACCATTTGAAATCGCCTCTGACACCTTATCTATATAAATTATAAAAAGCAATGGTCACAGTACCGACCCCTGCGGCATACCAATGCATAAATCAAATGCATCAGAAACCTGAGAACCAATCTTTATCCTAAACTTTCTGTTAGTCAAATAAGATGTCAGAAGCTTGAAGAGGTTCCTATCAATACCATATACATCCCTAAACTTCACCAGCAGTTGGAGATAAGGCACCAAATCAAACGCTTTCTGCAGGTCAATGAAGACTGCTTTGACTCTACTACATTTTACATCAATATAGTTACATACATCCTGAATAAACTTAAGCGTACCAGTCTGACAAGACCTTCCTCCCTTGAAACCATGCTGTTGATCACTCAACTCTATTTTACTTAGGATTTGTACGTAAAGCATTTTTTCCAACAATGTATCCATAACTAAGAGATTAGATATAGGGCGGTACGACAATGCATCAAGCCTAGATCCCTCCCTTTATACAACGGGGTTACAATTGCGCACTTCAGCTTTGTTGGATACGATGCCAAACAAATGAATTGTGTAAACAAAAGAGCCAGCGGCAGAGCCAGTGACTTCATACAATTATTTAAAACAAAGTACGACAACTCATTTGGATTGCACTCAGATTTAAATTTTAATCAGGAAAAACTTGTCGCCACTTCTTTAGGAGTGAACGGCTCAATTACATTACTAGTCTCAATGCTATTGTAGAAATTATTCAATTCATTCACATTGTCATTAGAAGATTTGACAACAAAAGCAGATGCAAATGCCTTGGATAATTCCTCTGACCCATCAATTAACTTGGAACCCACATTCAGCTCTACCACAGGAGAAGCAATCTTACTCTTTCTAATAAGCCTATTATGTATCGCCCAAACATTTAAGGAGGTAGGAGCTTCTTCAAATTCCGTGCGGTAGTGACTGTATTTTGCTTTACGAATGTCTCTATTCACGCTATTCCTTTTCATCTTATAACGATTATACAGCACTGAATCTTTTGTTTCTATACATTTAAATTTGAGACAGTCTCGACGATGCATTTTTCTCTTTAACTCCACTGTCAACCATGGTAATACTTTACCCTTAACTCTCCTAGATATCACAGGGGCATGCTTATTTAAAACATCCGTGTTTTAAATAAGCAAGGTGTTTCTCGGTTGACGCTTAGTTGAAGACTGAGCTTCAACCAAACTGATTTAAGTTAAAATATTACTTAACTTCTATCAAAACGCCTCTAAAACATACAAATATTAGCATTTATTACTTTAGGATATGAATAGAGCAATCTATTAAAATTAGGTAAGGTACATAATTCTATGGTGTAGGTTCCTGCTCATGGATTATTTATGAGCTCATGTACTTATTACTTCAACAGAGCTCAAGGTAAGCGTAATGTCCCGTCGCAATGACGATCCTGTTTAGGCAAGAACTTTTCCATTACGTGAGCACTCAAGTGTTTTATGCAAAAGGTCCTAAACCCAGAGTACTCAACGACTTTTTACTTACATGTTCCAACCCCTGCTTTGCATAGAGTTTAAGAGATTGAAATAGAAGAAGGACCCGATAATAACTCATCATGCTCACCAAACAGAGCGAAAGAAGTCAGTCTTTTTCGCTTTGCTCTTTAGATTCATACCAACTGTCCTAGCGTCACCATCTTCCTGCTCTAAGCTTTCACAAAACTCTGTTCCTTCACAATTACCTCAAACCTCAAATACCTCATTACCTCATTACATACCTCATTACCTTAAATATTTGTAAGTTAGCTTCTGCACCTTAATCTCACTTTATCTGTTATACACCGCATAACCGTTAATTGCATCACACTCCAGATTCTCAAGTGCACCAAACCATAACCGGCCATATAACCTGCTAGTGCTGTTTTTATGCTGTTACGTGTAGTCAAGCATTTGCATCTGTAGTCATAGCTCTTTAGGCTGCTGTCATCACCTTTTTAAGCTCCCTACCTGTAATAAGACGACAAAGACGGTCATCCGACCACCGCACGAATCTCACCGCACACCAAAAACAGAGCAAGAGCACAAGGACTAAAGAAACTTTCATCGCTACTGTTGCTCGTTGCCCCGATTTTCAGACGTCGTTCAATTCCAGCCACCAACCCATGCGACGCGTGCTCCGGAGAATCTTATCTGCGCTCCAGCGCACCGGCTTCAGCACCCGGACCGAACCACCACTAATGCTCGTTGCTCCCAGTTCTCAGACCGGTGGTACCGTCACTGCTGCTCATTGCCCTGGTTCTCAGACGTTGGACAAGCCCATACTCTCATCCATCTGCGTGTACTCCAAGCACATCATTTACGCTCTAGATCATCTTACCTGCGCTCCAGAGCACCAGCCTTGTGCTCCGTAACACCTACATTGTGCTCACTAGCACTTACCTTGTGCTTATCGCGAACCGTGATCTCCAATCCTTCAGCATTGGACGTGTCACGTTCCACTCCTTTGCTATGCTTTAGCATAGGAAAGAGGAATTCGTCACCTCCGCTCCAGAAAACCTCATCTTGACTCCAAAGCATCAATTAACCTTTACTCGAACCACCTGCCTTGTTCTCTCGAACACCTACCCTGTGCTCTCAAACACCTTCGTCTTGCTCTCAATCACCTCCCTAGTGTTCACGAGCACCTTGTCTATTCTTTACTTGTCCAAGAAGAAACAATGAAGAAGACCACCGCTCAACCTTCTAAGGTCGCTCCAGCAAGCTGTGCCTCCACTCATCCCGAGGTGTTTCTATTTACTTCAGATAATCACACACACATCGCCGTTCCCTACCTCCTACCACTTTCTTCAAATCAAATAAGGAATAGACCGCCCCTATCTTCTTATTTACACAGAAGACATTAAGTTTCAGTTGACGGGAATTTTCAACCAAAGGTACATTGTGAATATTCCTAATAAAGTTCTGCAGATTAGTTTAGCGTTATAGTTGCTTTCCATGACTGCATCAATTTTTGGGTATTTTTGAAATTAAAAGCAAAAATAAGATTCTAAAAACCACTTGTTTATACAAAATTCAAAACCAAAAAAATTTAAGTTTTTAAAATTCAAAAATGTTTTTATATAAAAATGAATTAAGTTTTTGAAAAATTCATGTAAATCAACTCAAAGCTGCAGAAATGATAAGTCCTGCGTGCCTAAATAATAAAATTTATTGACATGGCAGTTTGAATCAAGTTTTACAAGAAAAAAGTTGTTCCAAAAAAGCTTAAAAATATTTTTCTAGATAATTTGTTAGAAAAAATCGTTTCAGAAAGTTTATAAAACTTTGTGCACCATTGCGGCAAGCGGTGAGATATTGAAGGTTTTTTAAATTGCCAATGCAATCTGCAACTTATACATTTATAGTCGCTTCATGGCTATTCTTCCAGTTTTACATTGTCAGTAAAGGAGAATTTTTTTCTGAGTCCAGTCCAAAACAAAAATCATGATTGCCCAAGCGCATAAAACTTTTAACGATGTTGGTTGGTTATGATTTAATAACCTTAATAGGGAAATCACCAAGGGCATACAGATATTCAGGTGTGGGATTGTCACACTAACCTCAAAAGACTCGCTGAGAAGGATTGTGAGGTTGTGCTAGTATGTATCCCTGCTCACTCGGGTTTCAGGGTTATTGAGCAGGCGGATAGGCTCGCAAAGGCATCATATGATGAGAGTTGCGGTAGGCAGTTTGGACCAATTGTCTAACTAATTGGGCTACGCAACTTTTGGCAGGTCAAGCTCCCTATATCGGCAACGCTTTACGGCAATGCGTCGTTGATGCGTTATCCAAGAGATCCATTAAGATGGTTAACTGGGCTAGTGACGGGGCATGGGGCTTGGGGAGCTCACGTTTGGAAGACTGGGGTGTTGGACTTTCCTACGTGCGTGCACTGTGGGGAGGAGGGTGATACACGAATTCACTATTTGACTGTGTGCACTACCTTTGTACTGGTGAGAAAACTTTATCTTGGGGGGTGTCTTATATCATTGGATATGTTAGTTCAAGCGTCAGTGGATCAGTTAGTGGCGTTTTCGCGCTCTACTGGCACGCTTGCGGTTTGATCTGGGTTCTTCGGCTATTTTTTAAGAGGAGTCTGCAATAGGTCATTACTATAAAGGCCTTGGCGGCGTTGGTCTGTTTGGGACCAAACCCCTGTCACATAATAATAATAATAAGGTTGGGAATATGTCGTAATATGTTGTAGGGAATTACAATTGTACACTTTATTAATACAATTTTAATTAATTTACATTTTTATTTTAATTTACATTTTAATTTTAATTATACATTTATATAATAATTATTTCTTTTGTGATGCTGGAAAAGATAAGATGAATTAGAAAATTGCAATTGTATGCTATATTTAGTAACAGTTCCTCAACAAGCTGGGAAAGGCAAGATGTTAACAGGGAAATGCATGTAATACTTCTGTATGCTATTTAATAAAAGAAATATACGAATGTGCTGTGGGTGCGTACATAATGTGAGGCAAGAGAATAAGAAGGTGACTTACGTTGAGTGACTCATGCAATTACAGATGTGGCGAGAATGAGATACCACTTGTATTAAAGCAGCGAGGGCGGACTGCCTGACAATTGGAAAGGTAGGGTGGAGGGGGCGTGTTTGCTAACATGTGTAAGGGGTTGGTGGGGTCATGCACAAAATGGTATATATGACTCATAATATGGATGTGTATGCTAGTGTAAGGTGGGTGAGTAGCTGTTTAATGTACATAATATATTCTATAGTTTTACTGTGCTCACTTTACAGGCCGAACAACCAAGAGAAGCATTTATATACATATATACAATGACAAACATATTTAACCAAGGATCAATTTATTTATTTATTATTCTTGTAAAGCATATTGTAAATAACCTATGTTGTATGGGCTAACGCCAAATCGACTCAATGAATAAATTATTATTATTATTATTATATATTCTATAGTATAGTTGAAAAGGAAAATGACTCATTTCACAACTAAATTTTTTTAATTTTATTGTCAATTACATTTACAATAGTACAAAACACTTATGTATTCAGTGTGCAAAACGTTTACATTTACAAAAGTGCAAAACATGTATGTATTTAAAGTACAAAATTATGTGTTTAGTATTTTTAATTTTAAAACTGCAAAGCTTATTTCTATTAATTTTGTTTAGAATTATTTTAAAAACCTATTTTTGTTTATGATTTATTTTGATTTATTTTGATGATTTATTTTTAAATCAATTTAAAAAAAATTTCATTTTAGTATATGGGAATAATATTTGTAATACATATTGCTTTTTATCATTTTAAAACTGCAAAGGTTATATCTATTTAATAATTTTGTTTAGAATTATTTTAAAAACTTATTTTTGTTAAATAATTTAGTTTTTAATCAATTTTAAAACATTTTTTCATTTTAGTATATACAAATAATATTTGTAATATAAATTGCTTTTTATAATTTTATATTTATTTTAAAAACATTAACTTGTAACTATTAACTAAGCTGGTGCCCAACAAAAGGTCTAAACGCCAACCCTAGCAAGACAGATCTGGTACTGTTTGGGCACAAGAAGTCAGTTCCTACATATGATATAAATATGCAGGGATCTTCCATAATGACGTCCTTAAAATATCATAATTTTTAGAACCTACAGTTTTAACATTAAATTTGTTTCCATCCTATTTTAACTACATGTCACATACTTACTTATATGTGTTATAGATATTTAGGGATCGTCCATAGTGACGTCATTCAAACATCATAGTTTTCAGGACCCCCATTTTTAATAATGAGCGAGCATCTATTGGTCTGGTGTTTGCTGTCTGTCTGTCTGTCTGTCTGTCTGTCTGCATGGCTGTTAGTCGCACGCTACATGTCGAATTTTTTAAGCGATTAAATTGAAACCAATTTTAATCGCCCAGAAATGCGAGGGAGAAGTGCTTTATAGATTTTGGTTATTAATGAAGTTTTAATTTGTTCGCAATTAGCAGTTGAACCGACCAAGAATAAAATCAATGTTTCAAGATAAAAAAAGGGCTTGCAATACATGGAAGGTACATACGGAGCTGAGAGCTTGTCAAGTTTCGCTTTTAATATATATATATGGAAAATGTTCACGAATTTATAAAGGTAAACGTACTAGTTACATATGTGTACGTTCACAGGGCAGCCTAGTATAGTGGTCGTGGGTCAGGCACTAAACTGTTGAATTTGAAAATAGCCACGTTCATGACTGGGGTCTACGCTTCTAGCATCACTCAGCTAATCAGAATTCTTCTTCCTCATCATTTTACAGACGTTAACAATGCAGCTTGGCATAATGGTCATGGGTCTGGCACTAAACTGTTGAACGAACATATCCATATAGTTTATAGATATTCAGGGCTCGTCTATAATGACGTCCAACAAATATCCTAGTTTTAGGTACCCCCAATTTGAATTTTTTTTTTCAATCTATTCTAACAACATGTCACCAACATATCTATATAGATTATAGATACTCAGGGCTCGTTCATAATGACGTGCTACAAATATCATAGTTTTACGTACTCTCATTGCCAACTTTTGAACTTTTTTCCAAACCATTTTACCTACATGTCACAAACATATTCATATAAATTTTAGATATTTAGGGATCGTACATAATGACGTCCCACAAATACCATAATTTTAGGTACCCCCAATTTGAAATTCAATTTTTTTTCAACCTATTCTAACAACATGTCACGAACATATCTATATAGATTATAAATATTCAGGGTTCGTCCATAATGACGTCCCACAAATATCATAGTTTTAAGTACTACCATTGCCAACTTTTTAATTTTTTTCCAAACTATTATACCAACTTTTCACGAACTTATCTAGAACTTATATAGATTATACATATTTTAACTTAAAAATTTTTTCCAACCTTTGTGTTTAACTGCTTGCCACGTACATTTGTATATGGCTTATTGATTGTAAGGGATGCTCCATAAATGACGTCATTTGTGAATCATGCAATTCTCTAAAATATTATAGCATTTTTTGTAAACTAGATGCCACGTACATCCATATATGGCTTATTGATTATTAAGTCATACATATATGAGTCATTTTCACACCTGCATTACTCATTAAGTATGACTCAAACGTCAACTACTACGTACACCCATAGTTTAAGTTTTTGTATAATTTTAGTTTAAATTATAGTTTACAATTTCATAAGCTTAAAATCAAATGCCAGTATGAGCATGAAGAATGATGATGCATGTACATTTCTTGATATATGAATTTATCCTTCAATGCATGCCTATGTATATATATTATGTTTGATGCATGAGTTTTAGTTCTCTTATTGTTTGTAAACAGCAAACTGCATGACGAGCATAAAAGCCTCATTACAACTAGTCATTCTTTATACATACATATTTCCACTGTTATTTAATTCTAGAGTATTTATATACTTGTATTTATATTCTATAATATTCTTGATATTTCACATTACGTAATTTATCCGTTCTGTAAAGATTTCAATCACGTTTAAATTAGATCAACTATTTGATGTCGGACCAACTATGTGGTCATTGCGAAAGTAACCTAAATTCTTCGATTATTTATTAAATTATCATTTGGCACTCTGAATGTGAAATCAGGGATTGAATTGGATGATGGAGGAAGATTGAATAAAAAGTACTGCTTATGAAAGGTCGTGTTTTTCCGCCTCTCTCAAAAAGCCAAAAATATTACTTGAGACGTCTTGAATATTATTAGAGCTTCCATACGGTTGTAGCATTTTTACTTTGCCCCAAAGTCATTATTTTTCACCCGTATCACTTTTCATCTTCATTTCTACTTGTGTTTACTTCTATTCTCGATATTGCACTGTTTTTTAAACCCATCTGTTTCATCAACCACTGAGTTAATGAGTCTTGGTCTTTTGACCCGTATCAGCACATATACAGATTTCCACTAGGGTGAGTCTGTTTAAATTTTCACCCTTTAACACGTTATAGCCCGTCTCTTAACAGAGGGTTTACGTACATTTTCAAAATTCTTCGAAGTTTTAAAATCAGCATCTGTTCTACGAGTAACTATATAGCCCGTTTAACAGAGGGTTTTCATCAATTCTACGAATCTAAAAGTCAAAATTCATACACAAAATTAATCTTTGAAATTCCACAAAATTTAACTTCGAAATTGAAATTTTTCTACATACAAATCGACAACAGCTGTTACAAAATCAAATCTTCGAAATTTTAAATTTAATATCGTGAAAAGGTTCAGAAAGTAAATTACCATCAAAACTACTTAGCAACTTTGTTAAAAGTGCAGGTAGTTAACAAGTATATTTTAGAAGTGAAAAAAGAAGCAGTTTTCAATCCACAGACTCCGTGACTGAGATAGCTTCCAGCGCGTAGAGCCCACTAAAGTGAGTAGAACATTACCCTTAGTGAAGAATACAGTGACCCACGCAGTTGAAGAGACTAACCAGAGCGTAGTGGTGTATTATATAATTCCACAAACCAAGTGTAGACTTTTCCCTATATGGTATTGTGAAGAACAGTTCTCAGTTTCCCCCACATCACTGCAGTAGTTCCAGGGTGTGGCTAGTGAAATCTGAAAGTGGTAGTGACAAAGTGTAGAAACAATAATCCCATGTCACCAGTGAAACCAGTAATCAAGACCGAGGGTATTCCAGAATCGAAGGTAGAGCCACCACAGCCGCCCAAGAGTTCCAGAATTCCGGAATCATCCCCAGTCCCACAAATCTTTACAGGCAAGATAGTCGTAAAGTCAGGCCCCCAAACCCGAAGATCAACGGAGCCTGTTCTCACTGCAGAGCAGACGGTAGTAGAAGCTAATAAACACTACAAACTCGAGGTACGTAAAGTTAAGTCTTATTATCACAAAAAGATAGAGGAACTGCAAGCTAAGTTAGGAGCATCTGAACACCTGACAGCGGACCAGAAAGCTAGCGTACCACTGCAGTTAGAGAACGCGGCATTAAAATCTAGACTCGCCATACTTAGAGCCGCGGCCCAGAAACATACACAGGACAATATGTTGGGTAATAGAACCTTCAATCGCCCATTAGTCGACTTCGAAAAGCTAAAAGGACCGTCAGATTACACCAGATGGTTCGTCGATATGAAAATGGCGTTAGGCACCGTTCACTTAGGAGTCATAGTGGACGGATCATATCCCAAACCAGTATTCGCATTGCCCCCAACACTTCAAGAGGCTACAGACATCGCGAACTGGGAGGCAGCCAACAACACCGCCGTTTTGTCTATACATTCAGGCCTTCATAGGGATGTACTTCTCAAAGTGCACCACATCACATTTACAAAAGACCTCATGGAAGAACTCTCAAGAATGTTCGAGCCCCGAAAAGAGAATGAACGAGTCCAACTTGCAGAAAAGTTCTTCGGCCTCCGTATGGCTACGGGAGGCGGCTACAGCTATCTAAATCAGCTGTTAGCCATCAATAACGATCTGGATAGAGCCGGGAGAAGAATGGACAACGAAACCGTCTTATGCCTCACCGTAAGTAAACTCTCGGATCAAGAGGAATACGTAGGATTTCTTCAAACCTGGCGTGTCTCCACCGTAAAGACACCCGAAATCCTACTGGAACTACTTAAAGCCACCGACGACAACCGCGAACGAGCGCTAGGTAACGCCGTATATAACCCACCCCAGGCTTTCAGAGCCCACCAAGAGGATGATAGATCTGGAGGAAGAGGAGGAACCGAACGCGGACGGTCCCGTCTCCGCCGATCCCAAAGAGGAGGGCGTAGAGACAATCGCGATGACAATTACACCCGGAGGAGCAAAAACTCCCCACCACCAAGTTCATGGAACCAACCTGGTGGAAAAGCCAAGAGCAAAACCATATGTTCATACTGTGGAAAACCCAACCATAAGAAGGATGATTGCAGGTATTGGTTGGACGGCGTGTCTCCGCCACGGAGCAGAAGAGACACATCATCATCCACCGCCAGAAGCTCCCAGGACGGAAGTCGTAGAAATTCCAAATCAGGGCGCGGCGGATCACGTCAGCGAGGAAGGAGTTCGTCATCACAAAAAGTAGGTCGAGCCAACACCCAACTCGATCACTCATCTCGCAACAACAACAATAATGCAAGAGAACGAACCCCCGAACCCCATTCCATTCGTAAAGGTTTACCATATCGACACTGTGATGACATGGACTCTTCAGACTCCGAAAGAGATGACCAACGGGCTAAAGCCACACTCATGGAGAAGATTAGAGACATTGTACTCAGAAACCATCCAAACAGTAGCCGATTAAGAACTCTGTTCAAAAGGAATGTGGAGAAACATGGACTTGAAGCTGGAGCCAATTTAACCTGGTTCCAGTTACCACCACACCCGGAGAAAGAAACTCAACGTCAAGAACTAGATCAAATCTGGGAAGAACAGTTACGGATTTTTCGTGCGGACAGTCATAAGGCATTCATGATAAGACCAGTCCAGGAGATCTACACTCCTTGTGAAGCGGAACACCGTCAGACTAAAAGTCAAACATACGGTCGTCTGACCGGAGCACCGGGAAACCACTTCTTATCAACAACTCAAACAACTACAGAAGTATCCACCGATGACTCCGAAATCGAGGAACCTGGAAGAGAATCCTACAGAGATTCCAGAGCAAAAATAATTCTGGCCTTCAAACAGGATCGTCAAGCCTATGCTTATATTCGATCAAGATTCCCAACTCCATCAGAGTTAAGATTGGCAGAACAACTGCTGGCCATATATATGGCTAAGTATAGGTCGTACGGGATAGGGACGGCAATTCGACAGACATGCCTGGACTTTCCAAAATACTATGCGGATTTCCAGAACAGTGGAGTAGTCACCATCAGAGGAGGTGAGAAAAAAAGAAAACTAGAAGACCAAACTCTATACTTCTCAGACTACATCCCGGAGCTTATAAGTCCATTGCCCCAGACCCCCTCAGACTTCTCGACAGATGCCAACAACAACGAGGAGAATACCGCTGATCTGAATGCAAATCCAAGTGCAACAACAGACAACCCGGAGCCCCTAGTGGAGAAACCCAAAGAGAAAGAATATTTCGTATACACCCTCACAATGGAATTAGATGGAGGAAATCCAGCAGCAATATATCACAGGATTAAACAGGAGCAAAATTCTACTGTAATATCCACTGGAAATTCTTCACAACAAACTACATCAGTAGATAGGGAAATACAAGAAAAATCGGCAAAACATCCCGAATTATTCTTCTACCGGGCGCCACATGGAGGACTCCAGTGGAAGAGAAAAACGGACATAGAAAAACCTACTCAAGAAAAGACCTGGTCAGCTTATATGCAGGAGCTGGCGGATAAACGGGGTACAGCTGTTAGGTATCATCAAGTCACACCAATAGCACCTCGTAGACTCCATGAAATGGTAGACCTGTCCCCTCCACAACCACAATCACAACCCAATAACTCGGTTCTTATCACTAATTACGAAGACACCACAGTCAAAGTGGAAGTTAACGACTGGAGTCAAGTAGATGAGAACCAAGAGGAGCCCACAGACATTATAGACGCTATGGAGACTTCTGACTCAATAACACTACCTGACACTATTCCCCAAACTCTTCCGATTCCAGAAGATTTGCCGGGGATAGTTGCATACATCACACCCACAAGTATACCCACAAGGATCCAACTCACAGATACAGTAGTAGAAAACCTGAAACTCCTGGCGCAACAACGTCGAGAAAAAGAGCAAGCTAAGAGATTTGTCACCCAAGAGGAGTATGATAGAAGACTCAAAGTACTGGACGAGCTTATCATAGTAGAACAGGCACGATTAGAGAAGAACATGCATATTCTACGAGAAGCTCAAATACACTACAACAATGATCTGGAAGAAATTGCGGAATCATTTCGATCAGTAGGAACTAAAGATGCCATCGATACACTCCAAGGGCTGGAGAAAACCATCACTACTGACGAGTTTGTAGATATGATCCAGTTTACACCTCGAAGGGCAAACTTCACAGTGAACGACTTACTCAATAATAATGAAGATTCAATCTCAAGACTACTGGAATCTGGGAGAGCGTCACACACAACGCAAAACGAAAACTCACAAAAATTGAAAAAGACTTCTACTTCCACCGGGACTTCCACCGGAAGAGGAGGAGCACCAAAACAAGACTCGAGACTTCATGGTAGAAGCGGTAAGGAGGGATTTAATTTTTCCACCAGCAAGGAGGGCGTAGACTTCTCTTCCACCAGGGAGGAAGCACACTCCACCACCGGAAACCGGAATTTTAACGTTTCCACCGGCCAGGAGGGAGCTCACCCCACCACAATCCAGGAGGAAGCACACTCCACCACCGGACATGGACTTTACCACCATTCCACCGGCCAGGAGGGAGTATCCGCCAACAGCAACAAAAGCAATGCGGTACATAACACCTTCACCACCACAAAACGGAATTTTAACTCTCACACCAGCAACTTGGAAGTACAAGCCAACAACAACAAGGCAGTACATAATACCTACAAGACGGAAGCACACTCTTCCACCACCAACCCGGAGGTTCTCTCAATCTTTACCACCGGTCAGGAGGGAGTACAAGCTGCAAGTATAGCTGTACATAACACCACCACCAGAGGAGCACTCCCCACCATGGGGCCACCACAATCGAGCACAAAAATATCGAAAAACAAACCTTCCACCCACACCGGAGCCCATCACAGCCAGGAGGGAGAAGGTCAAAAATCAAAACCTTCCACCAACTCCGAAACTCAACACAGCCAGGAGGGAGGAAGACGTAAAAAGGCACCGTCCACCAACTCAAATCCTGCGAACGGACAGGAGGGAAGGAGGGCGAGTGTACAGAAAAAGAGGAGCACAGTAGGACTACGAGGAGCTGAACTTCACGCATATCAAAACGAGGAGCGAGGCCACCGAGGAAATCCTACATCGTCACTACCTACCTACCACCATCACAATAGTAAGGAGGGAAGGAGGGCGAGTACTTCTCGAAACAAAAACAATTCAACAGCAATAAAAGACACACATTTTCCTGTTCCAGACAAGAACAGACAGGATCAGACGAGTCGAAATTTTGGAAAGTCAACAACACACGCATTAAGGAGGGAAGCGGAGCTGCCACCACCACCGAAAAGATCGCGCACTCACTATCACTCTACACTTCCACTATTTTTTCTCGGATGTATGTACTTCTTGATGTTGATCCTTGGCGGAGGAGCAGAAACGGTAGATGAAGGAGGACCAGTCATTTGGCGGAGATCGGAGAATCCACCTCTTTATGGGTATAATTCCTACAACATCAAAATACGCTTATTATCACCTTGCGATTTATTGAAATACCCAGATATCAATATGAAAAATGTGGGACACGAACTCAAACAACAATGCCAAAGAGAATATAAGAGGACTTTCCTTCTGCCCCTCAAGGCGATCTGCCCCCCCATTAAGACCAAAATCAGGAGAAGAAGATCCGTTTTCATCAATGTAATTATGACGGCTCTCGCTGTTTTCACCAGTGCTGGACTTGGGATGTCATACCAGGCCGAACACCGAGCTGAAATGAACAGTGAACACACATTAGAACTGGCCGAACATTTTAATAAATTGGAACTGAAAATTAAGGAAGACACACAGAATTTTAGAGCCTTCTACAAACAAATGGCGAAAATAACTGATGCTGTTAACCAAATAATCAGTGAACGGAAGGACTCACCTGAAGAGATCGAGCGACTGGAGTTTGATATTGCCTACCTGGTATCAAGACTCACCCAAAGCGGAGCGATGATTCAACACACCAAGAGGATCTGGAGCCGTGGTCATATGGATGACGAATTTTTCGACTTCCTGAACTTCACTTTACCGTGCAGGGATTTATGTCCACTGGAGCTAGCTGAATTTCGACAATGTAGAAGTGACCCACAAATGGACAATTTACATCTAAGTTTCATTGTGCCACTCGTCAATCCCAACCTCACACTTGTCGTAGCTGACCCATTTACCTTACTATGGAGGAAAGAAAATCGGACGTGTGATTTGAAATATCAAGGACCACCAAATGCTTTGCTTTCGAGGGATCAAGACTGTGTATTCGATACAGGGCTCGACTGGAGTTTCATGGACAGAGTGGTAGCAACAACACACCAAAAATATAAGCCACGAAACTCGTATGAAGACAAACTCAAGTATGTACTTCAAAACTGTCGAAAAAGCACAGCACAAGACGCGGAGGGAAGTGTACAAGTCAAAGTGTATAATGCGTTCTTTCACATATACTGCCCAGGCTTGAACATACGTGTAGGAACCACCAGACACACCCCCTGCCCCAATGAAATCTTCCTACTGCCCATCACGACAACATTCACCATAGCGAACAACACGTATAGAGGAGATGTGCTTAACATTATCTTTAACGAGCACGAAGACCCCCTATTAGTGAACTCACTCGACTACCACATGGGAATGAAAATAGACATGAACAACTTGAACATCACATTTGACGAGAGCGACAACAGCATAGACACGTCATCATGGGAAAGAGATAGTAGCATACCATGGTACATGTGGATGATTCTAATTATTTTTGTTTTTCTGTGTATGGCTATTACAGCTATATACTTTAAGTGGAAATTGAGTGCTGCGTTCTTGAAGCGTGGGTGGAAAGGGAGTTACTGGGAGACCATGAAAGAGAAGGGAGAGAAAGAGCAGCAAGCTGAGCTGCAGTTACTTGGAACGGAGGGACCAACTGAAACACCTGTAGCCCCACCGAGACGAGGGAGACCCAACAGTAGTTACTTGGACCAACACCACTACCGGAGCCAAAGGACGATTCTTGTTCACAGACGAAGTGGAGTGGATGAGAATGAGGAGATACGTAGAAGCACGCTTGTCACACCAAACGGCCTACTACCAACACTACACATAGCTGAGGAGGGAAATGTCACTGTACACATACAATCACAGGCACCACCAGCAGTAGAAGAGAAACTACCCAATTCAACTATCGAACCGAGCCATCTGAGATTCTTGGAAGTGGAGTTTAATGATGAAGAGGAATAACAACACCAATTCTAAGAGGGTTTTTTCACTTGCCGTATACCGCCTTTCAGACGACGACAATTAAAAAAAGGAGGGTATTAAGTCATACATATATGAGTCATTTTCACACCTGCATTACTCATTAAGTATGACTCAAACGTCAACTACTACGTACACCCATAGTTTAAGTTTTTGTATAATTTTAGTTTAAATTATAGTTTACAATTTCATAAGCTTAAAATCAAATGCCAGTATGAGCATGAAGAATGATGATGCATGTACATTTCTTGATATATGAATTTATCCTTCAATGCATGCCTATGTATATATATTATGTTTGATGCATGAGTTTTAGTTCTCTTATTGTTTGTAAACAGCAAACTGCATGACGAGCATAAAAGCCTCATTACAACTAGTCATTCTTTATACATACATATTTCCACTGTTATTTAATTCTAGAGTATTTATATACTTGTATTTATATTCTATAATATTCTTGATATTTCACATTACGTAATTTATCCGTTCTGTAAAGATTTCAATCACGTTTAAATTAGATCAACTATTTGATGTCGGACCAACTATGTGGTCATTGCGAAAGTAACCTAAATTCTTCGATTATTTATTAAATTATCATTTGGCACTCTGAATGTGAAATCAGGGATTGAATTGGATGATGGAGGAAGATTGAATAAAAAGTACTGCTTATGAAAGGTCGTGTTTTTCCGCCTCTCTCAAAAAGCCTAAAATATTACTTGAGACGTCTTGAATATTATTAGAGCTTCCATACGGTTGTAGCATTTTTACTTTGCCCCAAAGTCATTATTTTTCACCCGTATCACTTTTCATCTTCATTTCTACTTGTGTTTACTTCTATTCTCGATATTGCACTGTTTTTTAATCCCATCTGTTTCATCAACCACTGAGTTAATGAGTCTTGGTCTTTTAATCCGTATCAGCACATATACAGATTTCCACTAGGGTGAGTCTGTCTAAATTTTCACCCTTTAACATTGATGGTAGAGGAGATTCCATAAATGACGGCATGTGTGAATGGGGCAATTTATACAAGTTTGGCAGCTACATTAAACTACATGCTACGCACATTCGTATATGGCTCATTCATGGTAGGGGAGCTTCCATAAATCTAATGTCATCTTTTAGCGTAACATAAATTATCTTGTGCCTTTGTTGTAGCTCAGCATCTACTTAGGGCCCGCCCCTGGTCGACAAATCCGGCGCAAAGCGCTTGATTTTTTCTCCTGATTTACAGCCTCAGATTGATTTATGTTATTCTGTTCTATGCGCACAGTTCGATCAAGTTTAATGCCTTGCTTGGTTTTTAAATTGTAAGCAATTGTATCCATACGCCTTAAACCGTCACCAGTACATTCTACTTCCTGAAGAACTCTCTACCCTAATTTTTTCATTGCATCAGCAAGTAAACGGCGAACTGCATGATGTCGGTTATTACGAGTCAGCTCTCCACGTTGACACCGTCCAAGGATATGTCTAATCGTTTCAATCTCTTTGTAGCTATGTCGGCAGTAAAGGGATCTTTGGTCCACTGTCAGCCAAACAGCAGAGAACGAAGGCTGACCGATCTAGTACCGAAGCGCCGTTCTCCCAAACACTCGAAGGCATAGGCTTCAGAATTGGAAATTGACGAAGGCAGCTTCAACGCACAGCTCCACACAGCTCCACACAGCTCCGTTGCGCCTTGGTCCCTAGAAACGCTTGAGGCAGAAGGGGGTGGTAAAAAGTTTTTATCATTGACGAGTCAAGATATATATTTTTGACGCGTACATTAGAATAGAGGTACCTAACTACCTTGTCCCTTGTACTGAATTGGAAGGTAGTTAAGGTACCTACTTAGGTACTCCACGGTAGTCCACAGTACTCCACAGCGTACAGTGGACGAAAAAAGATGCTCGTGTAGTCGGGGGTCAGCCCAGAAAGCAGGCGGAGTGGAAATTTCATAGTCGAAGGCATGGGCTCCACACAGCTCCACACAGCTCCAAAACTCGAGGAGTCCGTTTTATTTTTCTTGGAGGGCTCATATGCGCTTTTTTTTCGTCGAAAAAAAGACCAATCAAAAAGACGAGAACGACCGCATTTCGTTCTCGTTTGGCTTACAATGCTTTGGTCAGGTTGAGGGATTGCAATAATCGGTATTACATTTCCAACCATTTTAATAGCAGTGATATAATCAGACGTCAAAAGTCCATTTTTTGAATGGAATTATTTATTCGCAAGACATTCTTGAAATGGAATAACATCTTGTCCCTTTTGAGGCAATTCACACCAAGCATTATATTCCAAGCCTCTTAAATGATCACGGATAAACTTGCTCTTCCTCCGTTCAAACTTAGCCATAGCTTGTCTTACTTTTAATGGTACAGCAAGAAAATCCAAGCAACCGGATTTTTCAATTTCCAAATGTTTAATTTCGTGAATTAAGGCATGACCAAAACTTGATAAAATTTCTAGAGCATTAAAGTTTTGCATCCCAGCTTCCCATTTAGCGCGCATTAGGCCTATTTCCTTTACTTTTAAGCTGGAGTCAAGCATGCTTGTAGGATTGATGATTGGAATAGTAAGAAACTCATTAACAGAGCTGCAAATATTTTATCAAGCGATTCTAAAACGTGTAGTGATAATTTCGAAATAGGGGCATTAGGGGCATTCAGATAAACTAAAGTAGACCATTAGCAATCTTTCAGGACTTTTACCTTCTAATCAGGGCGGAGCATCGGAGTAGAAGTCAATTTCTCAATTTTGTCACTAAATTTTTTTAATACTTCAGTTTTATCAAAACCAATGCAGTCCTTAAAGGTTACGCCTAAATATTTAATGGTTTCCTCTGCTCCGATATAATTAACGTATTCGTCTGTGCCCACCTGGAGTTGATCTTGACATAATTCGCCTTTTACCATAGAAATTGCTATAAATTTAGCAGGGCTCATGCAAAGACCAATAAGATTAAAAAGAGTTGCTTAATGGTAAAGTTCTGTTGCTGCATGCCTTGAACTACAAAATATGCCGGTGTCATTAGCGAATTCACCATAAGATACGTTATCATGTAAGGCACTTAGTAAGAAACCAAATTGTTCCGTGACCTCCTTTTCACTTAGGTCTTGAATCATTTAGTCAATAGCAAAATTGAATAAAAGTAGAGAAATTGGGCTTTCTTGCATGACTGCGCGCTCAAATTTGATACGACTTGATTTTCTATATATTTCTATATAATATAATATTTTCAATACTACACTTACTATTATTTTACAATTTCATATTAAAATATTATTTATTTTGTTTTAGAATGTTTTTTAATCAAAGTCCTTAACTATCTTACAGTTTTCTATAACTTTATTTTGACTGATCAAATCAAGATATTTCAATGTCAATGCATGTTCTGCTGGTTGTTTCAAATAATCCACAAAACTTTTGCGTTTGTACAAGTCTTAAAATTATGTATTATTTGAATCCAAAATTTAAAAATACACAAATTATACTTTTAAAACTTTATTTTTTTACTTTCTTGTTAAATTTCCTATTTGTTCATTCTAAAACGTACTTTTTGCACAGAAAATATGACTCTTTTTGTTCAGAGTACTGGTGATGTAGCCTTCTGCTGAACATCAGTTAAAATTTATGATAAAAGTCAGAGTAAAAAGCTACTTTAGAATGTTCCAAACAGTTAAAACCTCTTGAATTGGCTTGTTAAGTGTAACTAGCTTTAGTTTTAGTACAATTTAACTGATTTTATCAGATAAATGTTTGGGTCCTATACATCTTTTGTCTGCTAATGTTTTTACAACGCTCAGGCGCAACGGGCAAAACTTCACGATACGATTTTAATTTAACTGCAAAAACTTTTCATACATGGCATTGTTTATTAGTTTTAAAACATCCTTGTCTGATTTTGATTTTGCACTTATTTTTCTTTTAACGTTTGTTGTTATTACATTTTTAATGTAAGCTTGATGTGAGAGTGACAGTCCTTATTGAATTTTTAAAAGTAGTTTTCATATTTTTTAATAATACCGCATAGATGCATATTTGACAACATATTACATCTTGTTATAGCATGTCAGCCTAATTTTTGTTAAGTCAAGAAAGATTTTTCCAATGGCCCAAGTTTTGAAACATGCTCTTTCTGTCGATCTGAAAGCTCTTTCATTTAAAATTTAAGTATTTTAAGCCAAATTGGGATTTTTTTTATTTGTTTGTCAACATCAATTGGATATTTTAAGTCACCCTTAAGGATATACTCTTTGTTTGCAGCTTTAAAGTCACAATTCATCCATTTTATACTGTTCAATGTATTCAAAGCTTCCCATTTAAATTCTCCAAGGTGAAAATTCTTGCATAGAGCTGTAGCATACATTCCATTCGTACCTACGTACAGAATGTGCTGTCTTGGTAACTCAGCAAAGTAGTGTTCCGCATCTCGTTCAGTATTAGCTAGAGCACGTTTCTGCAACGCAAAGCAAATTCTGCCTCAAATTCCTTTTTTGATCGTATTATACATTCTATAGTCACGTTTAGCATCAATTTTGACTGCGTTAGTCATCAAACATTTTTGCCATGCGTATCCACTTGTGATGCAGACATACGTTAAATCTACTATTGTATTTTTTTTCAATAAATCTAAAAATGTTCCGCACAGCATCCAAAAGCACCCTGTTCAGTATGTTATATAATTCAGATTACTTGTTAATGTCTTTGATATTGAACTGTTAAATTATTTTGTTCACGAGTTTCCATTTCGACTCTGTGTGCAATTTTTTCCTGTCAAATCTTTATTAAACTATTTACATTCTAAGATAAGATGACCATATTCAAATTCAGTTGACGATGTAAGATAACTGCATAGAAACGGAATTTTTGCGAACAAAAGCTTAATAATTTTATTTGTATTTAAAACACTAGATGGAACCATTTCCATGAAACATTATTCTAGTAATGTCAAGCTTTTGCTTTTTTTTTCACGACGTTCTTCTAGTTTGACAAGCTATCTTATACAAACTGGCAACTGTCAATAAATCTTATTTTCACGTTTCGATCATTTTTTCAATTTTGTCATTATTTTAACATTCAAATGTTTTTAAGTGCTAGTACGACTTTATTCTTGTAATTACTAGTCATCTGCGCAATCCTTTTTGACTATTTGGCAATAACTATAACATCTTTAGCATTAAACATCTCTTGTTTAAGTAAATTTACAAGTAAATGTAGACCAAAACCAGTTAGATAATGGGAAGCACATACCAGCTCACGTTTGTATTTTATCTTAAGATTACATGACTATCATAAAGCTGCAATATACGTTTGATCTGTGTGGTTGTGCTGAAACGTTATAAAAACTGGAGTCCTAGCTTTTTCATTGCATTGAACTAATGCTCTGGCAAAGCCACAAATCTCATCTCCAAATTCTTCAATAAATCCATTAACTTCATCTTTGCAATCTTTGTTAAGCGCTTCTGCACGCTTTCGTTGTTTTAATCTTGTTTTTAACTATAAGTTTGCGATCAAAAAGATTACCAGCTGTTGCAGCTTGATGTTTTTTCATCGTTTAACATCATGTTTGTTGAAATTGTTAGTGTTTTGAATTTTAGCTACTAGTTTGTCCGCCTGGTAGAATACAGTCTTATAGAAATGCTTAGAAAAGTTTTCTCCATTTTAATCGCTTGTGCACGAATTCCATACCATATGTTGTGATTCTTACAATTGCAATGACATACCTTGCAGCATTGAACTGTCAGACAAATGTTGTAGCGTTTATCTTTTGTCCTATAGGTTTTGCAAACGTTTTATAGTCGTAATAAAAAATGTACGGCACTTATATCGTCATATATTCATTCTTGAATTTAATTTTAAATTGTTTATCATAAAAATCAAATATTTGTTTGTTTACATCTTTGTATTTGTGGTTCATTAGCTGTTTATGAGTTATTTTAATATAAAACTCTCTTGACAGAAATACAATCGTTTAGGTTTTAAATGTCCCAGAAATCAGTTGGGATCGCTATTTAAAACAAAATAGCGTCGTTTTTCTTCATCATCTTTATGTAAGTGTAAACATTAACTTAAATATCAATTGCTCTTTCAAAAAATTGAATATTCGTACGTACATCTATTCCTGCATTATTTAAAGTTGAAAATTCAAAGTTACGCAGGTACGTTTTCAATTTACTGTAACAATGTAGATTTAATTTTAGTGGATTCTTTAAAGCATTGATTAAAATTTTGCAGCACTCAAATTTGACCAGAAAACAAAATATGCAGACTGAGCAAACTACTATATAAATGCAAAATATGCGACTATCGCTGTT
Source organism: Dicyrtomina minuta (assembly GCA_949802685.1). Lineage (NCBI taxonomy): Eukaryota > Metazoa > Arthropoda > Collembola > Symphypleona > Dicyrtomidae > Dicyrtomina > Dicyrtomina minuta. The sequence goes on along the minus strand of OX461809.1, from coordinate 44,451,036 downwards.
GAATGACAAATATTAAACCAAAACTAATTTGCTTCATAAGCGTGTTATTATTTGATTTATTCAGAACCAAGGCGAAAGTGCTGATAGTTTTATAATGGCAGTGCATAGTTTAGCTGAAAACTGCAAATTCAGTTCCATTCAAGGCGAACCTATCCATGATTTTCTCATTGTAGAGATGCAGAGCGTAAGTGTAAATAAAAAACTCAACAAAATAGTGCCAACGACCTATCCAAATTCGTGGCCGCGCTTTGCCTTGAATAACTCCAAGAAGAAACACAATAAGGGAAAGGAAAACCAAACAACACAAGAATCGGTCAAACCCCCGCCCCTCAAAACATCGAGCAGAGGCGTTCAACAGATGTGTTTCCATTGTGGAGGGCGGGCCCACTCTAAAGTTGTGTGTCCTGCGAGGGACCAGAATTGTAACTTCTGTGGTCGTTTAGGGCATTTCTCAAAACTTTGTCGTACTCCTTATGCTGGGGTGCAGCAGTGGAGGATATGCTAGCTCAGGCTACGTCTAATGACTCTTTTTTATGCTATTATCTCACAGACGGCAACGCTGGATCAGCAAAGTAGACAGCAGTAGTGAAGGTAGGCAGCAGACATCAAGTTTAAGCTTTACTTAGGGGCCGAAGTTACAGTGCTCCCCAAAGCCACCGTTCGAGAGACAATGCCACGGCAATGTCTCATCCAGCCAACGAATAACAATTGGTGCAGCTAACTACAACTAAGAAACTAAGTATGTTTTCGGCTGCTGAGTTTCATAAGAGCGAGATTGTCACGATCAAAAATTAAGTCGTGCTTGGGCTTGCTACAACACTGCTTGAAGGAACTGCGTGTGAGGATTTAAATCTACTTTATTGTATCCGTGACGTGAGGACGTGAGTACTTCCTTGGTCTGCCGCCGCCAAGAAATTCCAGAGCTGTTTACGGGGCTGGGAAAATTCGACGAAGCATACACCACAAAGCTTTGTCCGAATGCAATGCCATTTTTTGTTCTTGGTCCACGTCAAGTGCTAATTCACTCGATGAAGGAATTAAAAACTAAATTTGCAGAAGTAGTAAAGAATGGCGTAATACGCCATGTTAACAAACTGACAGAGTGGTGTGCCCCAATCGTGCTCAAAACTAAGAAGATTGGGGACATCTGAGTGTGTGTTGACCTTTTCCAGCTCTAAAAAAGTGTCAAAAGGGAGATACATTCAATGTCAGTGGTAGAACATACCCTTGGCCAGCTAAAAGAGGCTAAAATATGTTTTAAGCAGGACCAGAATGATCAAATTTGGCAAGTGCCACTGTCAAAATCGTCTCAGCTCCGCACTAATTTCATCACACCGTACGGACGGTACGCTTTTTGGCCTTTGAAAATCTTACGCCAAATTAAAGGCTCTTAACAAATGTAGGTATATGCGTAGAGGGGGATAATGAGACGAAGAGGATAATTTCTGGGAAATATGGATGAGCGTGAGAGCACAACAATGTAAGGTGCGGAGAGCGAGGGAATTGATAATGATAGAGGGATGTGAGGGAACGATGATGAGAGACGCAGAGAGAGTGGACAGGTGAGATGCGGATATATACTATGTGTTCTGCTTGTTGAATCCACCCACTTCTCAGAGTGCAACAATAGGATTGGAGATGATGTAGCTTATTTTTATCAAATGAATCAAATGGCGCTTATGTTCAAGATGCAGTTCTCAGACTGCAGTTTATAGTGCAGTGTAACGAGGTAAGTTCCGTTTTTGCAATGTATTGAAGTACTGCAGGGATTTAAACATAAGAGCTACTTTGTAACTACGTAATTGTACAACAAAAGTTTTAGTAATTTCTGTTTTCCAATTTCTGTCCATGAGATATTTTTATCTGCTACTTCCCATAACTTTGAAGAGTCGTCTTTTCAGCTTTAGAGGGTAGACATATTATATGTAAAATAGCAAAGTAAAAACTACGTGTTACATGGATACTTGGGTATTGTAATCAAATTCTTAATAAAATTTGTTTTGGGACGATCGACGGTAGTAAACACAGTGGTAATATGCCTTATGACCAAAAGGTTTTTTTCGATGTTTGAAGTCTTTTGTACGAAAATATTTTGCGCGAACTAAAAATGTCCGAAATAAATTTTTACGAAATATTTTTCGACGAATGTCAAATACCGAAAAGCCGCATTCCGTGAAATACATTCAGTCTCTTTTAAAGATCAAGGTGACTACTTATTAAGATGTGCAAAGAGGAAGAAAAAATAGAAGAGGGGGTACGGTATAAATAATTATCCCGGGTAATTTTGGGCTGGAGGAAGCGGGCAGCGTCTTAGAATTAAAAAGAAGTGAGGAACAAAGGGGAGCCGGGCAAGGAGACAAGGAGTAATGCACGCAGGTACGTAGGTACGTATTAGATTTGAGAGTCATTGCATAGTTAGTGCTGCTAATTATTTGGGTCCTTACCAAGGGTGTGCTACTATTAACGCAAATTGAGAAAGCAATGTGAACTTATACGCCGCGCCATATAATAAGATGCATCACCCAATCGTTTTTGAATTTATTACAGTTAAAACATTTATATACATGAAATGCAGAACATTTAATTATTCAACGGTATAATTAACATTTGTACATACATTAGATATCTAGGTTACGTCTACACAATACTATAGATATGTACAGACCTTACAAACTAGAGCTTAGTATTTAATTAATCTATGTAGTCCACTAGTAATGTTTAATTAAACAGCTAGGTTGCAATATATTAAACAATTAAAATATACAGGTCTTACAAATACCTAATTCACGAGGTTAAATATTGGGAGTTGGAAAAATCCGTAAGTTTAGATTTTCTGGACGTGCCGTTTGAAGTTAGGCAAAATATGATTAAATGCAAGGGCAAAAAAAGTAAATTTATACGTGATTATTTGAGAAGTCTCGAATACGATATTTGGTGTAAGCTGCCTCAGAAAGGATAAGGTGTTATTCAATTTCAAGAATTCCCGTATGTCAATAAATGGGTTCATTCAAAACTTGGACTCTTTTCATCCGAATGGACCACTGCTATTAAGATGGTTGGAAATGTATTACCAGTAAATGCTATCCGTCGACCTGACCAAGGATGCCTTTACTGCCGACATGGTTGCAAACAGATTGAAACGATAGGCCATATCCTTGGACGGTGCCCACGTGGGGAGTTAATTCGTAATAACCGACATCATGCAGTGCGCCGTTTACTTGCTGAAGCTATGCAAAAATTAGGATGGAAAATTCTTCAAGAAGTTGAATGTACTGGGGACGGTTCCAGGCGTATGGATATCATCGATCCTACTGTTCGTATGAAACAAAACGACATTAATCGATCTGAGGCCGTAAATCAAGAGAAAAAAAGCATCTATGACCCATGCATAACTTACTTTAAGCAGAAACTAGGGCTTACGGAAATTCAAGTGGTTGGGATGTATATTGGGGCTCGCGGTACGATTTCAAAATTTTTCCTTGGATTTATGAAAACCCAGTGTCTACCTTCAACATTGATTGAGGACAGTGATTTCTGTTTTGAAGAAATCCGTTCAAATCTGCGTGCATTATTTATATTTTCCTCTTCCAGCTGATTAATTTTTAAATTTTATAACTAAACTAACAGTCATAATCTATGTTTAAAAAATTTATGTTACGCATACTGAGTCCTTTGGGTTATCCTCGTTGGAGGACAGCGTCAAGTTTATTTTATTGAGGTTGTATTTCTCTCTATGGGCCTAAGCCCATACACAAATTGGTTAATTTAATTACAGAATTTTTAATTAAAATAGTTATTTGTTTCACCATGCCAGCTCAAAACGTTTGTGATCTTAAGTTATACAGATTTTATATAAAAAATTTTAGGTACTATATACTGTAACTATCGTTAGGGACAGAATCGCTCCCTTGCATTTACTGACGTTATAATAATACACACACTTAACAACTTATTTAACAATTTTATCACTAACATTAAAATAAATATTTTATACTCATTTCTTCCCATGTTTTACAACAGCTGCACTTTAAGTACTTGTGTTTCCGATCACTTGTGAATCCTGCAGAGTTAAGCTAAGTTAACAGTTTAATTATATAAAACATTTATGTTGCACTCATAATTGTGCTTAGAAGGCTAGCCACTTCTAAACATGTTTAAGAAACTATTTAGAGTTGTAATCTACTTTTTGTCACCTGTTGTTGCCTTAATAGCTCCAAAAACAGCTCATTTAACATTTATTTATAAACATAGATTCCAATTTTCATATTTTATATAAATTCATTTGCTTTGGATTTTAATTAAAAAACTTTATCACAGATACACTCGGTTAATTTAAGTAGAATGCGTTGAAAGTTTTTGTTGTTTTTGTTTGATCCATCCAAAAGACAGAGAGCATGTAGTAGATACACATAACTTAAGGCGAGAAAGAAATATACCCAAGATCTGATATGCAACTCATGGATCAACTTCAAATCATAAAGCTAAGTTTCGCCTAATTTATACGTGTGCCAAAGGCTCACAAATTCAATATTTTCTTGTTAAAATACTAGCCGCACGTATATTTTAGTAGGTTAATAAAATAAAAAGAAGGTTCAGGCCCTCTAAACTGTAAATACCATTGCAAAAATAAACAGCAATAATAAAAGAATGATAATTTTTGGAATGTCATTTAGGGACGATCCCAATAAAAGAATTATAATTTTCAGGACGTCATTTACGAACGATCCCAATGAAAGAATGATAATTTTCAGGACGTCATTTACGAACGATCCCAATGAAAGAATGATAATTTTTAGGACGTCATTTATGAACGATACCAATAAAAAAAATGATAATTTTCGGGACTTCATTTATGGACGATCCCAATAAAAGAATAGTAATTTGCGGGACGCCATTTGTGGACGATCCCAATCAAACTGGAAATTTTTCCCCCACCACCTCCACCTCATTGTAAACAAATTAGGTTTTTCTATCGTTTTGATAACAATCACAATTTTTCACAATCACCATCTAGGCTGGTAAAATAAATTGTTAACAATGTAAATTGTGATTGTTTTGTGGTATTAAAATCACAATTAAACACAAACACTTGTGAACAAAATACAACAGTACTCCTTGCCCGGCTCCCCTTTGTTCCTCCTTTCTTTTCAATCCAAGGACGCTGCTCGCTTCCTCCAGCCCCAGATTACCCGGGATGATTATTTATACCGTACCCCCTCTTCCTTTTCTTTCTCCCTTCTAATTCTAATCCCATTATCCATTCACAAAATATCCGATTGCACATCCAAAAAAGTAGTAAAGTGTTGGTAACCGATGGACCCTTTCGGAGGCAAAAAACGCGAAATGTGGCCAAACCGGTCACCTAGACACGAGCTCTGGCGAGACTCAGTTCATTACATCTTCCCTCGTGTTTCCTTCCATTTCCTCTTTGTGTCCAAAGTTGGGCATTGGCATTTTAAATTTCGTTAATAGTAATTACTTTATCTTTTGATTTTAGCACATTTTTTGTACGATTAGCTTTTGCCATGACTGTGGCCCAGTTTAGAAATACTCACAATAAAAAGCAACAATTCAGACAATTCAGTTGTCTAATGAACCGACAACTCCATAATACTACGCCAGGAGTGTTATGGACATAATGAACATGTAGTAACGGAGAGTAAGTGTGCGACTTGACTTTTGTGCTTATTCATATTTATGATTGCATTGAATTTTAAAAAAACCCAGCAAGTGTAAGTGTATAAAGTATACGGCATTTGACAGGGACTGTAGAATTATCCGGTACATTGAGATTGCCGGTGTTTGGAAGGCCAGTAAATCATGATTCCACTGTACACTGTGTCTGAATGAAATAGGACCACCCCTTTTTTCCGGTCTAACTTCCCCCCACGTGGGGTAACGAGGGCGAGATAATTATTTTTTGATAACGCTTGACTATTAGGTATATAAACACTTTAGTTGACCTCAAGGGGTCACTTGGTTCTGACGCAATAAATTAAAATCCGAAAAACAGGTGTCTCAATGAAATAGGACCAGTCCACGGTTTGTTCGATTTAAAACCTGATATCTGAAGAATGCGTAAACGCAAAAATTTGAAGATGCACACACTATCCAATATAGTAGTCATAAGTACAAGCATTCACTTTTGTCACAGTGTCACTACAGCTCTGGTGGCAGGGGAGTAGCCGAGTTGACCTCAGGTGACATTCTTACACTATAGATTTTATATGGGAAGGGAGTAACTCGTTTCACTAAATCTTCTTCGCTCAAAGGCTTTCGATTGCTTTGCTGTATTATATACTTACACTGGCAATTTTACTGCAGATCTGAATAATCTAAGTAGTAATAATATATGTACCTGCATAATCATAAAATTCTATGCAAAGCAATCAGATTTTGAAAGAAGGGGACTGGGGGGGGAGGGTGGTAACGGATGGGCGACAGACGTCGGATGGCAGAAATATTTAAATTGCGCGAATTGTGTAGATAATTCATTTATTTTAATAAATCAAAAAGTTAACTATTTAAAAATAAATAAATTTGAGGTTGCCCCGATTTAACGGCAGTTCTTAAAGGGTGCCCGACCTCGAATTCATTTCGTGTACTGTGCCATCACACAGGTTTTTGTCATTCCAACATTAGTCGGGCCTACTGCTATGGCGAACTTCATTTTACATTGACGTTCAGAGCCGCCGAGCCCTTCACTGCCTTGTGGACAAGGAAAACCCAGTGGGGAAACTTGCCACCGCCGCTGGTCTCGATCACCAAGACCTGAGGCGAGCATTTGCTTAAACAGCAGATTTATAGACACCAGTGCAGTAAGCACTGAGCTATACGGGCTCGCGTTAACTAACTGTTTGCTTCCGTTCGCAGAACAGGCCGGTTTACTATCGTAACTGTAAACCGGCCCGTTTTGCGAACGGAAGCAAATAGTTAATTTTTAAACTTTGTTAAAGTAGGGGGGTGGGGGATGGGCGGCGGCAGCAGATGGATAGCCGACGACGCTGGACAGAATTATAAGAAGTTTATTATGTAGATGTAGATTGCCAGTACTGCTCAGTAGTAAACCGGCCCTTGAATTAAAGTATTTCCTAATGTTAAAATCGGAATTTAAATCTGAATTTTTATTATTGTTAAAATCAAAATTTGAAACTGAATATTTCATAATCATAAAATCGGAAATTAAAACGTAATATTTCCCAACAATGAAATCAAAACTGAAATCCAAATTTTAAGCATAGGAAGTAGACCCCACACCATCCCATTATTCATTATCAAAGGAGAGTTAACAAACTCTCAGTAAAACGTCAACAGACCCCTTATAATACCGTCTCACTAGGTGTTCTGCGACTGGTAGTAGTAATTGTCTCGGTATTTTTTATAGAAAACATTTAAATAAGTCAAATTTAGTTCCCATAAGTAGTTAAATTCCGTCCACAGGACAGGCCGCTTTACTAGTAGAACATAAACGCTGAAAAATTGTCTACAAATTCAAATATCATTCACATATGAGGTCACTCGAGGTCACTTTGCGATCCCAAGCGAATAAATGCCACGTTATCAGTTCATGTACTACGTATCCCGGCTCGGCCCAGTGGTTTAACTACTGAGCTGCTGGGTCGGGTGAGTCGGTGGCGCTCTGGATTGGAGTCGGTATTAGTGATAGAGCTTGGTATGTCGGTGGGGAGCTGAGCTGGGGTGGGAGTGAGAGTTTAAGGGAGTTGGGTGCAGGGTGAAAAAATCCGTGGTAGTTATCTACCTAAGACGGAGTTTCAGTACTGCTTAATAGTAAGTAGCTACTTTGCCTGACTCTCGTACATTCAATGTACATATATACTCAAGGTTCTTCCCGGTTCACAGCTAAACTCATTCTGTCGCAAGTATATCGGATTCTGAAAATCACTGCGTCGTAAGTCCATTAAATTGGCTGCACCAGCAGTTATTAACGGGAACTGGACAGAGGAGCGCAGACAAAAGAGCGCAGCAACTGGAACGCAGGGACAAAAGAGCGCAGACAAAAGAGCGCAAGACAAAGAGTGTAAGGGCGAATTAGTAATTGACATGGTCTGGTCTGGTCCGACTTTCCCAGAACAGGCTTTATCGTCTAGTCTGACCGTCGAAATAAACTTAGAAATGTTACGTTTTGGCAAATGTTACAAAAAATAAATGATGCGCAAATTAAAAAATTATAATAAACCTAATATATAAATACGTTTATATAATGAAGTAAACAAAATAGGGTAGGAGATAACTCGATTCCCTTGAAATTTTGCATATGGTCGGATCAGATAAAACAGGAATGGTATTCTCCCCCGCTTCGGAGAGCGGGTGGGAGGCCATCCCTGAGTTTACCTTACCTCCTCACGTCATCACCTGGGGATTCATCTCCTCATTTAATTTATGAATTTATGTTTTCCTATTTTTACACCCATAATTTTTACTTTTAATTATAAATTAGATAGTGTCAGATGGTAAATATAGTTTATGAAGGGGGTGTCCACCACTCCGGAGGCTGCTGCAGACTGCCAATTATCTCGGAGATGGCTATAATGGTGAGTGTGACTTATTTTATTTTAAGCCATTGATTTATGCTCAGTTTATGTTTCCTCACTATTTGAGGTTAAATTTTACTCGTAGGATTTCCAGTGGCAAGTAGCTCGGTGGCAGAGGTCGGGGTGTTAAGAAACGTCTCGATTTTTCCGGCTTCGCCACCACGAGCTCCCGCAAAGCCGAGGAGTGGCGGGTAACCGTCGACGGTGCGGAGCTAACGGAGCATTGGGACCGCCGACGAGCCCACCAAGGCTCCTCGGAAATACGGTCTGCCACGGAAATTTTGCCAATTGAGTTGCCAATTCTAATGGGAAGTTAGGTTAGTTTTAGATTTAATTTTTATTTTATTTTAGAAGGGCAAGGCGGCGCAATGGTCAAGGATCTGGCCGTCCTTGAATCCAATGCTGTTGAGCGAGACGGGCTGGTAACAGGAACTTGTCCTTAACTTGCTGAGCGTTCCAAATGGCAAGGACCTCCAACTCCCAGTCCTCAAGCACAACGCAACGCGTTTGCCTTGAATTTTGCATTTTATCTAAATTAATTTTATATTTTATTTTAGTACATTTAACTTTATTTATTTTTACAGAAGGACAGAGCAGCGTGAAGGTCGTAGGCCTGGCCGCCCACGACTCCAGCCTTGCCGGATAGGAAAGTCAAAGGCAGGGAACAGGTGCTTGGGTTGTTGAGCATTCCAAATGGCAAGCACCTTTCATTACTGGCTTTCCTGTTCCAGCAATTTGCTCAGTCCTCAATTTTTCATAGCCAATTAGGTATTTATTTTTAGGTTTAGGTTTATATTTATTTATTTATATATCTCAGGAGGACATGTGGCGTGATACCGAAGGTGCCAGCTCCAGCAATCACGCCTATCCTGGAGACGGAGGGTGGACACCAGTGCGCGTGTCTGATTAACCTGGAGCATCAGCCCCCAGACAGCCGCAGTGCCAAGTCCCTTGTTCCAGGAAAGCCACATGTCTTGAATTTTCATGCCTAATTAAGTAAATTTTGATTTTATATTTTTATTATAATTTTAGTCTAGAATATTTATTTTAGTTATATTTTATTTAATTTGCCAATGAGGATAGTGGGGGAGAGCAGCTTGACGGTGGACAAACTTGGTGCAGAGAAATGCAGTCCGAAGTCAAGACCAGCCATCAAGATAGGAGAGGAAGGCGAACCCCAAAATATAAGCTAGAGTTGCGGGATCGCTTCCTCGCTCTCCCTTCAATTTTGCCTATCATTTTTATACTTTTCTGTAATTTTATGAACGGAGCCAAGTCCCTATAATTACGTACGAGGAGTCCCTCGGAACTACACTCGACGCCTATGTCTTATGACAATCATTTTATGTTATATTCAATTAATGAATAATTTATTATATTTATATTTTAGAAATGCAAGGGGATGAGAATCAATAATAGTTTTTCCAATTTAATGAAAACACGAACGATCGAAGAAGAGAGGTAAATTCTTAAAGTTAATTTTATATTAATTTGAAAGCAAATGAAAATATAATCCAATCTGAAATGATACGGTTTTCTCCTTGTGGCATAAGCCCGGGAGCTACAGAATTAATGATTCAAAATTTGTAATAAATATTTTTGTTTTTCTTTTTAGGTTTTCGTCCACATATCAATACTTATAATGATATTTTACAATGATTTCTTACGCGCACTGCTATGGCAGTGCTTGTAGTTTCCGAATCCAGGTCAAAATGAAGTACAGGTAATTCACAAATATTGATTTTTGACTTATACATTCTTAATTTATGGTCGATTGACCTCGAATAATTATTATAGTAAACTTAACGCGAACTTATAGAGGGGAACGGCGAATATGGAAACCACGAGGCACAGAAATACAATGATATAAAGATTTTCACTGCAATGACTTGTTCTATTTTCTTTAGCTTTACGATGACACCAATTTTTTCTCGGAGCAATCCCCTTGTAAACGTCTTATAGCTTCTGGAGTTTCCATATTTTCACTTCCCTTCCGATGAGTATTTTTCATTTCAAAAACTGAAGAGAATTTTAGGAAAAAGGAAAATAATGAAGATAAATCTGAAACCCTCTCTTCTCGAGGAGTTGTTCGTGGAGTTCTCGCTGAAAGCTCAATTCGAACTGCCTTAGCATGCTGAGCTCTTCTTTCTTCCTCGCTTCTTTTTCCTCGAGATGCATCTTTGCCGAAGGGCAGCGTCCTTTCCTGATCCATCTCTTGGTCAATAGGCATCGGATTGAAGGATCGCATGTAGTATTATTTTGATATTATTTCCTCTCATAGGTCTAACTCCTTTTCTGTCAGATGGCCGATGCTGTCTGGAAGATCTGGAGAGAACCTGTGGGAGCGAGTGTTGTGGAATCTATTCCCTTCTTACAGACTAGACCAGACCAGTGGTAATTACTGGTACATTCATTTATGAAGCCTAAAGTATTTAAAAAAGGTACTAAATCAGTAAAAGTAAAAACAACAGAATATATCTGTAATGGTTAATACACAAAACCTTAGTGCTCTATTTGCTGAAACTTTATTGTGTAGTTGCACATAAATACATTTATTTAGCATATCCCAAATTAAACGATTTCAGTATTCAGTCAAAATGTAGCAAATCGTTGTGAATTTTTGTGGTTAAATACTGCGAATCTAAAATTATTCGCCAGTGTAGTCACTAAAATCGGTTTTGTTCTTTGATCTGAACTCACGAAAACAAAACGTCAGTTTGTTCATTCCATCATGTGATGAAGCCTATTTCTTAAATAAGTTTAAACGCAACCGGCTGTAGAAAATTGTCTCTCCAATGATCCATTTGGTAAAGAGCAATTGTACATTTAATTCAATAAGTTCGCCATATTGGCCGTCCAGTATAGCATGGATTGTATGCTTTAATTTGGTGGCTACTTTTGAACATTGTCAATTTTTAAGTATTTTTTTTTAAATTTACCCCATCTGTGCTTGTATAAATGCCAGCATATGCCAAGAAGAAATTAAATTGTTTTTCCATCTACCACTTTATACCAGTATATGCCAGTATGTGCCTAAGTGTCACAAAAACAGTATTTACCACTTTAAAACCCTGATTAATTTTGAAAAACTCAATTATGTTCGACCAAATAAAGCAATAAGATTTCTTTTTGTGTGTGCAGATATTTTGTATCATGTGCTGTTAAGTTTGCACAAGATTTAGAATTATATAAGCACCTGTTTTAACTACTTTGAGCTTCATAAATGTATATATCAGTATTTACCACTTCATACCGGCATTTACCAGTCAACCAGTGTCATGGTATTTTCTATAAAATTGTGGCACTAACAAAACTCTACAACCAAGATACAACTTCAAGATTCCACTTAGACTTTTATGTAGAAGGAATTTCTGTGTAAATAGTAAATGCTCCATAAATAAACAAATATTAGCAGAAAAAATTTAGGCGAATTTTTGAAAATTCCGTCTAAAAACAGTTGTATGGGCCCAAAGTGAAAAATGAATCCCCCAATGTTTCTATTTTTTCAAGAGCTTTAAAATAAGCTATAATTCGTTCAAATCAGACCAATATTTCAACAATGTAATGAATTATGTGAATAGGTAGTAAAAACTAAATAGCCTTACATGAAATATGTGTTGTTTCCGTTGTCCTTGGAATTGGGCCTTCCGGGGTGACTGAACCGAATTTAGTTTGCGCTCTGGCCTAGACATCCTTACAAATGTCAGCTATTACTTGACTATGCGCTAGCAACGGCAGTTAGCTGTGAATAATGCTATAATAAGCATTACATTTAGTAATGTAGCTAAATGTAATGTGAAAAAGTTTCGTGAGCACAAAATAAATTACTAGGCTGTAAGGGCTGCTTTATATAAGACTCACTTGTAACTTTTATTATTACAAAGACAACATTTAGAATCTAGGTACTAGGGAGTGCTTTGAAGTCTAATTTTGTTTTTATTACGTCCATTTCATTGCATATACAGTAATAATTCCAATGTTGTATCCGTGATAAGTCCTGTGAAATCTGCCAAATTCATCATTGTCCGAAAAGCTGATACTAAATACACAATACACGCATACAAACCACAGAAAAAAATATTCTCACAATTACCAAACAACATTTTTTGCAGTATTATATGAAGTGCTGAGTTCCTTTGCTAAATTATTGCTTCGCTATTGATTACAAAGAATTCATCAGTCTCAATGAGGAAGCTACTTCACATCTTCATCTGTGTACTTCAAGCTCTTAATAATTAGGTTTGAAAAAATTTAAATTATGTCTTTACCCGTTGTTTTGAAAAATAAACAGTTAGTTGTTTGACCAATTCAGAAAAGCATTTCTCGCTAAATGGGCTACATATCTTCATCGTATTTATTCAAAGAGCATTTAGTTTTGTACACGGAACACATTAAAAACATAACAGAAGACGTAATAAGTCTATAGGGTTCAACAACGAATGACATCAGGACACTCCATTCAGTCTTAAAAACTACCAAATTAGTTCAAAAAAATACTAAACAAAATTATATTTGGATACAAATCAGTGCGGGTTTTCAATTTTTATAGTCTACAACCTAGGTTACGTCTAACCAACGAGTTAAGTCGTTAAAGGAAGTTACCTAATATGTTATTAAACACGAGCGAGTATAGCTAGCCAAGTTTGGAGCAAGCCATTCTTGAGTTTTTAAAGGCTATCAGAAATTCAGTATCCATGGTAAATAGCAGATACACAGACAACATATTAGTTAATAGTACGAATAAAGTTAATACTACATATTTCTTCTAACTGAAGGAAATTTCCGTGTGTCGGAGAAGGAATGACAATTTTACAAAATCCAATTTGCGGACATGACATTCGTATTTTTATCAACGCTTCGTACTTTTATATATGGCAGTTACAAAAGATTCATATTTAGTTACAAATAGTCAATACATTTGAGATATATTACAGACGAAAAAAATAAAATTATGAACCCACGACCTTTAAATACACATAAGTACACATTAACACCTATAATAGCTCTGATTGAGAGCATCTACCTATCATAACTATGCAAACAATCAATTTACAAATGTTTTCTAAACCACTATTATGACCAAAACAGATAATTTTATTATTTACAGTTAAAAATAAAATACATACATAAATGGATAGTGCACAGTTTATAATAAACATCGAGAAGTGATAAACAATATTGAAATCAGCCTTGTTTTCTTAATTAGCACATTCAAAATAACATTAAATTATTAATTTTAGGCCCACAATAGTGGAAAATCAGTCTTTAAAGTTACTCTCAATGTTGCGATACGAGTATATGTAAAAAACTGCGATTATAAGGAAATTTTTCATAAAAGACAATCGCGGTTGAATGGCACTGAAGTTCCACATGAAGAGAATGTGGGCTAGAGAATGTCCTTGTATTGTACTACTTTAAGACTTTTGTCTTTGCGTATTTTAAACTTAAACGCCATATCCACGATGCTGTTTACTAAGTATTTAAGAGACGGTACTGTAAAACATTATGAATTTTCAGTCATTTCGTTATTTTTAGCTACTTTTAGCAAGAGGAAACTAAAACACAAAAGCATGAACACATTTAGGGTTGCTAGGTTTGGATTTTCAAATTACAGGACATTTTTCGGAAAAATCCTAAAAATATACAGTGCTAAGTTACGTTGCCCCACCATTTTAAATCAAGACCCATAGGCCATTAGAATACAAATTTAAAATGTAAAACTAACTAAACAGCATTAAATCATTTTACTAGGTACACAAATGTTGTTTATTTACAGTTGCACTAAAACAAAAACATCATCAACATCTAAATGCTTTAGCGCACTTAATAATCGAGACTCCGAATCAGGGCCGAGAACACTTCCTACAATCGCAGATAATTTTGTCCTTCCACAACTTATCTGACATGCAAGTTTGGAGTTCTTGAAAAAACTTGGCAGTAGCCTATGCTGACAATCAATGTAATTATAGCTCACTGCATGCCTGACATTGTGATAAACGCTCGCAACTTCGGTCAGTATTACACGCTCCTCAACAGCTGAGAATGATGGTGGAAAAAAGTTTGAAACAGTTTTTGTTCGTACAGCAATAATATGCTTCTGGCTGTTAGCATGTGATGTAACATCTCCTTTGCCTCTATATTCTACATAAAATGATTTATTGCACACAAGGCAACGAGCACTTTCTGTGTCTGATCCATTTCTGGAAAGCCAAGTTTTAAACTCTTGTTCCTGCTCCCATTTAGTGTTATAACTGCACATTCGTCTCACTTTATTAGGAGGTGTGGAACTTATGTTTGACAGAAGTAATTAGCACAATCTTAAGAAGGTGATTACAAAATAAATGGTAATTAAGCTGCGAAATAACCTAAGGCTAGCTTATTTTCGTAAGCACAACTTTGTGGTATGAATGCAGCATAGAGCTCAAACTAAAATTACAAATAGCTCATTATTTGAATAAATGCGCTGCAAAATACGTTTTGCATAATCAAGTATTTGATTTTTAGGATGAGTGAGTAGAAACTAGATCATAGAGGGCAACTGAGTCACTATAAACAGCAATAAATAATATCAAAATCAAATTTCGTTACACAAAAATTGTTTTTTAAAATTCTACACTTTTGCCCTATATTTCTAAAAATCTTCAATTACAGGACATTTTGCGTCCTGTCGAACCTTACGACAGGACGCAAGACATGAGAGTCCATTACAAGACTGTCCGGCGTTTTCCAGGACACCTGGCAACCCTAAACACATTAAGTTGAAAAGTGTATGATTATTACTAGCTATTAACATTGAAATAGTAACTACAATTAAGAGTCATTTCTTTGACCACTGTAAACTGATACGATTCAGTTACATTTTTAGCTATAGCAACAAAGTATTGGTTAACAGATGATCATGGAGCCAGTAACATAAGGTACTATTGCCCAGTGCAAGCAGCTATTCTGGAATTTACCAAGGAGTTCGAACTGCCCCAAGGAACAAAGCTTAAAACTGAAAAGAATGAAACTTGGGGAAAATAAGTTGAGCGTATATTTATATTAAAAGACATTAACTAGGTGGTGAGACCCATCAGACGTAGTTATCTGGTATCCCGTCAGATCTACTTTAGGGTGTCCCGTCGGATCTACTATCTGGTGTCCCGTCAGCTCTACTATCTGATGTCTCGTCGGATCTACTATCTGGTGTCTCGTCGGATCTGCATTTGCAGTGTACTCAACAAGCCATCACGTTTACGCTAGATTAATTTTTTTATATCACTCCATTAGCCGGCACTAGTAGCCACAAAATTTTAGGCCTTCAAAGCGAAAATCCGGAAAGAGTTATTAGGGTAGAAATACATGTTCCCTGCAGCGTACCACTGCGGGGCTACAGAGCCTTGTGCAATTATTACATCATACAATTTAGAGGCATAGGGTTTTAAAATATTAACGAACTATTAGACAGAAGTGTGTTGGGGAGAGGGTAATTATGGCGGTACTGAGGTCATATTCTACCAGTGTTTCTAAAACGCTTTGGGGCTTCCTTTGAGTTGCAAAAATCTATTTAATTTGTTAATATCTAACACATTCTATGACCTAAAATATGTAATAACCTTTAACAATTTAAATTTTGTAATAGTACAATTAACTCGAGTCCGCATATTATATGCACTTTATTTATTAAGCAACAATCAACAAAATTAGGATTTGCTTGTTTGAAACACGTTTTTGTTTTTTATTCTAGTAAATATATGATTTATGTAATTTATGTGTAACAAGGTGATTATGTTAGAACAATTGTTTTTAATTTCAATATTAAACTAGGTTTTTTGATTATTCTGAATCCAGATATAATCCGGATTTTCGAAAAGTGAAATCAGGAAACACATGGTAATTTAAAAAGTTGAAATATGGTTTAAAGCCGAAAATCCGAAAATGTGGCGCAGCCCAATGAAAGGTTCTGGGATCGCGGTGGCTTTAAGCAGTAGCAACTACTGTATATTCTTCCACTTATATTACTCCCTTTGCCAAGGCAGTCATTTTTTGCACTTATTCCAACTAAAAATAATCAATTATGGTCATGCTCAATGAGTGGTAGCGGACTGCATTATAGTCCACTTTAACTGAAATAGCTTTGACCACTGACGAGCTTTGAAATATTGAATTCGCGATAACTTAGTAAAGTGGCTTTATCAGTAAATTATGTTATCTTTGGTTATCCATTTCCCATGCCAAACAATTTCAAACAAGGCAAATAGGTTTGATTCTGTTTAATTTTAATCGTCGTTCATAATTCATGTCTTAGCAAGTACATCAGTTCACATTACAAGAAATACCTAGATAGGTATACTTACTGATAGTTATTCAACAATAATACATTCTCTACAGTTTTAAGCACTCACCTGGCGTTCTAGATTCTGCTTCGAAAGTACGAAAAGCAAACCTATTTGAGACCACTAAGAAGTTTGGAGTGCGAAAATTGGTGCAAACATTCTCACAAGTCAGAAAGGTTAAAAGTGTTACACTATCTTCTGAGTGTCTATATCCACAAGCTACTAAATAGACTTATTCAAAACATGGATTACGATTATTTGAATGAACAACTGCTTTTTAACTTATTGGGAGCGTTATGCCAGCCCACAAATTTCCACGACATGAACTAGAATCATTTTGCTGCCGCCATGGCTGTAGCGAGACTGAAACTTTAGCACTCATCCTACGAAAGTTCTCTCGGGTGAATTGATACACAATAGAAGACATTATGCATTGTAACGTATAATTGCCGATGCAATGAACAAGGTGGATTGCAATGTTTTTTAGAAACTAGAGTGTACTGGTGTGGGGTCTGCACAAGTTGATATTATTTCCTGCTAGGTAATAAAGCCCGTTGTTTCAAAAACAACGACTAGCGTCTTTAGCCAATTAGGTTTCGCGTAGTTATATAAACCTAAATATTTTATCATTTATGTTACGAAGATTTGACCGGAGTTCTCAACGGACCGTCGATAAAGCTTTGAAGGTACTGTCAATTAAGTTCTGAATAGACTGTCTGTTAAGTTCTAAATAAACTGTAGGTGAAGTTCTCAATGAACTGTCGGTTAAGATTATAATGAACTGTGGCTTAGGTTAGTAATGAACTGTGTCAGACCAAGTATGGCGAAATGACCAAAAAAGGCTATAGTGGTGGTGTGTAGGCACCAAGGAATGGTCTGTGATGGGGAAGTAGTTTAGTAAGGACGCGAGGACTGACATGTGAGTAGAAAAAGTACAGGAGCGGGAAAGGAACAGCATTTGAATTGAGAGTCAAGAGTTTCTAGGTCCTAGAGGTAGGACGTGGTAGGACGGAGCTGCAACTAAATATTGATTACCACAGGAAGTAATTAACGTATTTAAGTAAAAGTTATATCAGAAAATTTCCCCGAATTTTCTGGTTTGGGTCAACATCGACGGTGTCCTCACTAATCTCTAATTGTTCTTAAATTGCAATAATCGGTCATTCAGTGAATTAACAGAAGTTAATCAAAGCTACATTTAAACTATTAATAATTATCTAGTAGGTGCTGGGGAAATCCGCCCTACATAGACATGAGTGTATTAGCATCAAGCAGTGGTGTGGACCCCCAGAGTCCAACCCAAAAGAAATATGGATTTGACTTAAAGTTTACAAGTTTAAAGTACACAACCTGTGTAGACTACTGCACAGTAGTAGGGAATATTATTGGAAATAAAAGTATTACATTCTTTGGCCGTTTAGCTTCTAATTATGGAATAGCTTCTAACTATGGAATATAGGTTAAAGACGAAGCATAAGCCACAAAAATAAAAGCAACAACAGCTATCAAAATATTAGTCGAAGGACCTGATTTGAATGAACCTGCAGCCAAGCAAACCTGCCCCTTTTGGCCGTATATTTAACCATCAAAAAAGTTAAACTAATAGAATATAGTAAAAATGAGGCGCGTAAGGTGAAGTGACTACAACGTAACCATTTTAAATTTCTCGTGAGTCCTTACTATCCCTATTTTACCATTCAACTAATAGGATGCCCACTGTTCATTAGCCACGAATACATGCCTAACGAACTTTCAAAACACAGTTCTTTTATAGGTAAACTTGAATTTGAAACAATCCATGGCATCAATGAAAATCTACTCCCAAATCTAAAAAGCTTTACCAGAACTGTAAGTATGCAATTTATGAAAGGCCAGCGCTTACCAGATTACTAATAAAACACGAGGATAGACTTTGTAGTTCTAACACAAGTGGGAAAAAGGAAATGCTTTATATGTCAAGGAACTGGACATATTGGTAAAAACTGACCTACGCGGTTGGACAAAAACCAAAATTTACAGAGAAAACCATGGCAACGTCCCACAACAATTCTACGAACCATGACACCCCTGTACCCGTATTTTCCCTTGTCAAACCAACACAAGAGACGACACAACGTCAAAACTCAATTAAGCACCCAGCTGATGACGATTCAGAGGATAAGATCAACTCTGACCTACCGTATGGAAAATTGGAAATAATATGTTTGACTACGATTCATACAGCGACAGTAGTACTAAACAGGGATTCGAAATCCATTGAAATAAGAAGAGCAAAACTAAAAAAAAGATAAAAAAGTAATGACTATGGCAAAAAAAGACAATTTTGACTGGCGTTACCCACAATGGAAAAAACTACAACTTTGCAACATGAAAGGCCCTTTATCCAATGCTAAGCTTTATGAACTATTAAAAAGCTTACGCACAGATACTAAAGAAAACTTTACCAATCTTAATTTACAACTAGGGAAAACATCGACCATTAGGTGATTATGAAGTTCTAACGTTCAACATTAAAGAGATCTCTAAAAGTACAGACGTACTGTAGTACAGTACGTAGTCTGTACTCTACAGACGAGTACATTAGAAGAAAAATTAAGCAAGAAATAAGTAAATTTCAAGAGATTATCAGGAAAGTCAAACAAAACTGAGACTAGATACATTTTCCAAAACATGCTAAATACAATAGGAAAATAAACAATCAGAGTCTGTTAAAACAATCTCTGAAAATGAAATTAACACTAACATTGAAAATGTTTTTAGTGACACTCCAAGTGCAGTGAAGCTAAAGCTATATATACTTAACACATTTTTCAGCTAAAACAAATATAAAAGCACTAATACTAAAGGGTTTACATATCAAATTTAAAACAAGTGACTAAAGCAGAAACCAAATCATTGTCTGGAGCTTTTAAAAATTAATAATTTGTAAGAGCTATTTTAAAACTTCCTAATAAGACTTCAGGTCTAAGTGGAATTACATCGGAATTCTACAAAGTTTTTGCATATTATTATTAGGCAATAATGCTGTTCATGGAAGAATGCCTAAAATTAAATTAACTTCCCAAGTCTATGCGCATTGGTGTTATAACCTTAATATATTATAAGAAAGATGGCCCTAAGAACCTTGCTAATTGGCGACCAATAACATTATGTAACAGTAAAAATCGCATTGCCTTGATACTACGAACTAATATTGGGCCCTATCAAACCTGCAATATAGCAGGTCGGTCAATCATTGATAAATTGAACTTCTCACGTGACATGAAGTCGAAGAAGGAACAATACTAACGCTAGATCAAGCATCAGCATTTGATAGCCCCAACCACAACTATTGCAACTCAGTACTTAAAGCTATTAACATAAACTAATTTATTATAAATGCGATTGTTACTGTACCGAAAAAACTATGTATGTTTTAGAATAAGACTGCATCTAACAAGTTAATTAAAAGTGTCAACAGATTAAACAAGGTGATCCTATAGCAATTTTACTGTATTTAATTATTATTAAACCCTTCCTATCAAACTTGTCACTAAAACTACCAACAGCAGGACGAAGTCCGTGTCTTTTGTTACCCAAAACATACATTGCAGCCTATGCTGATGATACACTTGCAAATTAAAAATGAAACACACTACAGAAGATAAACTAGAAACGTTTCTCAGCTTTACTGGAGGAAAACTGAATTGCTCAAAATCTAATCTTTGTCTGGGGAAATAGAAAAGTAATCGAATAAAAAAATAAAAATCCAATTTCCAGTAATAGAGGATGGCGAGAAAATTGTTGCAATTCATTTCGGGAAGCTAATTTTCACTCAACTAAACTGGGATAAACCGTTAAATAAGTATAAATCAAAACTAAAATTTTAAGACACGAAATATAAAATGTGTAATAATTTTTTATAAGTGCAGATACTAAATACTTTTGTGTTACCACTCCTGTAATTTAAATTAAAAGTGCTTGACCCTCTACAGGAATTTCTTAAGGCAATTATTAAAATTCTCAGTAATTATATATGGAGGATTGAAAAGCATTGGGTAAAACAGTTTCTTGTTTTTGCTCCACTTCACCATGGCGGAGTTGGAGTAAAACATCCGTCAGCTCAAATTGAAATCTTCAGAGTTCGACAAATATTTCAAATCCTTAAGCAACAACAAAATGCTCATGTTGGACATCAGACCACAACATTTTTATTTATTTTTATATCAACATCAGTGATGAATCCAAATTATAATATTACAAAAATGTGTAATGCCTTTTGTCTAAATTGAAATTATACCTTGTCAACATAAATGACGATCTGTAACACGATTAGAGTTACAAATCCTATGTACGTTACAAAACATGTGGGTGGTAAATTCCAATTTTACGACATTAACGTTTTAGCCGAATTCCTAGAAAAAAATTAATGAAGTGCATTTTTTTGGCTTTAAAGCACAAAGGACTCTAGAATATTACGCTCAAATTGTTAGCGCTCAAACTAATGTATTAAAAAGAGAATAGGAAATTAGTACAGTAGCCTACAACTCCTTAACGGGTAGTGAAACAGAAATCACTAAAAATAACAACTACTTTATATGTATGACGGTCGCAAAGAGTGACTACACTAAAACGGATTTACAACAATGTAAAACCTACGACTGGAAAAGTCTAGTGAACCGCATTAAAAATAAAGAAATAGTGTGGAAATTCTGGCATAAAGCCATATGAACACCAAAGCTAGCAATGAAAATAGGACTCATACAATACAACCTATGCCCATTCTGTTAACAGTTCAACCTAAAACTGAAACACATCTTAAAATTTTCCAATTTTTCCTCTCTATGGGACTACTGTAAAAACCTTGTCATAAAAAGTCAAACTACATGGAACCGTAAAGCAAAATTACATAGAATACCGTAAAAGTCCCGTGTCAATCATGCCATCTACCTAGGCTATAACATTATGTAAGAAACCATTATATATGATACAATAATCAAATAGTGTTTAAAAAAACCCTGTAGTAAGAAATAAACAACAAATTTTTGGAAATTCTGTCCCTTCAGTTTTACGATTACCAAAGCAAAAATGGAAAAACTTGACACTTTAACTATTTAATATTTACTGGTCAGAAATCAGCTTTCTATTTAAAATTCAAAACAACAGGATTGATGTCCGAATGGCGTCATTAAATAAAATATTATTACACCCTAGTTATCTAATAACTGTTATCATAGTTGTCTATGGTCCTATTCAAGGAACTATATAATTTAGCAAAACATAATCTAAAACCCAACTCACTGTTAAAGTGGGTTGGGCTATACAACTAAGTTATAGTATGGAAATATTAACTCACCAATTTTTAATAGGATTATTTTCTTAATTGAAATTAACGCGTTTCGGATTATTCCTTCTTCAGGCGCTTACAATATCGAAGAGTAGACACTTATAAATAGACGCACTCGTAAAACACTATACTATGAGATTTTTGGTTTCTGTTTGTACTGTTTGAAATTGGTGGGAATGCTACGAGGGAAATTGCTGTGGGAAAAAGTCGTGTCGGGCGACACGACCGGGATTGGCACACCCGGGGCATCCGAGCCAAGGTCGTGTCGCCCGACACGACTTTTTTCCACAGCAATTTCCCTCGTAGCATTCCCACCAATTTCAAACAGTACAAACAGAAACCAAACATCTCATAGTATAGTGTTTTACGAGTGCGTCTATTTATAAGTGTCTACTCTTCGATATTGTAAACGCCTGAAGAAGGAATAATCCGAAACGTTGCGTTAATTTCAATTAAGAAAATAATCCTATTAAAAATTGGTGAGTTAATATTTCCATACTATAACTTGTACTTATCTATCCTCACCTCACGCTCTCACAATCTTACTTATTGGGCTATACAACTTACGAGCAAACTTTGCCAATTTTATTTCTAGTTTCACAATGAAATATTTCTTTTTGAAAAGAGCACTGCAAAAAACTAGAAATCGCGTAACAACATGCTGCGCACTCGAAAAAGTTTTTGGCAAAATTTTTTTTTTCTAATTTCAAAAATGCTCGAAATTTCAGATTCCGATTTTTCCCATTACCGTAACTATGGAAATTTTTACTAATCAGAGGTAATTATTACAAGACATGCTTGTTTTCGGGAATTGGAAAATGTTTAATTTTCCTGCTTTGAAGAATGCAAAATGCTCTATTTACCTGTTTTTTAAATGATACAGTCATAAATATAGAGAGACAAGCACTATGATGCTTGTTTTAAGCTGCAAAGTATTCTTACTACCTGCTATCAAAAAATGGAAATCGCCCCATGTGCACGCTTTGAGTGACATGATATTTTAGTTGTTTTGTAGATAGTGGATTTTGTTTTTAGCTAAACATGAACATCAGTCCTTTTGATACTTACGGTAATTTATTTAAGTGAAACTTTCAACTAAAACAATATGCCAATGAAATACAACGAATTAATTTGCATAACTAACAATGCAATACAAGCCTAAGCTGATGTATATGGTTTTATAATGGCGCAGATAGACCATTTTGGAGTTACGAAAAGGTTTTAAGTGAGTTAAGTGAAGTACTACAGCTCCTTAGAACACGTTTCAGAATTATTGATTATTTCATAATTTATACAGGTACAGGTTTTATACCTCTGATTAGCAAAATTCCCATAGTTACGGTAATGGGAAAAATCGGAATCTGAAATTTCGAGCATTTTTGAAATTAGAAAAAAAATATTTTGCCCAAAAATTTTTCGAGTGCGCAGCATGTTGTTACGCGATTTCTAGTTTTTTGCGATGCTCTTTTCAAAAAAAAATATTACATTGTGAAACTAGAAATAACATTGGCGAAGTTTGCTCGTTAGGGTATTATCTGCATTCACCTTTTCCAGTTTACCTTATCCAATTCAACCTAGGCAATTCAACTTGTGGTCAGTTCACCTTATTCCAGTTTAACTTATTCCAATTCAACTTTTAACCGATTCGACTAATGTCCAATTCACCTTATTCCGATTTGCCTTATTCTAGTTTAACTTTTGTCCAATTTAATTTATGAACAATTTAACCTGTGGACAATTTAACTTATTCCAGTTTAACTAGTACCTAATTCCCCCTTTGCTTATTTACCTTTACTACTGTTTGGTGTTTACATTTTCAATCAATTTCTAGCTGCGAAGAATGACTTTCTAGTTGTAAAATTGTACCTTAAAAATATTACAGTACAAGGATTTGTGAAGAAAAAACAACAACCTTGAATTCTGATGCAAAATTAGATTCTGCCTAATAATATAAATAATAGGTATGTTGAACTACTAATTATTCACCATTTCGGTATGATTTCCACCTTGATAATACTATTTGGGCCTTCTTGTAGTTTCATAATGTTAACGATGGGATACTTCATAATATTTTGGTTTTTATTTTTAGTGTGCAACCTTAAATAAAATTATATCATGAGTGAAGAAACAAAACGACCCATATCCAATTTAAGCTAGGATTAAAGTGAGTTATTTCATAAAATTAGTAAATGAGAAAGATACAACTGTTAATGAAGTGTTGATTGAAAAGTGCAAAATGTTCTATTTACTTGTTCTTTAAACAGTGCAATATTTTTTATTGATTTGTTTTTGAAAGGTGTGTAAAAATGCTTTGTGGATCGGGATATTTCAAATTTTGGTAGATAGCAAATTTTATTTTTAGCTAAAACTGGGGATGGGCCATTTTCGTTCTTTGCAGGCGATATGTTTAAACTTCAGATATACAATTTTAAATTCGAAGAATCTATTAAATACAATGAATCTGCTAATTATTTTGCGTGTACAGCTTTCATTTAATCTTTGACTGAATTTATCGTAATACATCTATTGCAAATTTGACACTAGGCTACTCATATGAAAAATGTGTATAAGTTAAATAAGCAAAGGGGGAATTAGGTACTAGTTAAACTAGAATAAGTTGAATTTTCCACAAGTTGAATTGTTCATTAGTTAAATTGGACAAAAGTTAAACTGGAATAAGGTAAATCGGAATAAGGTGAATTGGACATTAGTCGAATCGGTTAAAAGTTGAATTGGAATAAGTTAAACTGGAATAAGGTGAACTGACCACAAGTTGAATTGCCTAGGTTGAATTGGATAAGGTAAACTGGAAAAGGTGAATGCAGATAATACCAGGTGGAGCCATCGTAGAGGGGAAGGAGAACTTTGCTTCCAGCAAGATCAGGGCCTAAAGAAGTTATGTGGAATTCTACGATAGGGAAGAAATCGAGTGTCAGCCATAGCTGATATTAGGAAGTTATTTGTGTGAGTATAAAGTCTGCATTAGTTTTACGGCAATGGCCTTTAATATAATCATCTAATACGGGATAAAATTGTAATTATATAAAGTGGAGTAATCTCCTTTCGGAGCAGTAATTGTGATCTGCACTATTACGTTTAAGCAATTTAATTGTGCATTACAGTTAACTCCGCAGTTAAAATTACCCTTGTAAGTTGTGTTGTGAAAGTGGGAAGTGTATTGCATCAGGCGGGCGTAGTGGACTGTAACGGTCGGCGACACACACGGTTAACTATAAGTGCATCTCATAGTGTGTCACTGCATATACCGGGGCAACATGGGCTGACCCCTACCACCGTACCGTGGAACTCCTAATTCGATAAAGACGCTCTGAGGACCGGGGCAATACGACCTATGCGTGTGAGGCTGGACCGGAGAGGGACGGTATACCGGGGATACTGGGACGAGATCGGCTAGCGCAGACCCCAGGGCAAGGTGCTACCGCAGTGGAGGGCGTTTGGCCGCTCGGGATAACAGAACATTGGTTCTACAGCGAGTAACAGGGCGGATTCATCGGAATTAGAATATTCCATACCTCAACTGTCGGTTAAGTTCATAATGCACATCAGTCCACTCTGGACCCTCAACGACTTCCTTCCCCTTTGGACCTTTACCAGCTTCCGTCCCATATAGACTATTAACAGTTGCCGGACATATCTTCCCCTCCCTAGAGTTTAGACGAAAATGTTTGGGGTTGTGTTGTCCGCTCATGTCGTTGGCAAATACATATTTGGGGAATGATGAGGAAGCATCATTGTTCCAGCTAAAACCGGAGCGCCATAAGATTCAATCAACCAGCCTAGAAACCAAATGTACGTCACATGTATATCGCCAATGTGTTTTATCTGGAATGAAACATTGAGAACTACAAATGTCTTTTTGAAAAATGTTCAAGTTAGAAGAATTTTTAATGAATCTTTCGTGGTTTGCAAAGGTAAAATTGTAGGGAAGTAACATCAGAGTTACACCATGTAAGCAACAATAATTTCTATGTACTCACACGCAGCTTATTTTTCTAGCGCCCACATGTTATTGATTTCCGAAAACACGCGTTGTTCCGTTGTTGCATTAGTCCCAATGAAACTTAACTTTTAAAATAAGAAAATAAAACTTATAAAGAGATAATTGCTTCAGGCTTGGTACAAACTTACGCATACTTTGTATTTTTATTACACATGGATTTTAAAATTTGGAACCTGCAGTTCAGTAAAACATCTAATCATGTAAACATATTTATGTTTTTTTATTATTTTTTTATTAAGCTTAATTCGAACTTTGTTGTTCTTCAAAAATCTGTCGTTATTACCTGCCTTAGTATCATAGTACGTCAATCATAGCCTCCAGCAGCAGCCATGTAGGGATTGCACAATGCTGGGATAGACAATAATTAGATAGTCATAAACTTTTATGACAAGTTAGTCATGCTGTGGTTTTTAAAAGTTATAAACGCAAAGGATTTAAAGTTATAAAAAATATGCTCTCGTTATGACAATGTCCAGTAGCTGGTATTGACTGCCAAGAATAAATGATAGAAATACTTAAATATGAGTGGATTTTAGGTAGCACTATTTTGTTTAAACGAAACAGATTTAATGAAGCTTTGTCGATATTAAACGCCCAAGTACGTAATCAATACACATCCAAAAGTATTGAAAGATAGGATCAACATTAAATTTTAAGATCTTCATTGGCATTTTCAGTATTAAGGCTAGTGTAGAGCTTTCCTGGAAACTCTTGCAGTTCCCGAAACATACTGATTCACTGATTGTAACCATTATTAATTCTAATCTAAAGTACGGTTCTTTGTCGTCATACAAGCAAAATGTGGGGCTTTGTATGATTTGTTATACAATATCAATATGACATGGTAGAATTTTAGCTCACATTAGAATTGCCAATTATTTTCAAAACTTAATATTGCCTGAACATTTCGTTCCTGTTTCAATCTTTCAATGTAGACTAGGTATATGGTTTTAACAGATTTGATTTTTGCTGGAACAATAGACTTTATGATTGTTAAATTCTAAGCATGTGAAAGCATTTACAGCTTGTCTCACTGGATTAGACTCACATGTCAGTACGGTTTTGGAGTGAAGATTCCCCAAACGCATGAATACTTCAAAAAAATAATTATTTTCTGTTATCAACCTTCTAACAAGTTACTATGTTTAAATTTTTGTTGACTCCCAGGGATAAAGTGGTTACTACACAATTAAATAAACACCGAAAATGTCTCCTTAAAATAGACTCATTTCATCGTTTTAGTTGTTCCACGGTAGTTGAGGGGTGTGTGATTTGTAGTGAGTATGTGGACGAGTGGATGTAGTATTGTGGGACCGAACGTCTTGGACTGACGATTCTCCACAGCTACTGCCTCTCTCATGTCAGTTTCTACTGCTTGCCATACGGTTCTTCATACGCTCCCTCGCTCCTTTCCAACGCAACACCACGGAACAGAAGCAGGTCAATATAGGAAGTGGCTCATTATAGTATGTTAGTATAGACGAAGAAGGGTATACCACTTTCGTAGCTGTAACGATTATTGATTTTACGGTTACTGAATGTTTGTGAAGCCCTTGTAGGCCATAAACCTTATAACAAAATCTGGACGGATCCAGTATGAAACCAGTGTACCATAGAGTTTGTACAATAATTAGTACTTATCCAAGACGCGATCCGCAAAAAAACCAAATATGTTTCTTGAAAGGTTTGTATTTTTGTATTCCTAAAGGGCATTCTCAGCCTATGAAAGGTTCACGAGGCAAATATCGAATGTACTTAACATACACTATACTGAGTATAACCTGAGGGTTTGAAACGCAATATGACTACATACATTATTTCCAAAAAGAATCTGAACGAAAATAATAAGAATTTCTACACAATATTAC
This sequence comes from Dicyrtomina minuta, assembly GCA_949802685.1. NCBI lineage: Eukaryota > Metazoa > Arthropoda > Collembola > Symphypleona > Dicyrtomidae > Dicyrtomina > Dicyrtomina minuta. The sequence goes on along the minus strand of OX461809.1, from coordinate 44,422,954 downwards.
TAAGAAAATAAGCATTTGAATTTTTAAAAATTGCATCACCTCCAAAATTTAAATACGAAATAACAGTAGCTGTACTGTTGTACATTTGGAAGATTCAACTTACGCAAACCACTTACTATGTTACCTCGGGATCTAGAAAAGCATAGCCATCAACGTTTCCTTGGACCTCAGAATGAACGAATAGTATGATAACTCGAGTGCATTTTGCGCGGTGCTTTAGCAGCAGCCCGCCAAAGTTCAAAAAAACTGAATTTTTCAAACTTTGCCACGCTGTAGCTTCTACAGTTTTTGTCTGATTTCAATGAAACTTGCAGTTTTGTGATGTTTAGACTGTTACCTAAAAAGGAATTTCTGGAAATTTTGAAATTCGATTTTCTAATTTTTTATCAAAAAACCTTAATTAAAAAATGGGTCTCAAAAGTATGACGTTTTATTAATTTTTCGAAAAAATAAAAAAAAATTCGAATTTAAACATTTTCAGAAATCACTTTTTAGGTAACAGTCTAAACATCACAAAACTGCAAGTTTCATTGAAATCAGACAAAAACTGTAAAAGCTACAGCGTGACAGACAAAGTTTGAAAAATTCGTTTTTTTTTAACTTTGGCGGGCTGCTGCTAAAGCACCGCGCAAAATGCACTCGAGTTATCATACTATTCGTTCATTCTGAGGTCCAAGGAAACGTTTATGGCTATGCTTTTCTAGATCCCGAGGTAACATAGTAAGTGGTTTGCTTGTTAGTAAATGAGCATTCTTTAAAATGAACCAAAAGTACAATCCAGTAATAAAATGAAATTATGAATCTGCTAATGAAATTGGTTTGATTGTGAATAAATATAGTATAATATTAGACGAACTCAATATTACTTCGTTATACGTTTCGAACTGTATTCCACAATCCATAATCAAAGAATTTGGTTTTTGTTTTGCCACAGCACTGACATCCTTATTTTACTTCTATTTCAAGAATTTTGTCATGCCTGATAAATACAAAATTGGATACAGTACCGCAATGCTGAAGGATATTAAGGGGGTGTATGCTGTGCTTGAGAAATCCCGCTCAAAAAATAATAAAATATGCACCCTACGAGAACTAGGCCATTGTAGAGTGGCACTTACTGTGGGCTAGATTTATAATAAACTCTTAACGGCGTCAAGCTTTAGCGATGTTTGGTAATTAAGAATATAGTATTTAGTACCAGGTTATCATTATATAATCTATATTCGTTCTTTGAATTTCCGAATATGTAAAAGGATCTAATTTATTAAATCCCGCTTGTTGGTTAGAGGCATTTTACTCACATTGACTGTATGTCTGACAGCGTTGAAACGGGCAATACAAATGACCGGGGTTTTAAATATGCAACTTTTTTATGGAAAATACCATGACACTGGTAAATACGGGTATATACCGGTAACCGGTATGAAGTGGATTATATATAATCATATTGGAGAAACCAATACAATACAATATTTTCACACTTTTTAGTAGACCATACATTAGCATAGGCAATCCAGAAGAGATATTTGGTATTTTTATTTTCGTTTAGCTACAACTAACCCCCAAGCATGGGAGAAATTTCCTCATATAATCGCATGTTAATTTTTTACCATTTTTAATTCCCGTTAGTGACCAAAATAAAAATAATTTTGGGGATTTCGCTTCCCAGATGCCTATATACGGTAAATACGGTACAAAATACGGTAAATTACACGGTTATTATACGGTACAAATACAGTAAATACGGGTATATACCGGTAACCGGTATAAAGTGGATTATATTTAATCAATAATTAATATCAATATCAATTTATATCAATAATATAATTAAAAAATAATTTTGGGGATTTCGCTTCCCAGATGCCTATATACGGAAAATACGGTACAAAATACGGTAAATTACACGGTATTATACGGTACAAATACAGTAAATACGGGTATATACCGGTAATACCGGTATGAAGTGGATTATATATAATCATATTGGAGAAACCAATACAATACAATACAATATTTTCACATTTTTTAGTAGACCACACATTAGCATAGGCAATCCAGAAGAGATATTTGGTATTCTTATTTTCGTTTAGCTACAACTAACCACCAAGCATGGGAGGAATTTCGTTCCTCATATAATCGCATGTTAATTTTGACCATTTTTAATTTAGTGACCAAAATAAAAATAATTTTGGGGATTTCGCTTCCCAGATGCCTATATACGACATCAGACAACATGAGAAAAAAATTACAAAGTCATATCTATTGTTTTGATGCTAGTACTATTTGCGCAAAACACAGCATACGCACCCTTAATAATCTCTGTCACGATCTCTGTCACATTATCCTAAACTTTTAATATTACTAGCTAGTTAAATACAGTAATAATGTTTAAAAAATTGTACACTAAGGTACCGTATATTCTATGATAGTACGCCCCGCGTACTATTCAAATTTGGACCTCTCAGACCCGCGTACAAATACAAACCCGCGTACTGCAATTTAATACTGTGTTAAATAAACCCACGTACTATACAAACCAAGACCTTTCAGACCCGCGTACTATTACAGCGTGCATTACTAGCTTCCGAAGGAAGCCAATAGTTGGTGACGACCATTTTTTAATTTATTTAGATAACTGTGTTGCTACACAACTTCCGTGAATAAAATAATTCTGTCTACCGACATCTGTCGTCTATTTGCTGTTCCCTCTTCCCCGTCCTCCTAACCGAAACACCTGATTGCTTTGCATTGTAATTTGTCATTACGTAGGGCGTAGATTAATAGAAAAATAGATTATTTGAATTTTATTATTACGTAGAATATGTATATCTGTATAAAAACTGTCAGTAAGTGATGTGTAATATGTTGCGAAGCTATCGGATAATAAAGAGAGGCTAAGGGGGCAGCTGTTGGACAGGCGATGCCCGCGGACTGAATTATTTGAATTCTATTATTTTGTAGATTGCCAGTGCAGGTCTAAGGCGTCGTCCATATATCTCGTATACAAAATAGAGGGGGGGAGGGGTGTAAAGCTTGATCACTTTTGTATACTATAAAATTGAGGGGGAGGGGGGTGTTCAAACGCTTGATCACGTATACAATCAAAAGATGATATTTTTGGCGAAACATGCCAAGTCAATGCTGCCTAACCTTACAGGATTCACAAATTTTGATAATAATTTGAAAACGTGATTTTTTTCAAAATATATTTTTTAGTGGCTGTATAGTCCGAATTGTATTAGCTGCAAAAATATTAAATCTGGCCCTGCGTGTGTGAGTCTTTATTCTTATTATGTGCTAATAATATGACAATTTAAAAAAAACTGAAATGAACTTGTTTTGTCTGCAAACTTCTCCAGCGTGTACTTAAAAGTATAACTGTAAGTTCACTAATTTATGTAAACAACAATAAAATATGAATTTAATGTGAGCCCCCTTGTTTTATGTGAGCCTTAACAGTAATTTTAAGCAGTTCAAATTTGCTGGCAAATCTTAACATTCAATTTGCATCATGTAAATTTAGGGAAGGTAGCCGTCAAGGAGTTAAGCAGTTGTGGCAGTTTTAATTCAGACTTGTAAATCTTAATGAAAATTGCTTCCTGCGAAAATGGAATCAGGCGGACTTTAGTTTTTGGAAAAATTATTTTTTTAAAAATTTTCCGCTATATATTAAAACTGAAATTCCGACATGTTACTAAATGAGGGTACACATCATAGGTGATATACTATGTATTTAAGTTGAAATAAATACGCATCTAATTACATTACTGTGCTAGCGCCGATCGTGATAAGTTTTCAATTATTGTAGCTATAAGAAACTTAAATAATTATCTTTCAAAATTAACCAATTACAGCAAATGATACGTCATTTGAAAACCCTTCAAAAACTGAGAATTATATTATTGTACATGTTTTTGGTTGTTTTATTTGTGTAATAAAACTAACTTTTTAAATTGATAAAATAAATTTTGAAAACTGTATACGTATATAGGGGGGGGGGGGGTATACGCCGATGATCACTTTTGTATACTTAGAGGGGGGGAGGGTGAAAAAATACAAAAAAAGTGTATACGAGATATATGGACGACGCCTAATATGCTGCAAAGCAATCGCAAGTTAGGTAGGGAGGACAGCGGATGGACGGACGACGCCACCGGACAGAATTATTTGAATTTTATATAGATATTAATTTATTATTTATTTATATTTATTTATTTTTTAATTGTATGTAGATATACGGTACTAAAGTAATATACTAGTACGTTTAAACGATTTTGTTTATAAGTCTACTGACAGTTTCAAAAATAATGTAACTGTAGTGCCATTGGACTTGTCTAAAATATTTGATTTAGTCGACTACGATATTTTTATTAACGAGCCAATTTAACTTGGAGTTGATGTATTCAAATGAAACGGATTGAGAACTTCATGTACAATAGAACCCAATGTAATAGAAAGGGCGACTCAACGTCAGATTTTCAGCAAATCTATAATGGTTAGTATTCAGTTACAAGGGAATTCTCTTTTACGGTTAAAAGGGAATCCGGCTATAAGGGACCGACTTTGCCGGTCCCACAGCGTCCCATATACGCGGATTTGACTGTAGCTTGCTACAGATGTACGGAGTCAAGGAATCCCACAAAAATGGCAATGGCAATTAGCGGTGCCAAAAATACAATTTGCAGTACAATAATTCGCATTGCATTGGCTGTTAATCCCATCCACTTTGTATGGTGTATGGAAAAGTTACATTGGCTCTTGGGTTCTGGTCAAGACTATTGAAATGTAGGTATATGCGTAGAGGGGGATAATGAGACGAAGAGGATAGTTTCTGGGAAATATGGATGAGCGTGAGAGCACAACAATGTTAGGTGCGGAGAGCGAGGGAATGGATAATGATAGAGGGATGTGAGGGAGCGATGATGAGAGACGCAGAGAGAGTGGACAGGTGAGATGCGGATATATACTATGTGTTCTGCTTGTTGAATCTACCCACTTCTCAGAGTGCAACAATAGGATTGGAGATGATGTACCTACCTTATTTTTATCAAATGAATCAAATGGCGCTTATGGTCAAGATGCAGTTCTCAGACTGCAGTTTATAGTGCAGTGTAACGGGGTAAGTTCCGTTCTTGCAATGTATTGAAGTACTGCAGGGATTTAAACATAAGAGCTACTTTGTAACTACGTAATTGTACAACGAAAGTTTTAGTAATTTCTGTTTTCCAATTTTTGTCCATGAGATATTTTTATCTGCTACTTCCCTTAACGACAACTTTGAAGAGCCGTCTTTTCAGCTTTAGAGGGTAAACATATTATATGTAAAATACCGAACTAAAAACTACTACGTGTTACATTAAATAAAGACCTATTGGGGTCGAGCCAAGTATTGTAATCAAATTATTAAAAAAGCTTGTTTAGGGACTATCGACGGTAGTAGACATAGTGTATCTATTTCAAAGGGTTTTGGCCAGACCAACCAGTACAGGTTGGTCTGGCGGTTGATTAGTTGGTTGATTCCTTCTGGTTAAGCAACAGTCCAAGCGCATTCTGAAATAGATGGGTGACCTGTGCTTGGTAATCCTGCAAGGCTCAGTGATATGTACGTTGCAGGTCCTAGAGAACAGATTTTCATTCTCTAGGCTTTCTAGAGTTCTCTTCTCTAGAAAAAGTGTTAGCTCCTGGAAATAAGCGTGAATGACGCTTTGGAGGTCTGACAATAAAACAATTATTAATATTATTATTATTTAGTAATTTATGCAATAGTTCCCCTAAAACCCCAATTTAAAATAGTTTGCAAAGCATTGCATGTCAATTAGGTGCCGTTTTACCATGGCCCTGATGAAAACAAAATACCTAATGGCACCATTTATCGAAAATAAAGTTTTTGCAATTACGGTTCTTTTTTGTGTAGGTTATATACATATCAAGGCATGACTTGGAGAAATATTATAGTTTTAAATTAATCCCTAGTACGTTAAATTTAGTGTTCCAGTTGTCGCTTTGATTTTCTGCCAACGATAAACAAACTAGAAAGCATTAAATCTTAGAAGTTTCACAGACTTCACCTGAGATTTTGGTACCATTAAAACGGGCCAAAAAACTCTGTACAGGAATCAGTAAACACTAGCTGCCAGTTTTTGCCCAATTCGGAGAAATTGAATTTCAAAAACATTAGTTTTTTCATGATTCTAGGGTCTGTTCATAAGTTACACATTACCCATATGGCCAAAATGTAAAATTACACGGTAATTACATTTATCATTTAATAAAAAAATAAAGCCTTGTTTTTTTATAAGCATCTCTGAAACTTGGTAATAAAGGCTGATTCTAAAATGTTTGAGTTACTCAAGGTGGGGGGGGGGGGGGTGCAGTAATTGCTTAGTGAGCATCAGTAACCTATCTACATAATAATAAAATTCAAATAATTCTGTCCGGTGGCGTCGTTCGTCCATCCGCTGTCCTCCCTACCCAACTTGCGATTGCTTTGCAACATATTAGACCTGCACCGGCAATCTACAAAATAATAGAATTCAAATAATTCAGTCCGCGGGCATCGCCTGTCCAACAGCTGCCCCCTTAGCCTCTCTTTATTATCCGATAGCTTCGCAACATATTACACATCACTTACTGACAGTTTTTATACAGATATACATATTCTACGTAATAATAAAATTCAAATAATCTATTTTTCTATTAATCTACGCCCTACGTAATGACAAATTACAATGCAAAGCAATCAGGTGTTTCGGTTAGGAGGACGGGGAAGAGGGAACAGCAAATAGACGACAGATGTCGGTAGACAGAATTATTTTATTCACGGAAGTTGTGTAGCAACACAGTTATCTAAATAAATTAAAAAATGGTCGTCACCAACTATTGGCTTCCGTCCGCAGGACGGGCCGTTTTACTAGTATATGAATGTCCTCAAAAAAGTTAATTTTTCTACAATGAAGTTTTTAATGTGTTTCTGTATTTTTAAAGCAAAGTAACCTACCAACATGTTCTGCACACTAATATTCAATAAAACGAAACTTTTATCGAGTGTTGCGTATTTTTTATCAACGGTCATAGTGCGTTTGTTTAATAGGGATCCCAACCTTACTCGCTAGCTATTCAAAAATCCGCATACCAGTGGTTGCAGTGACGATCACCTTCCGTGGATCTTCCCGTTTAAAACAATTTAGTTTAACAAGTTTCTTACGTCCATCCCCCGGCCGGGAGAGTCATTAACTAGTCCGTCATTACTCAGACGCAACGCCGCCATAGATGATTTACAACTTTTAAGAAATCATACTATATTACTATTATTGCTTTTCACCCCTCGGAATTCCAATACATCTACTTGTACGTGTCCGTCGTTTCTCAAGAGAAATGTATGTAAACATATTGTCTGGATACAAATTCGTGATAGCTGCGCAAGGTGCCCAAACAGGATTCTCTGGCGATTCGTCGGTATCCGTTTTGTCGGGTGGAAATTTTTACCTAAGATATTCGTCGGGTATGCGTTTCGTCGGGTAGGTTTTTTGAAATACGTGGCGTTTCGTCGGGTAGGTTTTTTGAAATACGTGGCGTTTCGTCGGGTAGGTTTAATGAAAAATGTCAGTCAGAATCGTTAGCATTACCCAGAAGGCACCAGGAGGAGGTGATTTTGTCCTCCACAAGCGGAACATGTATGTTCCGTGTCAAAGTATGAAAATCAAATTAAAAAATGCCAATACACAATGAATACATTTTTCTACAGCTTTTATAGCGCCGATCTCGAAGTCTGTTATCATCAACTCTGGTTTGAGGGTTCTTTATAAACAAAAATTATTATTGTAATAATAATACAATAAATATGACTTAATGTAAAAATTCGATATGACATGATTTTTACATGAGTTTTACAGAAAACTGTGTGTTAAATAATTGATAATTTACCGTCGTGCTCGCTGCAACCCATTCCACATTTTCTAGTAAGTAGCTTTTAGTTTGTTGATTAAAGAATTCATTATATATATTAAAAGTACTACAGCAACCACCACCGAGTACTGGTGCAATGCAACTGAAAGAGGAAATAATGAACTTTGAACAGTGTGAATATAATGTATGCAATACTTACCTTAGTATGCGTCATGCGTAAATACCACAGCCATTAATTATTCGAGCTCAACTGTACGATTCAAAGACAACTGCATTTCCTCATCGTTAAACCTTATTTAATATTATTTTATATTATATGGACGAAATGCCACATATTTCAAAAAACCTACCCGACGAACATGCCACATTTTCCAAAAAAATCTACCCGACGAATCGCCACATTTTCCAAAAAAACCTTCCCGACGAACATGCCACATTTTCCAAAAAATCTACCCGACGAATCGCCACATTTTCCAAAAAAACCTACCCGACGAAACGAAACGACACATTTTAAAAAAAACCTACCCGACGAAACGCATACCCGACGAATATCTTAGGTCAAAATTCCCACCCGACGAAACGGATACCGACGAAACGCACGGGAACCCCAAACGAGCATCATATCCATGCAATCAAATAGACACGGCAGGGTTTGGACACATTGCGCGCCTATCACGAATTTGTATCCAGACAATATCTTTGGCTTGACAGGTAAACGCGGTTTCATGTAATGTTTACTGTAAACCAAAGCAGCAACTTTTTAAGATTAAAATGAGGAAGTCCAACATAAGTCAGCTGACAGCCAATCATTTAAATACAGTCGCATACAAAATTGTAAAATTTATATATAATCGGTCAAACAGCATAAAAAAACTTATTTTTTTGTCAAAATAAATATAAAACTAAACAGTTAATCAAGTGAATACTGACCCCCCCCCCTCACCGTCAACTGTCCTGCAGCAAACAAAAGTAAATGAAAAATTTAAATGGAACATAAAAGTGATCTCTCACACAATATTGCAGTTGGCTTAACCAATATGAAAAAAGCAATACAAGAACAAATACATCTAATAAGTTTAGAATCAGTAAATGCAATACTGAAAGATATAAGAACGTTGTCATACATAGACGGAATAGGATCAAATAAACTGATATTTTTCTACTCATTAGCAAATTAATTTAGCATCAGGCAGGAGCGGAAACTTCAATTGTAAACTCTTTTTTCCACAGCGCTTGATGTGTTTTCTGGGCCTCTTGCTATTTTCCATTCAAAAATTATATTCTGATTATCTTTAATAGTTTAAGTATTTACTAATTCTGTATTATACATGTACTAAATACCTTCGAAAATGATTTTGCATTCCTTGTAAGTCTTGCGCATGTACCATAGATTATCTTTAATGTGCCTCAAGCAGGGTTTTAAATATGCCACTTTTTTATAGAAAATACCATGACACTGGTAAATACCGGTAAATACAGATATACCGGTATGAAGTGGCAAATACTCGTATATTCATTTATGAAGCCTAAAGTGTTTAAAAAAGGTGCTAATATATTTCTAAATCTAGTAAAAACAGCAGAATATATCTGTAATGGTTAATACACAAAACCTTAGTGCTCTATTTAGTGAAACTTAATTGTGTAGTTGCTACATAGGTAAATATATTTATTTAGCATATCCCAAATTAAACGAGTTCAGTATTCGGTCAAGATGTAGCAAATCATTGTGCATTTTTGTGGTTAAATACTGCCAATCTAAAATTATTCGTCAGTGTAGTCACCAAATCGGTTTTGTTCTTTGACCTGAACTAGTTTCGTCATTCCATCAAGATAAAGCCTATTTCTTAAATAAGTTTAAACGCAACCGGACGTAGAAAATTGTCTCTCCAACGATCCATTTGGTAAAGAGCAATTGTACAATTAATAATTATTACAATAACTTCGCCATATAGGCCGTCCAGAATAGCATGGATTGTATGCTTTGATTTGATAGCTACTTTTGAACCTGGTCATTATTAAGGTTTAAAAACAAATTGACCCCATCTGTGCTTGTATAAATGCCAGCATATGCCAAGAAGAAATTAAATTTTTTTTCATTTTACCACTTTATACCAGTATGTGCCAAAGTGTCACATTAACAGTATTTATCACCCCTGGTATTTACCGGTATTTACCATGGCATATACCAGTGGTATTTACCGGTATTTACCATGGCATATACCACAGTGGTATTTTACCACTTTAAAACCCTGGCCTTAAGGTATAACACCTGCTACAATGTTAGCAAATATTTGGACAAAATAATATTCCGAAATTATAAAATAACTTGTATTAGTAATATTAAACATATATTGTTCTAAATTGGAGGTTACATCATTGCACAAAAGTTATATACGAAGTGTTAACATCCTTGAACTATGTAAATGTGCTTAGATCCACTCCTCACGCCGCCGCAAGTGATTTACATGGGAAGTACCCCAAGTGTAAAATCCGTAATGAAGCAAAAGTTATCAGTTCATGTACTACGTGGTGGGGTCACTACAACGTATATATTCACATCAGTGGAAATTGCGTTTTGGCGCCCTTGCTAATTTTTGGCTTTTTCGTATTCAAATAACCCAAGGTCTATTGTTTTAAAAAAAATCAGAAAACTGAAAAAGTGGTAAGGGGGGACCATTGGATAAGGTAAAATTCCTATTTAACTTCCCATATGGTTGTCGAGTTTTTTTATTTCGACGAATTTTGAAAATTTCAATTTCAATTTTTGGCGCCAAAACGCTATTTCCACCGATGGCTTACGGGGGTCAAGTGGTAGAGAAATGTATAACGTGCTCTTGCCCTATCTCTTACTATCGCTCATTTCTGTGTTAGTGCAGCCACAGCCAACTAGATATATACCGGCCTACCGTTATACCTGAAAAGTTTGTAGCCAAAAATGTTTAAGTTTAGCTCACTAAAACCGCCGGGTGCCTCTGCGACCCGTTCTATGAGCAACTAGCACAAACCACTTTATTACTTGTATACCATGGCAGGTCAATCTTTATGTAGCATGTGTTTCCCTACAGTCCATTGAGTGATTGTTCAGCGAGAACGCTTGGACCTGCCATCTATGAGGCTCCAAGTGCAAATTCGTGGCGACATAAATATCATTAGGAAAACCTCAGAACAGTAGGCCGGTAAATATCTAGTGGGCTGTGGTACAGCATAGGCTTGAATCTAGTTTGCAGTACATGAATTTTTAACATATACATTATATAGCATACGTGTACTTACGATTAGACTAAGTAATGCATCAAAGAGCGGTCGCAAAACAATTTGAATTTTTTCGTCCCCTAAGTTAAAAACTATTTGAGAAAACCGTGAGAAATGAGTATGTTTGAATGGGACACACCATTTTCGGTTTTTGTGTAGTAACCAATTGACCCCTGAGGGTCAACCAAAGTTTAAACATAGTAATTAGTTGGTTGTCAACAACAAATAATAATTATCATGTTGAATTATTCGTGTCTGGGGGAAAGCTACTCTCAAAACTGTACGAAGTCTATTTCAGTCGGACAACTTCAAACGATTCTAAATATAAGGTTGATCAAAAAGAATTGAAGGTATAACCTCTTTTCAAAGGATAAAACAATAAATTATACGTGTCATATATATATGCTTTTTCGGTATACTCCAAAAGTTAATGTCAGTCTTATTTTTACCCAACATGGAGAAAGCTGTGGAACTTCAGCACCTGCTTTGTTCTTCGAATTCAAACATGTATCAAGGCTTAAGGTCTCTCTGTTTTGACTACAAATGACCTGGGATAATCTATCAACTGAGATATATTAGCTGCACAATAGATGCGAAAAAATAAAGTAAGTTTTTTTTCGATTCACCCACATAAAACTCTGATTGGTACCTGATTATTATGAGTTATTATTTGGTAAGGCACGATGTCGAACGGAGAAGCAGATTGAAACAGTGCGGAAATATTTTTTTAAACTTATGTATTTGCACACCAACTGAATTAATTTTTTGACATGCCTATACCTGGAACTCATGACACATGAGTGTGGGAGTGCATGGTCTATCATGTAGTCAGTCTGAAACCAATCTTCCTTCCTCATTTTCCGAAGGATCTCTGTCTCTTGGGGAAGCACTACTACAATGCTCCGAGCCATTTTCATTAGGATGTTCTTCATGAAATTGATTTAAATCATCCTTTTCATCAACTAATGGTAGGTTATGCTCCTGTTTTATGCGTGAACTAGGGTCAGGATCAATTCTGTCACCATCTAATTCATTTCCATTTCCGCTGTTATTTGTATGTCCATTGCCAGAAACTGAGATATCCAAGGGTTGTTCTTCGGGACTAAAACTTGATGTGTCGTCAGTCTTCATGGAAATTCCTTGATAAGGAGACATAGGAAAACTTCCTTTGCGGTACGGACGGTTTGTTGTAATCCCAAGCTTTTTGACTTTATCATAGAGCGTCCGCGATGGAACACCGTATTTACGGGCTGCTTGTAAGGCACTCATGCCAGCGCGAACGGCTTCAATCGCTGCCATGATGTCATTGCGGGTATATTGCTTATATCGCTTCCATTCTGGTTTCTGGGTTGGAACATATGACGCTAATCCTAAAAATTTGAAGAATCATATTGATAATGTAGAAATAATTAAACTACTTTCCTAAGACCGTGTCAAACAGAAAATATTATGCTTGAATTTACATGCCACGTAAACTAAATTCGCCTGAATTGTATAGTTTGTTTTAACCAGGATCTCACCATGCTTGTCGTCTGAATCCATCGTAAACGAATGATTGTCTTCTTGTGCCTACAAAATAATAGAAATAATCTCAGTTTTTACTGCATTACATGAATTAGATTTATGCGTATTATTGCAGCAGTTGCACTTGCAGCTGCAAAACAGTTGTTTTCATATATCGTCGGTGAAGAATCATTTTGACGTAAGTCTAGTTCACAGCTAAACTCATTCTGTCGCAAGTATATCGGATTCTGAAAATCACTGCGTCGTAAGTCCATTAAATTGGCTGCACCAGCAGTTATTAACGGGAACCGGACAGAGGAACGCAGATAAAAGAGCGCAGCTACTGGAACGCAGGGACAAAATAGCGCAGACAAAAGAGCGCAAGACAAAGAGTGTAAGGGCGAATTAGTAATCGACATGGTCTGGTCTGGTCCGACTTCCCCAGAACAGGCTTTATCGTCTAGTCTGACCGTCGAAACCGACCAGACAATTTCGGACGAGGAAATCTCTAAAAAAAAATTAACTTGGCAAATTTTACAAAAAATAAATGATGCGCAAATTAAAAAATTAGTATAAATATAATGAATAAATACATTTATACAACAAAGTAAACAAAATAGGGTAGAAGACAACTCGATTCCCTTAAAATTTTGCATATGGTCGGACCAGACCAGACCAGACCAGACCATGTCGGTCACTAGACGAAATATCGCAGTTAAAATTAGTGCAAGGCAGTAGAGTTTGCATGCGTTGCTTTGTGGACACCTATTATTTAACTGTTGTTCGAACTATGAACTTTCGAGGGGCTGACCACATTTTCGATTTTGAAAAACATTTTTTTGCAAAGATTACGCTTAAGTTTTTGTATTTATTCTATTATCGAAATTTCAAGCAATTTGGACCAACTTCTATTTTAAGGGCCCAATTACATCCAATAGCAGTGTTGACTTGACTAGACTTTAATGTTGCGTCGGAAATAAACTTATTTGTCCTTGAACTCTACTGCCTTGCACTCATTTTTCACTGCGATATTTCGCCCTTACACTTAATTGTCTTGCGCTCTTTTGTCTGCTGCGCACCTTTTTCCCGCGTTCATACAACCAGACTCAACCAGTCACTGTGGGTCAGGAAATAGGAGGCTACCGCGTTTGATCGTCTCAGTCTTTGTACCCTTTCACCTATCCCCGTCCCCTCCTCCACAGTAAAGGAGCCCCATTCCCTAGGCCCCTACAGTAAGTAGTGGTCACTAAGGAGCACCGAAGGAGATTGGGTTTCAATCAGCCATCCAGTGACGTTTAACGTACAACACCGAGCCGTAAACGATTAGCAGTGGCCGAGGATCGAAGCCAGGTCTGAGACTGTAAATTTCGTTACAGTCTGCAGTCCTAACCGCTCACCCAAGCACGCCTGCTTATATCCGTTAATAACTCAATGGACTTGTGACAGAATGGCTTTTTAAGAATTGTATGGACTGTAATGGACTTACGCCAGAATGATTTTAGCTGTGAACTAGTCTTATGCCAGAATGACTCTTTACCGAAGACATGCTGCATCAAGTTTTATATTAATAAATCCATTTATGTATATTGAATGTGTGGATGCTGGCAATGTTGGTCGTTGGCCCTTAGAAGGGTCGTTAGTAAAAGAGATACAATCAAGCAAAGATAATAATAATGAATTACACAGTCTAAGTGATATAAGCGAAAAATAATGAATTATCATGAGTGAGGTGGAAATATGAAGCACACATATTGACATGCATAGATGTTACCACTGGCATTCTTGTGTAGTCATGTCATGCAGTACTAATTAACCGTACTTTAATGGCAGCCTGTGAACGTGCCTTTATTTGTCGTGTCGTAATTTTCCTTTTCCGGAAAGCATTACAATATTCTGTTGCCCGCTGTCGTTTTTGGCTTTCTGCAAGGAGTCTTACTACTCTACAAGAACTACTATTATTATTCCAACTCCAGCTACTACTGTCAACTGTGAAACCACTCCACCCTGTCTACAACCTCGAGCAAAATATCGAAAGCTGTAATAGCGAAAATATACATTCTCTGCATTTAATACCACTAACTACGATAGCATGGCCCTACGAGTACACGAACTACGAAACAATACAATACCAAACTTGTCACAAGTGTCACAACGAACAAGGGGTGATCCCTTGGGTTTAGTTAGTTTGTAAAAGTGATTCCCAAGAATTCTGTACGAAGGTTAATGCAATAGTGCATGGGAAATGGGAATGCATGTCGATATATCGGCATTGACAAGCTAGGTAAGGCAAACTCAAGACTGCCAACAGTCTCAACATTCCAAGAATCTCGAAATCAAGAATCTAAAAATTGAAATTAAAATAATCTCGAAGAAGTCTCGAAATTAATACTTTAAAAAGTCTTGAAAATTCATGACTCTTAAAATGAAGACTAACAAAAACATACACAATTCATTTGTAAGCACAAAAAATCAGTGTCTTTCCCCTTCATTCAGTTCAGGGTATGCAAAAGACTTGAGTGACCAATACTCTTAATATCAAGACTGAAACTGGCTGGCAAGCTGGTCATGTAATTTAAAGACTCTCGAAATTAAGACTTTCAAAAGTCTTGAAAATTTAAGAGCCTTGGAATGAATACTAGCAAAAGTCAAGAAAAAATCAAGTCTTGAAATCAAGAAAAACGTTTTGCATTAACTTTACCATGCTTCAGGAAAGGGTTAGTTGTGGAATATATATTTCAGCGAGTAGGTGTTTACAGTGGCATATTGCGCTAGTGAGTTGCAACTTGACAATATTGACAAGATAGTCTCTCGTCATTTTATAGTGCGGCTGGTGGTATGTAGGCGAATGGAACTAGAGTGGGTTTACAGCTTTGCATTTTGTATGTACATATTCTTTTAGGATTTCAAACCTGTCAAGAAGTACAACTTATACTTTTGTGACCTTGTTGGTGATGAATACTATGAATCTACAGCTTTTTCTTCGACACCCTCCTAAAGTTAGGGTTACTGTGATACTGAAGTTATTCAAATTCTTTTTGAAGTCGTCATTAGGGCTTGGAAAATGACAGTTTTAAGAAAACGATATCGCCAGTCCCAAAAACGACAAGTAGAAAAATAAAAACGAATTTTCAACCAAGCTAGGGGTTACTTCGGAAACTCATGCCCAACTTTGATAACTCATGCCCCAATGTAAAAAGCTTAAAAACCTTTAAAATAATCGAAATTTAACCGAATTAACACTGAATCAGGCTCCTAAAGCTGCCTGAAAACGGATAGGTTATATATTTTTCCCTCCCGCCTCCGGCGGAGCCGCCTCCGGCGGCAGAGGGTAGCAAGGGTAGTATTTCTACCTAAGCCAGGTAGAGGAGACTACTGCAAGGCCTCTTCGTGGGGGCCCATACAGCTAGCTCTTGTTTAGTTCAAGGTCCTAGAAAGACTAGTGGATGGGCACATAAGAACACATGAGCTGGAGAGCAGGCTCAGGGCTAATCATCAGTTCGCGTCCTTGAGGGGTATTTCCACGGATTCCTAGAATAGTAGCGTGTGTAAAGAGGGCCCTTAAGTCGGGACTGATGGTTCTGGGTGCCTTTGCTGACATTGAAGGGGCCTTCAACAATGTGTTTTTTGGTGCTATAACTAACCCCAGCATTGGATAGGTTTGGTATTTGCTCTTTGTTAAAAAAGTGGATCAAATTTAGTCTTAGACATAGACGGGTGGTGTCTGAGATTAGTTGTTGTTCCAGGGAACATAGGGTTAAGAGGGTGTCCGCAAGGTTGAGTAATCTCACCTCTACTGTGGAACTTGGTTATGGATGGTCTTTTGACTAGGCTTAAGCATAGGCGTCGTCTACTCTGTCACAGGGGGATGCCGATGACACCGGGGTGCTTCAAAGGGGCAAGGTGCTCCGCACACTCACACATCAGGTTACTGATGGTCTAGATATTATCAGTGACTTGGGTGTGGAGATGGGATTAAAACTTAATGCTGAGAAGACTGAGTTGATTCTGTTTACCAGAACCACTAGGCTCTGTCCCAATTCTGTAAGGTACAGGGGAGTTAGCCTAGAGATCAGGCAGATTTGGTACTTAAGCGTTGTACTGGACAAGCACTTAAACTGGATGCCACACTGCAAGTCAGTGGAGAGCAGGTCGCAGGTTACCATGGCCAGATGCAAACGCATGGTTGGGAGGAAATTGGGTGTATCTCCCACCGTGGCTAGATAGACTTACACTGCCCCTGTCCGTCCAGTGATGGAGTACGGGGTAGTGGCTTGGGCTCCTGCACTGGAAAAAAGCTTGCATGTTAGTTTGTTGGGTAAGGTACAGCATCAAGCGTGCCTTATGATTACAAGTGGGCTTCGATCGACGCCTAGGGCAGCGATGGAGTGTCTTATTGGCCTCACGCCTCTGGACATATGTCTAAAGGCGGTGGCTGTTAGGTATATGCATAGGCTGAAAACGAGGGATTTGTAGACAAAAAATCCTTGGTTTGGGGGCTCAACAGGCCATACTGTGATTTGTGAGAGGTAGGGCCGTATTGTCCTCATTATTCAGATGCCAGTAGACTGGATTTATAAGAGCCTAGAAAATAGGTATACTGTTGAACTCGGATCGAAAGTGGACTGGGCTTGTGATTTATCCTTTTTCGGAGGTGGGGTGGATTGCTTAACTGACAGCTCCCGTGATGGTGATAATGCTGTGGAGTTGTGATTGAGGACAGAAACCAGGGAGTAACTCTTATGGCTTTGTCTGTGTATCTTGGTGCTGATGCCTCTGTATTCCAGTGTGAGATCATTGGTATCTTCTTGGCGGACCATTGGCTGCTGGAGAATGGCACTGACGATCTCCCGGCTAGAGTATTCAGTGACAGTCAAAATTCTTTGCGAGCACTGTCCAGGCCTTACACTGTCTCGAGTGTCGTGTGAGACTGTTACACTAACCTCAACAGACTCGCGGAGAGGGGTTGTGAGGTTGTGTTGGTATGGATCCCTGGGCACTTGGGTTTCAGGGGTAATGAGGAGGCGGACATGCTGGCGAAGGCTTCGTATGATGGGAGTTGCGGTAGGCAGTTTGGTCCAAGACCGTACTCGGTCTCTCAATCGTTCCAGTCCAACTCTCCGCTGTTCACTGTGAAATTGCGCAGTGGGCTAGACGTGAGCATGAAAGACAATGGACTGCACTACGCAAGTGTAGGCAGGCCAAGCTCTGGATATCGGCACCGTTGTACGGTAATGCGTCGTTGGTGCGCTATCCCAGAGATCAATTAAGATGGTTGATTGGGCTAGTGACGGAACATGGGGTGCGTGCACTGAGGAGGATGATACACCAATTCACTATTTGACTGTGTGCCCTGCCTTTGTACTTGTGAGAAACCTCTATCTTGGGGGGTGTCTTATATCATTGGAATTGTTGGGTCAGGCGTCGGTGGCTCAGTTAGTGGCGTTTTCGCGCTCTACTGACATGCTTGCGATTTGATCTGGTTTCTTCTGCTATTTTTAGAGGGGGAGTCTGCAATAGGCCATAATTATAAAGGCTTTGGCAGCGTTAGTCTCTATATGTTTTATAGATATTCAGGGATCGGCCATAATGACGTCATTCAAATATCATAGTTTTTGGGACCCCCAGTTTCAACTGTAAAATTTTTTCCAACTTTTTCTTTAACTGCTTGCCACGTACAATCGTATATGTCTTATTGATAGTAGTGGAGGTTCCATAACTGACGTCATTTGTAAAGCATGCAATTCTCAAAAATATTTCAGCTTTTTTTTAACTACTGTAATAAACAGATGTTAATAGTGAGAGTTGGAGTGGAAGCGGAGCGGAGGAAGCTTGAGTACAGGCACTGGACTGGACGTCCAGTTTAATGCATAAGAATTAAAGCATTTACGCAATGGGACCGAGTCTTCATTTCATTCCTGCATAGAATCTCCCATTGCGTAAACAATGACTAACTTACCTAATTAATTCTATGTCGAGTGCAGTGCCTCCCACGGTAATGCCCCACTATTTTAAAATCACACGAGATTTTATCCTGGACGAAGCTTCGCTTCGCTCTAGCACCGATTTTAGTACGACAGTTTCGGCCGGTGATACGTTCGGTACCCGCATCGTAACCCTTAGACGTAACTATGGACCGGAGGTGGCCGGAATACAAAAGTTTCAGATGTTTACCGACGACGACGGCTTCTTGTGCGCTAAGGAGGAGCGTTTTGTGGATTTGGACTCCCACATATTTAGTAAGGTCGCGATTTGGGACACGACAAGGGTTATCCAGGTTACAATTAATCCCTTCTTTACACCTGACGAGTTTCGTCAGAGACTTATGGTCAATGGTACGTGTTGTTCATTTTCTATGCATGAAAGTTCATTCTTGTTTTCTTTAATAGCTTCGTTACGTCTTAGGTTTCCAAGGTTTATTTTAATAACATTTTAATCATATACACTTACCTTAGTTACAATAAACATATACTTGAAGGTTATTTAATGCTTGAAATATGACGTGTAGCTGCCCTACACTATAAGGACATTGAGGGCGGATACGCAACAGGAAAGAACGGTCTGAATATGATTAATGCATGGCTCCTTCTTTTTGTTTAGTTATCTATTAAAACAGCGCAGCTGTAGTCACTTAGACTTCTTTGGTAGCCACCTAACCCGCAATGCAATAGCACTTAACGACTAGTCAATGCTTGTAATTTGAATGCTTCGTAAGTTGGGCTAATACCAAGGTTGCTTATACTGCTTTCAATTTATTCATATTTAGCTGCTAATGATGCTGTTTCTGAGGCTGCAATGGGACCTGGATTGGGAGGTGATTCTTGATTCTTTTGCCGACGACATGGTACTCATCCCCAGGCCCTGCCTACGCCTACAGTTACTTTTTTACTCTCTGGAATTCATCCCCTAAATATCAGATCCCTATCCGTTCAAGCACTATTATAATATCATCATGATTTCTACTTATTACGTCTCATGAAATACGATATACATATTTCTTTATTACTTACAATATTTTGTTAATTATCTGCTGTAATTGTATTTTTGGTCTTGCCAGTAATTATGCCAGTACACGTATCAATGTATAAGTTTGCTGCAGAAAATATAGTTTTATCCTAGATACTTAAGCATAAGTCTGTACTCTAATGAACTGTGTATGTTATTTTATATTCTTTTGCATTCACTTATGGGCGCTTGGTTTATCCTCTCTAATGTAATGTAGATCGATGTGTCTGCCGTAATTTAGTTTAGGCAACAAGCTTGTTGTGTTCACTTTACTGTATATATATTATTTGTTCGTTGAGATGTTTCCTAATCCACGTAATTATTTATAAATAAATCACACTACGCCTACATGTAAAAAACCTCTTGAATTACAACAGATTTTCTTACAACTTTTTTGGTGGGGGGCTATTGTAATAAACAGATGTTAATAGTGAGAGTTGGAGTGGAAGCGGAGCGGAGGATGCTTGAGTACAGGCACTGGACTGGACGTCCAGTTTAATGCATAAGAATTAAAGCATTTACGCAATGGGACCGAGTCTTCATTTCATTCCTGCATAGAATCTCCCATTGCGTAAACAATGACTAACTTACCTAATTAATTATAAAATAAATAAGCGCGGTACAAACATGTCCCGCATATAATTAAGTAAGTAGTAAAAGAGAGAACCAGGTAGGATAATTAAGTAATGACCTTAGGTCATGACATAGACGCTATAACAAGGAAAGGAAAAATATCCGTTCGCACTGACGCGCATAGCATACGCCTAGTAGAGCAGCCAAAAACCACGGTCGGGAAGCATTGACATGATAAGGCCTCGACTTTATTATTAGCTCGTGCAACCCAACAAGAACTCGTTTCGGGTGTTGAAAGGTTGCCATCATCACCATCACCTACTACCACCCCCCCTTTCTCTGGATTCTTCTGGAGGGGTATTTGAAGCTTGGACCACTGCCGGGACGTCTTGCTGGAGTGACCCTCTGCCGCCTTCTTATTGGAGCCGCCTCCACCGCTTTGGATTCCGCCTCCGACCGTGACTTGGAGCCTGCCTGCCCTTCCCTAATTATTGGATCCTGGATCAGTTTGGAGCCGCCCTCTGGAGGCCGTTTCTTACACTTCGGTGAGCCAACACACCCTAACCCTACCCTCTACCTCTAACTATCCCTTTTAACGCAAGAGCTCGACTCGTGTGTTACCTTCCAGCCTATAAAGCACCTAGCTTTGTTTGCTATTTATTCTTTGCCTCTGGATCCGAGATCTTAGAGCCCTCTTTCAAAACGGACTCGCGGAGCACTAGACTCCTCGTATATCCGTTTCACGTACATAATTCATCCCTGGAGACATAGAGCTTGACTCTATGCCTCCCATCTAGTAGAACCTTCCCGAACGGGGCTCGACTCCCAAGGGAACGGCTAGCACAGGGTTGCATATTATTCTTTATAGTTTACTTTTCAGCATACGTATCCTACTGGTGAGTGTGGATGCTATATTGTTCTTAGTGTGTATATTTAGGGCATTTGAGTTCGCTTGCCGCGCCCTCTTGTGTATTTAGAGAGTACCGATAGACTTGTGATTTAAATAGGGGTTTAAGCGCGTAGTGTATTATATCTTGTCAGTCCGATCCGCTTCACTCACGGGGTGCGCATAAATGACGTTATTCTTCACGGATATGAGATAGAGAAATCTGATGTGATTCTTGGGGTTTTACTTAACTTGCTGTATGTTATCGTTTGTATTACAACCGTCATTATAGACAGAGCCTTAATGTATTAATAAACAGAGTATACCGTATTTAATTCTTGTATTAACTATTATATTTATTTATCTGGCACCAATATATTTATTCTATTGTGGGAATCAAACTAGACAAAAGCCAATCACGTTACGCCTAAATCTATAATGCCAGTATAGGGTTTAGCCGTTACACTACATTCCACGTACTTCCATACATAGCTTATTGATGGTAGGAGAGCCTCCATAAATGACGTCATTTGTGAATGATGCAATTTGTCAAACTTTTCAGCTATCTTTAACTACATGCTACGCACATTCGTTTTTGGCTTTTTGTTGGTAGGGGAGCTTCCATAAATCTTATATCATCTTTTAGCGTAACATACATTGTCTTGCACCTTTGTTGAAGCTCAGCATCTACTTTGGGCCCGCCCCCGGTCGACAAATCCGGCGCTTCACGCTTTTGTTTGATTGCTAAAAAGTGTCAAAATGCCAAAATGATGTTTTTCGTTTAGAAACGAAATTTTGTGACGAAAATACAAAAAAAACAAAATGACTTAAAATTGGTCGTTTTATTCGTTTTCGTTTAATCGCCCTAGTCGTCATTCATAATAAAAATCAGCAGGACTGCTTGAGTGAGCGGTTAGGCTAGCAGTCTGGAACGAAATTTCCATTCTCATACATGGCTTATCCCCGGCCACTGCTAATCGTATACGGCTCTGTATTGTACGGTATACGTCACCGGATGGTTGATTGAAACCCAATCTCCTCCGGTGCTTTTTATTGACCGCTTCTCACTGTAGGGGCTTAGGGAATGGGACTCCTTTACTGTGGACGAGGGGACGGGGATAGGTGAAAAGGTAATATGACCGAAACAAACTAATGCGGTAGTCTCCTATCTCCTCACTCACAGTGACTGGTTGAATCTAGTTGTATGAATTTTGGTGAAATCGACCTAATGAATACACATGATTTATTATTATTATATTACAAATCCAGGTTTTTGATATAATGAAAGTATCTACCTATGTTATTTTGTAAATTAACATTTACTTTGTTCTTTGTTCATTAATATCATATGATAACCAGTATTCTAAAATTGTAAAGAGAAATTTTGAGATATCGAATTTCTTTTAAGCGTATCCGCATCTTTAAACCTTTTCAAACTGCAATATATTATTTAATTTATAGAATGTATCTGAAAACAGCAACAAAATAAAAATTGTTATTAAATACAGATCTGTAACTTTTAAATAGGCAATAATTAATTCCTTAAAATAAAGTTAATAAATAAAAATAATCAATAATCTCCCTTCGTATTATCTGCTCTCCTTCTACACGAAAGTACAACCTCAGCTCTCTAGTACACACTAATTAAAGTGTAAACAAAAAGTGATAGGTTTGATAATGTTTTTACTTTTTAGTCGTAAGCTTGCAAAGTTGAAGTAGTAATTATCACTTATTTGAAAATTTGACAATATAAACGTAAGCAAGTGCTCGAACCATCCTGAATCCTCCAGATCAAAAGTATACAAATGTGATCAAAGACTGAGCCACACCTCCCACATACTTCGTATTAGTCTTGGTCGTTTGCTAGATAAATGGACGATGCCTTACACAATAGAAAATAAATTTACCTTATCGCTGTCCACACTTCGCCCAGAGTCGTCCATAAAATGCTCTGGAGAGTCCAGCTGTACCTAAAAGTATCATTGAATCACACAGAAAATATAAAAATGTCTGATATACCTAGATAATTATTACAAATAATAACCATTGCAGTACTTTTTTTTATAAAGAGAGGTAGATCAATGAAGCAAAGGAAGTCTTTCTTACGTTCTCAGTGTGGTCGGCTGGACCATTAGTATTGCTACTAGTAATGGCATAGTTCAAATTTTTTGGCTGACTTTCTACATTAGCTTGTAAGTGTGTGTGGCCCAATACGGTGCGGAGAATTGGGGTGTCTTTATTAGTACTTAGGAATTTTTTCTTCTTCAGAGGGACAGATTCACATGGCGAATTATCAAACGAATTACTAACAGAAGCATTATTTAAAATATTATTGTTGGCAGCATTAGCGTTATTGCTGCTGTTAGTGTTGGGAGTCCCATTTCCAGAGTTGTTAATTTTTGGCGAAGGGGACAAAAATTTGCTTGAATTCCAAAGAGGGAAAGGCATTGCATTCCTTTCAGGTAGTGTGCTAGCGCTAACATTATAAGGACCCTCAAACATTGCCTCGCTAGGTAAAAATTTGGAAGAGATGTTAGATTTAGAGTAAGAACCGGGCTGAAAATCTTGAGTTGACTGAGGAGGTGGAGGATAAACGGGATGATGCGGCGGAGTTGGTGTTCCTGAAATGGTTTGGTTGTCTTCAACAAGACCTTTAACTTTCAATGTTTCTGCTGCTTTGAGAAGACCTGCTAGTTGGTCCTGAGCAACGTTCACTTCCCCTTTATACATATACTCTAAAATGGCCTTGATTTCTGAAAACCGAATATCCTTTAAAATCACAATTGGATGTCGGCAATCATTTTCCATAAACAAATGTTGAAAGTAAGAAGAGCAGGCTGCCAAAACCATTTTGTGGCATTTTATGGATGACCCATCACATGCTAAAGTGACATCTGTAAATGCTTCAGTCTGAAACAGGTGCTCAAACACAAGAAGTAAATTGGACCGGTGATTATTCCAGCGGAGGCAATACTGCTGGATAGAGCTTCCCATCTCCTCAATCCTGTGAAGCAGAAAAGAAACAAAACTCATTCTAACGCATGCATTCCATCTAGAGAGAGAGTGGGTGATAGCTAGAGCGGGAAAAAATGACACGTTTTGAAAAAATGCGGCAAGAGCATAAACGACAAACGACATTAAAGCGACTAAGTTTAAACCAAGCCACATAAAATTATTTGTTTCACAAAATCTTAATTTAAATCAGGTTAAATAATTTTTTGAAGCTCATTGTAAGATCACTTTAATTTAATAGGATACGCAAAACAGTTTTTCAATTGCTGTGAGTGGACTACAAAGTTAGTAAAAGCTCGTTTCGATTGCATGGTTGTAAAGTAAAAATTAAAACTGCAGTAAAAACGCTTCGTTAGCCGGATACATTCACCACGCACGCCTCCCGTCCCCAGGACTCGGTCACTGTCATAAAAGTAATGGGCAATATTAAAACGGCTATCGGCAGTAACATCGCAGTTAATTGTGCGTAAGCGTATTGGCAGTATAGTCGAATATTGCAATCAAACTCACAAAATTGCTCTTTTTTGAGCAGCTATTGGCAGTATTGAAAATGTTTATTCCATACAGGGTTTTAAGATGGTCAATGCCACTGTCGTATATACCATGGTAAATACCGGTAAATATCAGGGGTGGTAAATAATTTTTATGTTGCACTTTTGCATATACTGGTATACAATGGTAAATTGAAAAACAATTCAATTTCTTCTTGGCATATGCTGACATTTATACAAGCACAGATGGGGTAAAAAAATACTTGAAAATTGACAAGGTTCAAAAGTAGCCACCAAATCAAAGCATACAATCCATGCTATTCTGGACGGCCTACATGGCGAAGTTATTGTATTAAATGTACAATTGCTCTTTACCAAATGGATCATTGGAGAGACAATTTTCTACGTCCGGTTGCGTTTAAACTTATTTAAGAAATAGGCTTTATCTTGATGGAATGACGAAACTAGTTCAGGTCAAAGAACAAAACCGATTTGGTGACTACACTGACGAATAATTTTAGATTGGCAGTATTTAACCACAAAAATGCACAATGATTTGCTACATCTTGACCGAATACTGAACTCGTTTAATTTGGGATATGCTAAATAAATATATTTACCTATGTAGCAACTACACAATTAAGTTTCACTAAATAGAGCACTAAGGTTTTGTGTATTAACCATTACAGATATATTCTGCTGTTTTTACTAGATTTAGAAATATATTAGCACCTTTTTTGAACACTTTAGGCTTCATAAATGAATATACGAGTATTTGCCACTTCATACCGGTATATCTGTATTTACCGGTATTTACCAGTGTCATGGTATTTTCTATAAAAAAGAGGCATATTTAAAACCCTGATTCCATACCACACGTTTTGCACGGTTGTAGGACATTTGCTACCCGGACAATTGCTACCCGAACATTTGCTACCCAAAACCCAACCTAGGACATTTGCTACCCATAACCTATGATATTTGCTACTTGATACCCGCACCCAAACCTAAGACATGTGCTACCCATGGCTAAAGTAGAAATAAAATGCATGGACAATATTTATGAGTGAACTGTGATAACATGGCATCGTTAAAAAAGTTTATTAGTGCTATTAGGCAGTTTGCGCAGTTCGACGTAAAATAACTTCACGCAATACGTAAAACGCAAAATTTATATTTTACGTTTTTGAAAAATTACGGACAAAATAACGCTGCACAGTTTGCGCACTCCAATAATATAACGCAAAAAAATTGCACGTTATATTCAGTAAATTTTCAATAATAAATTATAGGTTTGTTTTTCTTCTCGTTTTTACCAAAAGCAATTTATATAATTAAAGCAGGCGTGCTTGGGTGAGCGGTTAGGACTGCAGACTGTAACGAAATTTACAGTCTCAGACCTGGCTTCGATCCTCGGCCACTGCTAATCGTTTACGGCTCGGTGTTGTACGTTAAACGTCACTGGATGGCTGATTGAAACCCAATCTCCTTCGGTGCTCCTTAGTGACCACTACTTACTGTAGGGGCCTAGGAAATGGGGCTCCTTTACTGTGGAGGAGGGGACGGGGATAGGTGAAAGGGTACAAAGACTGAGACGATCTAACGCGGTAGCCTCCTATTTCCTCACCCACAGTGACTGGTTGAGTCTGGTTGTATGAACTTCGGTTAAATCGACCCATTGAATAAATTATTATTATTATTATTTATATAATTAAACAATGATATATATCTAAAGCAATTATTTTATTTAGTAAACTATGTCCGTCGTGACGTTACCACTTTCCAGTTGCTAAAATAGCTAACTTAACTTTAGTTGCTTGGAATGTTAATTTTGGTGTTCTGAGGGGTAGACGTGTACTTTTTTCACTCCAGAGCGACATTAAGCTTCGCCTTATCTAGATATTTTTCTGTCAAAATGAGTGTGGATTGCTTATTTTATTATTTTAAAACATTTGGATTAACTTTGTTAAAATAATTAATTCAAATTTAGTAGGAGGAGCCTAACTTTTCAATGATAGTAGATTGGCTGATTCAGTTTACTTAGCATAAAGTTTTATAAAAAGTTTTCTTTTTCATTTTCCGAAGTAAAAATAATTGGTTTTCCTTTTTTACTTTTTATAATATAAATTGTTGTTGTTCGAATCTTCAAAATTATGCCGAAAAAGAAAAAAGTCAAATTGCAACCAAAGCAATGTCCGTTTTGTGACAAAATGTACAAAGGACTGAAACGCCATATTTCTTGTGCTCATCCTGAAGAAAGTCGGAAAGCCATTGTTGCTACCTATGACCCCCGTACTCAACCAATAGACGAAAATGAGGCCGTATACATAACTCCAGCAGAAATTGCAGCAAAACAAAAAATTAAAGATGAAATGACACGGTATTCAGGAATATTTGAAAAAATGTTGAGTAAGAAGCCAGTGGCTGCCGAATTTTCAACTAAAGTGGATGACTTTTCTGCTTCTTTCATTTCTGCAATGGATTTGTTGCCTGGACCTAAGCATCCTAATACTAAATTTGTAGAGGCACGTAAGCGAAATAGTACCTTTGTTCAGAATGATAAAAATTAAACTTCGTCAAACAATCCACAGCGGTCATTCCAGCGAGACAGACAACGACGGAAGGCGCAGTATAGTTTTGAAGTCCTTCAACATTTGTTTTATTATTCAAGAAAAAAAGCAGTAAGTATTAAGATAGATGGGGATTTCCAAATGGTTGTATCCTTGAAGATTATGGTCCACAAATTGAGTCAGTAAAACAAAAGGCACTGGACAATGGTTCCTCATCAATTATAACACCAGAGGAAATTAAAGCTTTTATTATAGGGATGACTCTGTGAGTGGAACAGATTGCGTTCCCATTCGTTTAATTAAGAAAATTGGCAAAGATTGCTATGTTGTAATATCATTAATTGCTTCTGTTATGCAGACGCGGAATTTAGTGCCCTCTGGTTTCAGGAAAGCTCGGACTATTCTCATTCTCAAGAACAAAGACAAAAAAGAAGAGATTGAAAGTTGGCGCCCTATTTCGATATGCTCCGTTTTGCAAAGGATAATTGAACGAGTTTTGGACCGAAGGCTTGACGAATACATTTTGTTGAATGAAAATCAGGTGGGATTTACCAGGCATCCAGGTACGTATATAAATACTTCTATTGTTAATGGGTGCCTGGCTAAGGCCAAGCAACAGAAACTTGAATGTTGTATAGTGTTCCTTGATGTGCGAAAAGCTTTTGAAGAATCATCCCATAACCACATCCAACAAAAACTTCAGCATACAGTTATCCCTTCAACTCTTCGTGATTTGACCGTATTACTAATAAAAGAGAACACATCCCAGATACCAACGCAAAGTGGTCTGTCAAAGCACATTGTTGTACAACGTAGTGTCTTCCAGGGGTCGTCACTGTCCCCTCGTCTTTTTAATGTTTCTATTGACCATGTCCTGAAAGAATTACCCGAACATGAAGTTTCTCAAAAATATGGGTTTCCTATTTACCCCGATGCTCCCAACATTTCCGCCAGGAGGTTTGCTGATGATGTAGCCTTATTTGCTAACTCGATTAAAGCAGCTAAAGAGCTCACAAAAATTGCAATACACAATTTTCGTAAAGTGGGATACGAGATAAATTTTGACAAGTGCAAGGTTATAAATATTCGGAAGGGTAAAATCTGTGATGATCCTCTTATTCTTGATGATAACTTCCAGATTAGTTCAATTAAAATGAGAAGCGCATTCGATATTTGGGAGTTAATTTTAGTGATGCAATTATTTTTGATCCTGCAGAAGTAATTAAAAACTTTAAAAAAGATTTACAAAATGTTGTTGGTACCCCGATGCTATATCCTAATCAAAAATTGAAAAATATCAATCAATATCTTTGGCCATCACTTATCTATCCATTGCAAACTGCTCCGCTGCATAAATTGTCCTCAAAATTTTTGCTCAACTTAGTCAAGTTGGTTAAAAGCTCCGTTAAAGAGATTATAGGACTTCCTGCAGACACCCCTGATGCCATGCTATACACAACAAAAAGCCTTAGGGTCTCCAAATTGTTCGAGCTACATGGGAGGCGTTTATTCAGCAATACAATATTTGTGTCACTACTTGGTTCTAAGGACAAGTACGTTCCTTTTGTTCGTAAAGTGGAAGAAGAGATGCATCAGTGCATAAATGCTTTAAAGTTGGATGTTACAGAAATTGAGTCTTTGGTTGCAGCTCGTCCTAAAACTAAACCTTATTTTCCAGATTATTTGAAAAAGGTTACGGGATCAGGAATATGCTAAATGGTGTGATTTGCCTCAAAAAGGAATGGGAGTCAAACTTTTTTAAGGGTATACAACTGGAAATCGTATAATATTGAACAAAGTTGGGCTCACAACTTCTGAATGGGTGTCTATTTTTAAAATGTCATGTAATGTGTATCCAGTTAAGTCAATTCCAGGTCGCTGCCTAGGTAAACCTTGTTGCCGTCATTTTAACAAGAGAGAAACCCTTAGTCATGTCCTTGGTAGCTGTCAGAGTGTTGATTTACTTCGAAATACAAGACATAACAAAATTCAATCAATCGTTGCAAGTTATTGGCGTACAGCTTATTCTGGATCGCAGCGTTTTTGGACTGTTCATGAAGAAGTGACGTGTGCGGACACAAGTCAACGTGTTGACATTTTATGTTATGATACTCCATCCAGAATTGGATACATCATTGACCCGACAGTACGGTTTGACAAACATGAAGACCAAGCAAAAGAAGTGGAAATGGAGAAGCAAGCGATCTATAACCAATACATTTCATTTTTTTTGAAACAGTATGGATTAGAGAAAATGGAAGTTATTGGGCTTTTTGTTGGTGCGAGGGGAACAATTACGCAGTTCTTTGAGCAGTTTAGAAAGCGTTTTCTATTGCCCTATTCTATAGTTAAAGAAGTTATTGTAGCGGCTGTTCGTGGTTCTAACAGGATTGCACATAATCATTTATATTCTTTAGTTCCAGCTTAATTATTCTTATCCTTCGTCAGTATGACTTCATAGTTAATTTATAAATCGTTTTTGTGAAACGATGTATATTTGTTACTGTGTCTTTCAGGCAAGTACAATTGTGTACCAGTGTAAATAAAAGCTTTTACTTTATTTCTCTCTGACTTTTAAAAAAAGAAGTCTTAGATTTTTTTAAATAATGTGAAAAATAATTTTAGTTATATAGAACTAAGGTGCAAGTTGGTGTGCGATATGTATCTGGGACGTTAGTTCACCACACATGTGGTATAAGACCAACTTTCACATAAAAGTAATTGGCCGCAAGTGAGGATTGAACCCACGACCATGATAGATAGGCATGTCCAGAATCCTTGGACAATTCGCTTCCAGGGCTCTCAGTAAGTCCGCGGAAGTTCAAATTTTTACGTTAACGTGATAATTACGCTATACGTAAACGCTACCGTAAAATATAGCGTTACGTAATTTCAAATGTTAACGCAAAACTTGAATTTTACGTAAAATGGGAGGAGCTTACGTAAAAATATTTTTTACGAATAGCGTTTTGCGTTTTACGTAAACTGCGCAAAATGCCTACTATTGAAGAACAAGTATATCGTTGACCACACAACATGGACACTACCAATAATCTTAACTCATACGAAATCGGCAAGCGCATACAACTCCCTGTAAAATCTGTAAATAGAATTTTGTACTGTAACGTTAACGGAATCAAAAATTGTACATACGACAAAATCAACATAGTTTTAAAACATGACGTGGATATATTCCGTTTATCTGAAACTTGGACCAGTGAAATAACAGACAATTTGAAAAACACTTTTCACGATTTTAAATTAACAGTAATACCAGCGGTAGAAGAGAGAGGAAGGAAAAGTGGGGGAATGATTATTGGCATCCGAATGAACATATCAAAAGACTAAAGTTATTCACCAAGACAGTTTCAAAGTCCTAACCAAAGTCGTGGTAAATAAAAAGAAAGCAATCATATGCTTTACTTATCTATTTCCCGGAACGCAGTATGACGAACAACTGGACAGTCTTCTTGAAGAGACGATAGCAATAAATAACCTCAAATACATCATAATAGGGGACCTCAACTGTAGAGTGGGAAAATTCCAAAATCAGACCGACAATACGTTACACTTCAATCAGATTAGAAGGACAACTGACGAAGGAGTAAACAAACGTGGCAAAAGACTCATCGAACTATTGCAAACTAACCAGCTTGTAATCCTCAACGGTAGAAGTACTTCAGACAGCTCCGGCAAACCTACATATATAGGGCATAATGGACACAGCTTGATAGACCTATGCATCAGCCGTAGTAACGCAATCGACGATTTTGGAGACTTGGAAGTGATTGAATGCATAGAATCTAACCACCTCCCTTTACTGCTAAGTACTCTACAAGGTAACCAATATGGACAACAGATCGTGACTGAGCCAAAAAACAACATTTGATGGTGCAAGGAAAAAGCCTTGCTATTTCGACAAAACTTAAGCGCTAACAGTACAGAGCTCGATTTCAGCATTTACAGCTACACTCAACTGCACAAACTTATACATCAGACTGCCAAACAAACAGGAATGTTCCCAAAACAACGGGTTAACAACAGAAAGAATTTTGGTCCGAAATGGTTTGACAAAGAATGTAGCGAAGCAAAAAGAAAGACACTTTCTTGCCTCAATAAATACAGAATACACAAAAGCTCACATCAGCCTGTAACTCAAACTGACAATCTCGACAGCTTTCTACAAGCCAGAAAGGCATACCGTAGTCTTTGCTGTGACAAAAAGAAAACTTTCTACATAAAAATACAAGAAGAAATCCATCACAGCAAGGACTCGGCAGGGTACTGGAAAGCCATAAATATATTCAGAGACAAAAAATACAGCTTCAGAGCAAATGATATTTCAAAGGAGAGTTGGGACACATACTTTATATCTGTAATTGAAAACGTCAACTTTAACGAAGTTGAAGTCGTTAGCCAAGCACAGCAAGCTACTGCAAATGAATCCCGCAAACTCGACGGCAAGATATCCTTAACGGAGGTGTTAAGAGCCACCAGCAGACTAGCAAACAACAAATCTCAAGGAGCGGATGGCATACCAAATGAGGTATGGAAAAACCTAGACTGCACTTCTTACAATTACTTACTCCAAGTTCTCAACAAAGCTCTACATGAACAAATACCAGAAGAGTGGGGGGAAATTATTACAGCGCCAAGCTACAAAAAAGGTGACGACTGCCTTCCCAGTAATTACAGGCATATTGCTCTGATCAACACCATTACTAAGCTTTACACTTGTATCATGTCAAACAAGCTGAACTCTCACTGCACTACGAACAACATCTTATCTGAAAATCAGGCGGCATACAGGAAAGGAAGAGGGTGCTCCGATCACTTGTTTGCACTGTATACCTGCATTCTCAAGCAGCTTAACAGTCCTGCTTTGCAAAAGAAAGGCAAGCTCTTTGCTCTTTTTGTAGATCTCAGTCAAGCTTTTGACTCAATCAAACGAACTAATCTATCGATCAGGTTAAGGGAAGCTGGACTTAGTGATCACTTTGTGGAGAACATTAAAGAACTGTATGACCAAGCAAAAACCAAGATCCGATGTAAGGAAGGTTTTACTGACCTGATAAAAGTAATGGGTGGTGTGTTGCAAGGAGAAACTGTCTTCAACTCTATTTAGCATTTACATCGACAAAATAACGGAAATTCTTCGTAAAAGCAAAATCCAAGGAATACAAATGTTTACTATTGAACTGCTCATTCTACTCTTCGCGGACGATATTATACTTCTCGCCTCAAATGAGCTGGAACTACAAAAGCAAATCGACACTCTCAGTAATTTCTTTAAAGACAACGACCTAAAAGTTAACCTAGCCAAGACTAAAATCATGATCTTTAGGAAAGGAAACAAGCTACGTAACTCAATGAGAATCAACTGGAAGTGTAAGTCACTTGAAATAGTAAACAAATACGTCTACTTAGGAGTTCCTTTCACCCAGAGAGGAATCTTTAATGAAGCCAACACACACTTTTTCAACAAGGCCAAGGCAGCGCAGTCGAAGCTTTTTGAGCTTTTTTATCGTGCCAAAATATCAGACATAAAGATACACCTAAAACTTTTCCAATCACTAGTTAGCTCGATACTTATGTACGCAGCACCTATATGGGGCCTACGCTACTGCGATGATTTTGAGACGTTCCAGACAGCATTTCTCCGACGACTCACAGGCACTACCAACTCTACTCCTGGCTTCTTTCTGCGCCTCGAAACAGGAGCACAGAACATCAAGCTACTTTTATTTAAAGCGCTGCTTAAGTTTCTGCAGAAAACGCTAAATGCTAAGGAAAGCAGTATTATTAAAAACTGCTATCAAGAAACGCTGAATCTTACAGCTACAGACACGCGATATAACTGGATACTTTAAATCAAAAAGCTCCTGGCAGACGCATCCCTTCAGGAAGTTTTTGAAAACCTAAACAGCGAATACCTCACTAAATACAGAAGTGAAATCATCGATAAATACCGGCTAAGCTGTTTTAACGATGACGTCCTCAGAATGCAAAGCTGCAATGCAATGAAATTTTATGCCTGTTTAAAGACCCATGCATTAAAGTCAGAATATTTTGATATGAAAATAAAATAGAACATGGCAAATTTTATACTAAACCTGAGAACTGGCCTTCCTAGAATAGTAATAAGAGAAAAAGCTACCAACCTGAACGGTATAAACAAGATATGGAAACAAGGAGGTACTGACTGTGATCTATGTGGCAAAGAAGTGGAAGACGCTTTCCATATAATGCTTGACTGTCCGCATTACAAACCACCCCGAACAAAGTTCCTCATAAAGCTATACACCAGCAGACCGACAAAGGAGAACCTTATTCCAGCAATCTTAAGAAGCTACTCTGACGCAGAGGGCTTTCAGCAACTCTTTAATTTCAGGGATGAAGCTCTAAGAATCCGAAAATTCTACCTAAGTTGTATCGAAGAAACATAACTTCCTCACCCAACACAAGTCAACAACCATAACACTTATCACATAACATATGATTCATCCATTTGTATATTATTTTATAATTCATATAAATGAAATATATGCTCTGTAAACTCAATATTACTCATCACTATAATGAAATGATAACAATAAGAAACGCAGTTTTGCCATTTATTTTTTACAGCACAACCAAGAAAGCAAAACAAGAAACCTTTACCGATGATATATTTAAATTACCAGGGATCATTTGATCTTTGATCAAATTGTAAATAACCACTTTGTAAAAACTTAACAATGTTGTATGGGCTGACGCCAAATCGACTCAATGAATAAATTATTATTATTATTATTAAGTATATCGTTGACCGGAATGAACTTTACTCGATGTCGAGTTATTTTGGTTTTTTATTTTTTTAATGATGCTTTAGCCCTAACTATACTCACAAGGGAACTTTCAGAAGTGATCACGCCGAATTGGCTTTATATATTTTTTTCTGAAAAGAGCATGTGAAAAAAACTAGATTTGCTTAAGAACATGATGCCAATGGGCATTTTGACTCGCTAAGTGGGATTTTTGAAAGTATAAATTAGCTAATGGTAACTAAACGGGCGCCATATTTAGTTGACCAGAAAACGAATTTTTAATTCTTTAGCACCCTGTAGCTCCTACAATTGTCCGATTTATTAAAAAAGTGTAGTTTTGTATTTCCCAAAACATTATCTACAAAGTAATTTCCGGGTTTTTGAAAATTTAAAAAATTTATTTTGTTTCCAGAAAATGAGGTGTTTTTCTCGGTCTCCTCGTAAATTCGTATTACCTAGGACCCAGGACCAAAATAAATACCTCATTTTCTGAACAAAAAATTTTTTTGAATTTTCAAAAACCCAGAAATCACTTTGTAGATAATGTTTTGGGAAATATAAAACCCCCATCCGTAGCGTCCACAAATGTGTACCGATTTGAACAAAACTTTTTGTTTACATAGGCGACAGAAAAATATTAGGGGGTTTTGCGGGATTTTGAAAAATTATTAAAGGTAAGGCTGAAATAAAATGTCAGTTTCAAAATTTTTTGAAATTTTCTATTTTCGCGCAAAATGTTATTTTAATACACCTAAAAGGTAGAAAAGCACATTTAAAAAATATTTTAACTCTTTACTTTTTTCGTTTTGAGCATTCAAAATGCCATTATCTGGAGATTGAAACTTTGATGGTATGCAGGGTAGACCAGTGATTACAAATTCAACCAAACCAAAATAACTCGACATCGGGTAAAGTTCATTCCGGTCAACGAAATACTTGTTCATAATGATCGAAGATGGTTTAAATGTAGACGGTCGTTCAAAAATGATATTTAAATTTTTTTAGAAATGCAAGCAACTCAAAAGTCATATGGTAATATAGTAGTAGTTTAGATTTATTGCATTTTCGGGCCAAAGCCCACACACAAATCAGATTATTTGTTTACATCATTGAATATATTCAGTTAATAGTATACCATCTTGTCTTAATGATTCTATTTTCTTACTCATTATTGCATTCCCAAAGTTAAAAATATTATGTAACACATAATCATCATCTCTTAACAATAGGTGATTTAGTTTAAAGACGACGTCTCTTTCACTAGTCACATATTCCTTTAAATATTTTTTCCTATCCACAGCAAAAGCTGGACACGCAAAGAGAAGATGAGGCAGCATATCAGGCACATTATAGTAGCAGGCTTTACACAAGTTTTTTGCTTCTAGTTTAATTTCATCTTTTTTTATTCTTATAGACACATTATTTATTTCTGCTAGACGAAGTTGAGCTATAATTCTTGTCTTTCCTATGGCAACGCGCCTATTTAAATAGCTAGCTACTGGAGCTACATGTTACGTCACACGCCCGAGGAGGGAGGATGCCGTTATAGGGGGGGATGTCTAGCGCTAAATACAAATAATTTGAAATATTATTAAATTTTTATTAACCAACTATGCAACACAAGCACATACCTGTTCCTGTGCAGGACGTATTGCCCTAGTACGCTAAGCAATGATTGGTAATAACTGGGTGTAGTAGAAAAACTAATATCTTGGTTCGGTAAGTAAACCAAAACCGGAAACATGCTGATCAAGCTTATTTGTATGCAGTATTCCAAGAAATATCATTGCCACAAGTCACAAGTACAGTGCCAACTTGTACCAAACCCACTCGTACTAGCACTAGCATGCCGACATCGACTCGGACATATACCTTCTCCACTCCGAACGGTACTTCCATGAAGGCGCTACTCGAATTGGCAGCTCCTGTGCAGGGTCAACCAGTATGGTTAGAATTTGTATACTGCTTATCAGTATCAAGCACAGGAACAAAGATTTCTCGTACCTAAACAACTCGCACTGACACACCGTGTACCGACACCACTCGCACCGAGCCCATTTATACGGTCACCAGTCTTTCGCAGCCCACGATTACTGAAAACATTTGTATTGGTTCTGGCATCGACCGTACTTCCGTTCCACACAGTTCTTGACCGGATCAGAATGGTTCAGACAAGGCCGGACCGGACCAGACCTGACCGGATCAAACTGCTAAGTACCGAACTGGACTATACTGGACCCGACTAGACCACACCGTGGTACACCAGAGAACGTCGCTATAACAAGGTTCTACTCGTTCTACTGTTTTGTTAAAGCACATACTCGCTGCAAGCTCAGCATATACTTCGAGCCAACGGTAGACAAATCCACTTCGGCAACTAATAATCAGCATTCCGTATCTCAGGCTTCAGGACAACTTAGCAAAGTTTGAATTTTTAAGTCGGAGGCTAGGGCTGGCATTTCGTTTAAACGAAAACGAAAAAACGACCAATTTAGTAATTTCGTTTTTTTGTCTCAAAATGTCGTTTTTAAACGAAAAACGAAAACTTTGCGAAAAAAGTTAGCGATCAAATAGAAGGGAATTTCAAAACACGCAGAAAATTCATGTGTTATTACTCGTAGCCAATGTAAATGTATCTTTAATTTCATTTGCGCTGCTGTTGCTGCAGCCGCGAGCATGCTTTTCGTGTCAAAATTCGTTTTAATAGAAGTCAGTTTGAGCTCAAACCGAACGTCTCATACGTTGCGCGGATTAATAAAATAATATTCAAACTGTACTGTTGACTCTAAAGAGTTAGATACTTCAGTTTTAGGATTAATTGTAGAGCCATGCAATCAAAACGGTTCTTTCTTAAGTCTAGACCCTTCAGTTGAAGAAGAGTTTAGCGAGGCCGATTACACTGATTATAAACAAAAAAATTCAAACTGAAACCAACGTTTGGTATTATTTTTACCGTCAAAATGACGGCCAAAAGGGGTGCGGATGGTAAAAATTATGCAAAAAATCCGGCGCTTCGCGCCGGATTCGGAAACCGTGGGCCCGAAGTAGATGCTGAGCTCACAGTAAATTGGCTTGGTCACTGGTAAACAATGCTTTTGTAGTAAGGCGAACATGAAGCTCTAGCAGTAAGCGTCGGTAAAAGTAGGCTAAGTACAAGTTTTGCTAGTGAAAAGTGCTGGATAGTAATATTTGAATGACCCCATTTAAGAACGATGCCTTACCATGCTCCCCACATGTGTGGCGATCTATATCATTAAAACGCTTACTTGGCTCTCTGTTAGTACGGGGTAAGCTAGTCACACCGGGGTCTGTGTTGGGAGACCAGATCTTAAGCGATTTGAAACGCCTGACCCCTTAAAAACTAAACATTTTTCAAACATTTTTCAATTTTTTTTTCAAATTTTTTCAAATTTTCAAACCATATTTAATTCACATATGTATGTCCGTGATATGTAGTAATAAAGGAGGATTCGTAAAATGATGATATTTGAAAGACGTGCGGGATAGCCAATACCATGTATGCGCCATATACGAATGTACGTGGAAGGTAGTGAGGAAGTTGGATGCGAAAAAGCTGAAGTGGTAATCAAAGCCTAGTGCCCAGACCTGCGCATGAAGATCTTTGAATTCGACACTGCAGTCCCAAACTCAAGACCACAATACGGCAACGGCAATACTTGGCTGCGCTGTGAACGTATATAGATATAATTTCTAAAATAAAATTCAACCTTTTCACGAATTTATATTACAAGTGAAGGTATTTATCTGATAAATACCCTCACTTTTAATATAAATTCGTGAAAAGGTTCCGTGAATTTTATTGGCGAAACACGACAACCCCACACCTCTGTATCGACCCCCATGAATTGTTGCCTCTTTTGTTTTACTTTAAAACATGATTTTAACATTGGTTCAAAAACTAAACAGCACTTTTTTCTGGCACTTTTGGACGATAGAAAGTTGTTTGCATTTAATCAGTTCAATAATGTGATCTGTAGCATGTGACCTGTAGCATGTAATCTGCAGCCAAATAGGCTGACAAACAGGCAGACAAACAGGCAGACAAACCAACAGACAGCCAACACCATTCCAATAGATGCTTGCTCAGCATCTACAAAAATTTAATGTTATAGATAGGGGTACTTAAAATTGTGATATTTGAAGGACGTCACTACGTACGATCTCTGAATATCTATAACCAATAAAGGTAAGCTCATTACATGCATCTAAAGCAGGTTGAAAAAAATTTTAATGTTGGAAACAGGGGTACTTAAAACAATGATATTTTAAGGACTTCATTATGGACGATCCCTGACTATCTATAACCAATTAAGGGAAGTTCATATGTAGTTAAAAAAGGGTGAAAAAAAAATTAAGTTAAAAATGGGGGTTGGGGTACATAAAATTATGATATTTGAAGGACGTCACATGTACATGTACGATCCCTGAATGTTTATAACCAATATACGTAAGTTCATTACATGTATCTAAAGCAGGTTGGAAAAAATTTTAATGCTGAAAATGGGGGTTCATAAAACTATAATTTTTAAAGGACGTCATTATGGACGATCCCTAAATATCTATAACCAATAAAAATATGCTCATTACATGCATGTTAAAATGCGATGAAAAAATTTTAATGTTGGAATTGGGGGTAATTTAAACTACGATATTTGAAGGACGTCATTATGGACGATCCCTAAATATTGATAACCAATACAGTTAATCTCATTACACGTTGGTAAAACAGGTTGGAAAAAAGGTTATAGTTGGAAATGGGGGTACATTAAACTATAATATTTGAAGGACGTCGTTTATGGATGATCCGTCATCGTCACCATCTATAGCCTATTTGCGTACGTATGTCTGTGACCTGTAGTAATGAATAGGAATCGCTATAATGGTGAGGAAGGAGAATTCCGAATGCCTTAACTGGTGTTCGAAGCGTAGACCCCCGTCATGGTCATGAGCATAAAAATTTTCCAATACCAAATTGCAGTCCCAAACCTACAACCACTATACCAGGCTGCCGTGTGAAAGTACATATTGGATAAGTACATTTACGACTAATGTAAATTCTTAAAAACTTTCTATGTGTATTTTATTTGGCTAAACTTGACAAGCTCTCAGGTAAGGTATGTACATGACATGTAAATTTGTCCCTTTTTTTATGCCGATACAGATATTTTGATTCTTGGTTCACTTAGCTGCTAATTGCGGACAAACTATAATTGCGATCATTACACAAAACAATAGGGCACCTCTTGCTCGCAATACTGAGAGCTTAAGAGTAGTTTAAAAGAAATCACTTAAAAACTGTGACCTGTAGAGCAGGACCAACGAACGGACAGACAGACAG
Organism: Dicyrtomina minuta; assembly: GCA_949802685.1. Taxonomy (NCBI): domain Eukaryota; kingdom Metazoa; phylum Arthropoda; class Collembola; order Symphypleona; family Dicyrtomidae; genus Dicyrtomina; species Dicyrtomina minuta. The sequence goes on along the minus strand of OX461809.1, from coordinate 44,383,595 downwards.
ACAGACAGACGGACAAAACCATTTCATTAGATGATTGCTCAGCATCTAAAAAGTAGATTTCACGGTACCGTGCATTTAACTATTCCGTGTAAGGCATGTAGTCAGGAAGTAATGTTACAACATTTACATTTAAAAAATAAACACAATATTTCATGGAGTTTACAAGATAATACAGCTACAATAAACGATGGCGACGACAGCAAAGAAGAAAATCCATGCGTCTAACTTTAAGCCGAAAGTGTGTTCTCAGCAGCAGCAATATTCTGCAGGAAGTTAAGAAATGCACTTGAAGACAAAGCATAAGTGAAGTACATAAAAGCATTGTAATTGCTTTATTGTCATATTCGCACAGCGTGTTATCACACTGATTTCCGGGAATAGACATGGTGTGGCTAGCTTAGCCCGTACTAACACAGAACCAAGTAAGCTTTAAATGTCGTAGTCACCACACACGAGGAGAGGCGGGCGTTTAAGGATAGTCTACCTCACGATAGACCCCTGAATGGGAATTGAACCCACGACCATCAGTGCAGAGCATCAGCCCACCTCTGGACTACCTCACCTCTCTTAGTCAATGCGCTCAGCTTTCTAAGAGCATATTTTAAAGCACTAAACTATCTTGTAACTCGTTGTAGCTTGTTAGTATAGTAAATATTAAACGTAATGCACCTAAAAGCAAAGATCAAAAAATTAATTAATGAGCAGGGTTTTAAATATGCCAATTTTTTCTAGAAAATACCATTACACTGGTAAATACCGGTAAATACAGATATACCGGTATGAAGTGGTAAATACTCGTATATTCATTTATCAAGCCTAAAGTTTTTAAAAAAAAGGTGCTAATATAATACTAACTCTATTCTGGCAGCGGTTCGCGGGTCGCACAGAATCGCGCACCAACACTTATATTCGATTACTCCAACATAAATGCTTCCAAACTTCCAATTCATTATTGATTAAAATAAATATACTAAATATAAACCCTGTAATATCATTTAAAAAATTGTATTATGTTTCTACTGTGTCGTGTTGGCAAGTACGGTTGTGTATCAGTGTAAAGTTTTACTCCCTCTCTCTCTTTCTAGTAAAAACGGTATACGGACATTTTCCCCCCGGACATTTTCCCCCGGACATTATCCCCCCCGAACATTATCCCCCGGACATTTTTCCCCCATGCAGTAACCTCTGACATTTTTCCCTCATGCAGTAACCCCGGAAATTTTCCCCCCGGTCCCAAAATGTAACTAGTGGTATATACTAGTACACTTACGCGTTAAGGTAAATATTTTGGGAAAATATAGTTAATATTCATAGTAATCTAAGGGGATCGAAGCGTTGATGCATTTTCTCATGATTAGCGTCGTCATTAATATTTAACAATTTATATGTTCCACAGTCTAAAAAACTTATGCAACATTTTGCATACTTTAATTTACCATATTATCTATGCATCGGATCAGCAAGTAAATTAGTGTACACTAATAGATTTCGGTTACTATTTTATTTTACCTGTCTATTTCAAGAGGTCAGAGCAGTTTGACTCTCATGGAAGTCGATTGCAGCATTCTGTTTTGGGAGTTTTCTATTTATTAAAGCTAACATGGAATTAGAAATTATTAAAACTGGTAAAGGTGGAAACAAAAATTTTAACGACACTGCAAGATTTACTTATCAATTTTTACTTCTAATTCAATTTGTTTGAATAATTTTATAATACCCGAGTAAGTTTTTATGATCAGAGGTAGTGGCACCTTACCATTATTGATGACCTAAATAGTATTTCCCTGTCTTATTACCTTCGACCTTGTAACTAAGCATTTGTTACTACGTCAGCATACACATGTACAGAATTTTTAGGCACATTGGAGAAACAGTGTAGTACATATATTTTATAAATTTTTGAGTATGCTAGCAAACTAGCAACCACTAACTTAAGAATATTATTATGATGTAAGTTGATTTTTTTTTCAATATCCTTTTCGACGGGTTTAAATTTTTATTTCATGTTTCACTACGCAGATCTCCCTTAAGGTTTAATTTTTAGATTGAATTGGATTTATGAGTATACCATTTAGCGAATCATCACTTTGTAGTATAACAATATGCATCTTAGCATCTTAAATAAGGGTACGGGGGGAAAGAGTCCGGGGTTACTGAAACGTCCGGGGGAGAATATGTCCAGGGGGGGAAGTGTCCGGGGGTAAAATGTCCTACAACCAGTGAAAACAACAGAATATATCTGTAATGGTTAATACAATACACAAAACCTTAGTGCTCTATTTAGTGAAACTTAATTGTGTAGTTGCTACATAAATACATTTATTTAGCATATCCCAAATTAAACGAGTTCAGCATTCGGTCAAGATGTAGCAAATCATTGTGCATTTTTGTGGTTAAATACTGCCAATCTAAAATTATTTGTCAGTGTAGTCACCACAATCAGTTTTTTTCTTTGACCTGAACTCACGAAAACAAAACGTTAGTTTCGTCATTCCATCATGATGAAGCCTATTTCTTAAATAAGTTTAAGCGCAACTGAACGTAGAAAATGGTCTCTCCAATGATCCATTTGGTAAAGAGCAATGAGCAATTGCACATGGCACATGCAATACAATAACTTCGCCATATAGGCCGTCCAGAATAGCATGTATTTTGTATGATTTGATTTGGTGGCTACTTTTGAACCTTGTCAATTTTGAAGTTTAAAAAACAAATTTACCCCCTCTGTGCTTGTATAAATGTCAACATATGCCAAGAAGAAATTAAATTGTTTTTCATTTTACCACTTTATACCATACCAGTATATGCCAAAGCGTCACATAAACATTATTTACCACCCCTGGTATTTACCGGTATTTACCATGGCATATACAGTGGTATTTACTACTTTAAAATCCTGTTAATGTGATGTAAAATACTTCGATTTTGTGAAGCAGTTTTTTTTATTTTAAGTGGTTGGAAATTCTTTGTTCTTTCTGTTTTTGTCGTTTTGGGGACTTTTGTTTTCGTTTTTTGCGTTTTCTCAAGGGTTTTCTCTAAGGTTTAATAATTAGTTCAAGCTGAGCATCTAAAAACTGACACTAAGGTGTTGAAAACGCGAATCCAACACTGACATTTTCAAATTCTCACTAAAGACAACGAGTTTTTAATTTTTCATAGCGCATTTAATTTAAAAATTTATTTAATCGTCAGGATTGGTCAAAATGTAAATAATTAACTGAATATTTCTTAAAAACCCTCAAACACAAAATATATTCAATAGTCAGATACAGTAGTAAGTTTGAGCGAAAACGTATTTCTAACAATGATGATTAGAGCGGTTTCAATTTTTCATGAACAAATGGATTAAGATTCTTACTATTATGTGTACCTACCAATAAAGAAGTATTAATCTGAATAACAAAACGCCGAACGGTTGTTCCAATTTTCGGTTATACCAAAACCGACTTGCAAGTTCTATTAATAAAACTTCCTAAAAATTAGTATAACTGCGTAAAAATAAGAACCAACTGCAAACTGCAATCTTTGAGAAATAAAATTTGATAAATTTTCTTATGCTTTCAAATTTAAGACACTCATTGCATGTGAGTTTGTTTTTTACGCGGGGTTACTTCGGAAACTCACGCCCAACTTCGATAACTCATGCCCCAACTTCGATAACTCATGCCAAAATTTAAAAAGCTTAAAAAGCTTTAAAATAATCGAAATTTAACCGAATTAACACTAAACCAGGCTCCTAAAGCTGCCTGAAAACGGATGTTATATATTTTTCCCTCCCGCCTTCGGCGGAGCCGCCTCCGGCGGCTGAGGGAAAAAGTATAACCTAGGTAACCGTTTTCAGTCAGTTTTTCCTATCCCCCCCCCCTCCAAAACCTAACCTAACCTCAAAGATAACATACTTCGAGGGGTAGGCAGTATTGACAAAGTAGCAACAGCACGGAAATATGGCTCAAAATTATATTATTTCACGAATTTATTGTGGGGCATGAGTTATCGAAGTGGGGGCATGAGTTATCAAAGTTGGGCATGAGTTAGCATGTTGAGGCATGAGTTAGCATGTTGAGGCGTGAGTTTCCTAAGAATACCCTTTACGCATTCATTGTTGTCACGACAGTATGATTTAGGACAGTAAAAATACTAGCTTTGTGTTTCCCTCAGGCAACGTGAAAAATAAATACATGTTAGGAACTTAAATTCGTCCGAATTAGTAATAAAACAACCAATTAAGGCATGTACTTTAAGTTTCCCGTTGCAGCCAGAATGACAGTAATTATAAAAGCAACTCGACACTGACGGCAAGATAATCTGTTGGTAGATGCGAGGCCAGAAATAAGCATAAAAAATATATTACTATAGAGGGTGATGGTGCCTAACTGTGGCCACCGGCTGTATATCTGGTATGAATGAGTCGATGTATGTACCAAGATTGCATTTTTGTTTGTAAACTTCAGCTTTTGATCTGCAGATTCTACAACTTTGAGTTTCAAAAGTTTTGAATTAATACGAATTTAATGGATGTAGGGCGACTTCCTCCTGGCTGGACATCTTCCTCCCGGACATTTTCCTCCCGGACATTTTCTTCCCTGACTTTTTCCTCCCGGACATTTTCCTCCCAGCATCGAAATTCAAATGACCACAATAAGCGAGTGCTTCTTGCCACATAATGCATGTATTTGCAGAAATTCTTGAAAGTATGCAAAATTCATAATGTGAAGTACTAAACTCGATCGTTTCCCCATTAGTTATGAGTATGTAAATATTTATGAATCGAATTCAACGAATGTTGTATGATCAGGATCATACGACAACGACATTAGTTGTGCAATGCAGTTCATATTACATTCGTTAAATTCGATTAATAAATGTTTACATACTCGTAACTCCATACAAAATGGGGAAACGATCAAATTTAGTACTTCACATGAATTTTGCATACTTTCGAGAATTTCTACAAGTACGCGCATTATCTGGCAAGAAGCACTCGCTTATTGTGGTCATTTGAATTTCGATGCTGGGAGGAAAATGTCCTCCGTTGTCCGTATGAGTTTGGGAGGAAAATGTTCGGGAGGAAAAAGTCTGGGAGGAAAATGTCCGGGAGGAAGATGTCTGAGAGGAAAATGTCCAGGAGGAAGTTGTCCGTATACCGAATTTAATCCGCCGCCCACGATTAAGAAACCAGCCACAGTACACAATAAGGCACCCTCACCCTAGCTATTTGAAAAATCAAAACTGCACCAAAAAATATACCCGTTAATAAACATAATGATTTGATGTAATTGGAGTTTGCTAAAAATCCTGACACTTGGAAAAACAAGCTTGTGTTTTGTGTGAAGAGCTGGAGTTATAAAACAATACGGTATATAAGTGCACTATAGCACATGCATGCACTGATGGAAGGTTGAAATTCCTATTACAATTAATTAACACTTCACTTTAAGGAGGGAACTACATGCATGAGGTGGCGATGTTATTACATATTATGTAGTTGATGAGCAACATTTTGATGTTTTTGAAACTCGCATTTCTCTCCACTTCACTCACTGTCACTGAATATATTATACTGTCACTGAATAATATTTTATAGAAACACGAAATTGCAATACAATTTCAAGTTTACTGAACTGCACACAGATGACAGATGAAAAATAAGATCTGGTTCAACTCACGATCAGCACATTTCATGCCATTACATCTAAAAAATCCACGTAGCAGAATATAAAAAACCGCATTTTTTCATACTCAGACTCAAAAATTCTGAGATATTAATACCACTTACTTACTAGAATTACGGTCTAAAAATGTCTTTTGAAAGATATACAGCAGTAGAAAATAAGAGTGTGTATATTGTTCACTGCCAATTGCGAATTGTGGTAGTGAAAACAGTGAGCGAAACTAACTAGCGTAGTCCCTATCTGCTAGATACAAAATCCAGCACAAACAGCTCATGGGAACGTACACCACCATGTTTCGATTCTTGTCTGCCTGTTTAGAGGAGGACAGTTATCACATTGTATGTACGCATACTCCACAACACCAACTAAGCACTCTCTCATGGTGTCGAGTCCAGATTCTTCAAAAAGAAGTTGGAAGGCAGGTACTCAAGTTTACTACCAGTTCCTTTTAGTACTTAAGGGCCATCTATATATTACGCCTCAGGTTTTTGTGCAAATTTCTCAATACCCCCCCCCCCTACAAACGTATACACTTTTTAAATAACTTTTTAAATTTGTCATATTTCCTAAAGTTTTTACATTTTCCCAAAAAAATGCATTACATACTACATACTACTGCCGTAATAAAAATGTGATTTACAAAGCAATGCATTGCCTGAAAAGTCATTCGCCTGAACCCTCCTCCCTCCCTCCCCCCCCACTTGGAACCTGACAGGTAATGTATGTATGGCCCCTTACTGCCTTACAGAATTTTATAAACTACAACACAATGTAATAAACCCTGACAAGGGAAACCCCTGACAAGATTTTATAAAGCGGATAGCGAATTCCTAGAGTGTCATGTAATATTCCCCTTGAATGCCAAAAATAGTACTATTCACTATTCAAAATAAGGCTTTCATTTCTTCATTGTCACGTACTACATTGTACGTACACAAAAATGGCATAGTAATGATAATTCTCGAAAACAGAGTTAGTAGGGGTTTCTCCGATAACTTCTGCCCAACTTCGATAACTCTAGCCCAGCTTCTATAACCCTTGCCTAACTTCGATAACTCTTGGCAAACTTCGATGACTTTTGTCCCACTTAGATAACTCATGCCACAATAAAAACAGCTGTACAATAATCAAAATTAGGCCGAATTGACACGGAACAAGGCTCCAAAGGTTTTTGAAAACGGATATATTATATTTTCCCCCTCCACCCAAAACCTAAACCTTAAAGATAACAAAACTCGTGGGGTAGGCAATATTGACAAAGTAGGAGTATGTTGCATGCAAATATGGTTCAATATTATTTCACAACTTTATCATGGGGCATGAGTTTCCAAAAAACAACCTATTTGTAGAGGGAGAGTTTTGCTTAAAGACTTACAACCATTACACGAGATATCAGAACTCAATTTATTTAGGAAATATTTAGGATCCCTTGCGACATATCCGACATATATTAAGCACCCAGATCAAAATTTCGAACTAATTAAACAAATTAACTGTAGTCTGATTATACATATAAATTTTATTTGAAATATTTGCAATTTACATCTAGTAACATTAATTTAAACAGAAAGATTGCGCAGAGCTCTTGCGTCATATATCAAGAATAAACTAAGTTTATAATACAATTAGTAGTAGTAGTGTTGTTGTTGTACTTTTGCGCATCGACCCTTGGTCACACACATTACAACTGCTGTTGGTTTTAACTTTTGCCTCTTGAACATCTCATAGACTGAGATTATCTTTTGATGAATTTAAACTGTATTAACATACTTGGTCTTTATGCAGACCTCGCTATTGATTTAGTAGCAATTAACGTAGCAGTAGAGTGCGTAAATGTGATCGGGTTCATTTTTTTTCAACTTTGAAAATCTGTAACTTTTTACCCAGCCGACGCACAATGAAGAAGTTATCATTATACTTCTCTTTGAATCCTATATGTACACAAAAATACTCACAAGGGAATGACGCGACATGACCGACCCAGAATTTGGAAAGACCTATTTCAAAAAATCAGGCTACTTTTAAATAGCATAGATCCAAAGTAACTCGAGTGCATTTTGCGTCGTTTGCCTAGAACAGCGCGGCAAAGTTTAAAAAAATTCAAATTTTAAAACTTTGCCACCCTGCAGTTACTACAGTTATCAACCGATTTTGATGAAATTTGGTTTTTTCTAATTCTAAGGCCGTTATCTAAAAAGTGATTTCAGGATTTTCGAAAATTTGAAAATTTTAATTTTTTTTGAAAAATTGGTTAAAAAACCGGGCCTCAAAAATATGGGTTTCCTAGATTTTTTTCAAAAAAAATTAAAATTTTCGAATTTTCGAAAATCCTGAAATTACTTTTTAGATAACGGCCTTAGAATAAGAAAAAACCAAATTTCATCAAAATCGGTTGATAACTGTAGAAACTGCAGGGCGGCAAAGTTTTAAAATTTGAATTTTTTTAAACTTTGCCGCGCTGTTCTAGGCGAACGACGCAAAATGCACTCGAGTTACTTTGGATCTATACTATTTAAAAGTAGCCTGATTTTTTGAAATAGGTCTTTCCAAATTCTGGGTCGGTCATGTCGCGTCATTCCCTTGTCAGTGTCGAAAATTAAAAGTTGCAAGAGATACAGGTCATTGTACGACACAATTTCGAAAAGTCTTGCAACGCCCCAAGTGCCCTTAATGTGATCAGTTAGTTTAAATACATTTAAATGTAATGGTAAAGTAGGGTCTTTATTGTGATCGGCATAAAAAAATTCAAAAAAGTGCTCAAAACTTTCATAATTTTACATAGCCAGAGTTTTTGAAGAAAAAAGCTGAAATCACTAGTGATGGTAGCTGAGACTATAAGCTGTTGGAGTATTAGTCGCACAGATTTTTAAAGGCGGTAATATTTGAACGGCGGCCACTGATCACATTTAAGGGGTGATCACATTTACGCACCTTAGTACTACGCACTCTTTGAGTTACCTAGATTAGACTGGATGCCATCCAGATGAGGGTTTACTGATTGAAGGCCTACAGAGACATTGCTTACATTCAGTAATCATGACGTCAGTAGTCACAACTAAGGAATTGCATACCACTCATCACCTGTACTAACAAATGATGAGCTATATCTATATAGACATGCTTCTGATCCGAGCACCGAGTGAAAAGAGAGTGGAATTAATTGGAAGAAGTAAGAACGACCACATGACTAGGAGCAGACGGTGGATGGAGAGATAGAAACTGAAGAAAATCAGCCCATGCTGTTCGAGTAATTTAGAACTACCTCCTCTCCCCCACCTGCCCACTACTAACCACACGCCCCTCTACCATCACCTCTCCCACCCCCACCCCTCTCACTTTAGCTCAGGAAGACAAAGCAGGGTAGCTCATTGTGAGAGTTTGGTAATAGAGTTCTTCACTAACACATGCCAGGCAAGAGTATCGATCCTTAGAAACCCTTATCTCGTTCGACCATTGAACCATGAGACAACTAAGCCCATTTTTCGAATACGATTACGCAAAGTAAAAACACATTACTAATACATAGTTTCAAGTTCAAACAGGATGTTACCTGTGATTTATAAAATAAGCAACAAAATAACTTGACGTTTCTGGTCAAGTTTCATATTTTAAACAATTCTTATAAACCTTATGGTAAATAACCTTCCTTAATAACACGGCATATAATTTGTCCCCTTGAAAGCAAAAATAACCTCCATTAACAAGACCGTGTATTTATAAGCCCCTTTAACAACAAACCCTTACCCCTACAGCGGCCACTCATAATTGCAAAGCAATCTAAAAATTTGGTCCGGACCAGGAAAATCCTGGTCTGGTCTAGTCCGGTCTGGTCTGGTTTCGTCTGGTCTGGTCAGACGGTTTCGGACCAGACCAGATTTTTTCGGACCCGACCAGACGACCACATTTTTTTGGTCCGACCATATGCATAATTTCAAGGGGATTGGGTTCGATAATTTGTTTACTATTACATGTAAACAACATGTTACATATGTAAACTATTGATTCAATTAATTATCTGTATGTATTTATATCATTACCTACATTCTACATAATTTACCGGAATTTTGCAAATTTTGCAATAGTGGACCAATGTTATTGTGCCATATATCGTTCGGAAGGTAATCACTAGTAGAATTCAAATAACATAATGCACCTCTATTTCTACTAACAGTTTCCATGACAACGGCATTTTAATTTTACAATTTAACCTAAAACGTGTTGTATGGGCTACAAACCCAAAACAAAAAAAATTGTGTCTGCTTATTTTTAAAGAGCTTTTAAATGATATATCACTTGACAAAATCCATTAATTTTTTTAAATTTTTAATTATGTTTTTTGCAAGCCATTTAAAAACTAATCCCTATCGTGCGTGCACACTAAGTTATTTAGATTTGCCTAATTGTTACCGTTCGATTGGTATATCATGTTTGAGTGAGTTTTCTGAGTTACTGGTCGAAATCTTCATTTAACACAATATTTAATGTTTTAGCGGGAAATTCAAAAATTGGAATTTTGAATTTTTGGTTGCATTACAGAAATTAATTATGAATAAGATAACCAACAACATATTGTGCGGCCTAATTGCTTCCCTTAATTGAAAACCTGTAAATTGAAACTAAAATTTGGTGGCAAATTCAAAATGCCTAATTTTACTGTTAAAGGCTGCCATAAAACAAGGGCTTTAGCCCTTGTTTTTTCATTTAATAATACATATTTGTAAATATTATTTTATCATTTGCGCAATATTTGTTTTCAAAAAATCCGCGCCAAAAAGATTTCAAAACGTCACATGTTCAAGATAATTTGTGTCGGAGATTTCTGGTCCGAAATGAACATACTTAGTCTTAATTATGCGTAAAGTAATAAAGAACGATCTATGGACTGACTTGCTAACACTTTATAACATGTTGCAGGCGTAGTAAGTCTATTACA